>CM075985.1:1261890-1292358 GCA_038087875.1 Malacoraja senta
ATGCTGCTGGAACATGGATAGGTGACGTTTCCCAGAGTGCTGGAGTAACTCAGCGGGTCAGGCAGCATCTGTGGAGAACTTGGATAGGTGACGTTTCCCAGAGTGCTGGAGTAACTCAGCGGGTCAGGCAGCAACATAGGTGTCTTTAGACTGAAAGTCGGGATTGGGGTGGGGGAGAGGGAGGAACTGGAGGTGAGCAAAGACCAGGATCAATCAGGGCCTCGGGCAGGGTGGTGCGTGTTGGGTCCATTGTTAGCTGGGGAAGGTGTGATCTCAAGAGAAACATTGTGGAGAACTGTGGAGCTGGTAAAAACGACTAGGGTGGAGGAAGGGGGCAAGAGGGGGAGAGGGGAGGGGAGTGTAAGTAGATGTTATTTAAAATTCATCAAAGAGTTGCTGATGTGGCTTTCTGTACACGGGTGAGATAGTTTTGTGAGACACTTGTGCTCGGTCCGCCAGGGCTTGCTGGATCTCCCTGTTGCAAACCATTTAACTCCCCCTCCCATTCCCAATCTGACCTTTCTGTCCAGGGCCTCCTCCACTGTCAGAGTGAGGCCCAGCGCAAATTGGAGGAGCAGCACCTCATATTTCGCTTGGGCAGCTTACACCCCACTGGAGTTGGTGGTGGAGGCAGACACAATAGCGGTGTTTAAGAGGATTTTAGATAGGCGCGTGGACACGCAGGGAATGGAGGGATACTGACCACGTGCAGGTAGAGGACATTAAATGATCTTGGCATCATGTTCGGCCTTAGGGTGGCCAACTTTCTCGCTCCCAAAGAAGGGACAAAAGGTCAAAATACGGGACAAATTCCCCACGGCAATTGGTTGCCCGACTGGGCCGTGTCTGGGTGAATGATGAGTTGGCCCCGGGTGCTGGACTGGACACAAAGCCCAGCCGGCGGGGCCAGCTGAGGAGTTTTGGCCCGGGCCGGTGCCCGATCCAACTCATGAACCGATGATCGGCCACGAGAAGGAGGGGGGGTGGTGGTGATGTCGACGGTAAGCGAAGGTCCGAAGGTCGGACAGCTGGCTGGGCTGCCGACCGACCGACGGGGCCACGGGCGAGGCGCTGCTGCTGCTGCTGCTGCTGCTGCTGCTGCACTCCACGGGCTGCACTACGTCAGGACGGGTGAGGCGGGGGCCGGACGCGGCGCTCCGACCCGACAGTCCCCCGACCCGAGTAGTAGCGGTCAAATAAGGGACAAGGGCGGTCAAATAATTTAGCCCAAATAATACGGGATGTCCTGGCTAATACGGGACAGTTGGCGACCGTATTCAGCACGGATGCACGGACATTGTGGGCTGAAGGGCCTCTTCCTGTGCTGTACTGAACTGTTCTATATTCTATACTCTTATCAAGCTAGTCAGTATCTCTGTCACTTTATTAATACACATAATTGTTCAATGTAAAAGTGATTATCATCAAAGATAAAGATAATTGTTTTGTGATATGGGTTGTGTTCTAAGGAACATAACGAGTTAATTCTGAGAAGAACATTTAAATTGAAAGTTAACGCACCTTAATTATTTTCCAAAAATGCCGCAAGTGGAGAACTGACTTAAAATAATATCGCAAATAATTGTCTCCTTGGCAACCGCATGTTTCCACAAGTCTCAGTGATATAGCACGGAAACAGGCCCTTCGGCCCACCGAGTCCGCGCCGACCAGCGATCCCCGCACACCAACGCCATCCTACACACACTTTGCACTTTGCAATCTTTTACCGAAGCCGATTAACCGACAAACCTGCACGCCTTTGGAGTGTGGGAGGAAACCGGAGCACCCGGAGGAAACCCACGCGGGTCACGGGGAGAAGGTACAAACTCCGTACAGACGGCACCCGTGGCCGGGATCGAACCTGGGTCTCTGGCGCTGTGAGGCAGCGACTCTACCTGCTGGGCCACCGTGCCGCGTAATGTCTTTAGATAGCGGGCTCCAAACGGGATCCCAACTCCTACTGGTCAGAATTGCAGGGACTGCTCAAGGGAGTTTATTCAGCTCAATACTAGCTTGAACCTCTACAGGAGTAGGGTAGTGAGTAGACTGACTGGTTGCATCGCAGACTGGTTCAGCGACTCAAATGCCCAGGAGACTACAGAGAGTGGTGAACACTGGCTGGTCCATCATTTGTGTGCAGTTGTGGTCCCCTAATTTGAGGAAGGACATCCTTGCTATTGAGGGAGTGCAGCGTAGGTTCACCAGGTTAATTCCCGGGATGGCGGGACTGTCATATGCTGAGAGAATGGAGCGGCTGGGCTTGTACACTCTGGAGTTTAGAAGGATGAGAGGGAATCTCATAGAAACATATAAGATTGTTAAGGGTTTGGACACGCTAGAGGCAGGAAACACGTTCCAGATGTTGGGGGAGTCCAGAACCAGGGGGCCACAGTTTAAGAATAAGGAGTAAGCCATTTAGAACGGAGACGAGGAAACACTTTTTCTCACAGAGAGTGGTGAGTCTGTGGAATTCTCTGCCTCAGAGGGCGGTGGAGGCCGGTTCTCTGGATACTTTCAAGAGAGAGCTAGATAGGGCTCTTAAAGATAGCGGAGTCAGGGGATATGGGGAGAAGGCAGGAACGGGGTACTGATTGGGGATGATCAGCCATGATCACATTGAATGGCTGTGCTGGCTCGAAGGGCCGAATGGCCTACTCCTGCACCTATTGTCTATTGTCTATTGTCTATTATCACAGGTACTGACCTCCCCACCATCGAAGGTCCATCACAGGTACTGACCTCCCCACCATCGAAGGGATCTACAGGAGTCGCTGCCTCAATAAGGCAGCCAGCATCATCAGAGACCCACACCACCCTGGCCACGCTCTCATCTCACTGCCACCATCGGCAAGAAGGTACAGGAGCCTGAAAACCGTGACCTCCAGGTTCAAGAACAGCTTCTTCCCAACAACCATCAGGCTCTTGAACTCTGCACAGCACTGACCAAACTACAAACTGCCTTGGTTACACGAGGAACTTCAGACATTTTGCACTAATATTGTCGTTTGTTATAAATTTCTTGTATTTTCTCTTGTTTATTGGGTTATCTATGAGACCTGTTAAGGTGCTGCAAGTAGAGTACGAATTTTATTTAATACTTTATTATTAAAGTGCAGTTTGATTCTAGGGTCCCTACCTGGTCGGAGAGGCAGCTTTTCTCCGGGCTGCACCTTCGACCCGTCCTCGCGGCCTACCAGCGGGCCTGGAGCGGCGTTTCCTGGAGGGGACCGCCCAGGACCTCGGCTTCGGCGATGGCGACGGCGCAGCGGTGGAGCGCTATCGGGGAGCGGAGCGGGCGATGCCTTTCCCGGGTGGGTTGCCGCGCTGGAGCTCCGGTGAGCTGAGCCCGCAGGTGAAACATCGCGGAGCTGCGGGGTCTGCGGGCGGCGGCGCTGAACTTTAACAACGGGAGCCTGGGATCTCTCGCCGAGATCGCCAGTGGTGGAGCTCCGTCCAGCGCGGCCTGTCGGCTTCGGAAGCCGTGGTCTCCGGTAAGGAGGCGGCCGTTCCAGGTGTCCCAGGCCGCTGAGAGGGTTCTCCCGACACCGGAGCACCATCACCCGGCGAGAACGGCTTGGAACATCGGGCATCCGTGAAGGCGAATGTGGAGGCCTCAATAGGCCCGACTATGGGTGGACATGGGATGGGGACTGGATGTTGTGCCTTCCCCCACAGTGGGAACCATTGTGGGGGGATGCTTTTATGTTTTATGTTCAATTTCTTTAATGTTGTGTCTAATTTGTGCTGCACGGCAAGACAAACTTCACTACACCATTCTGTGTATGTGACAATAAACGGCCTTTGTCCTTTGGGTCCTGACCCGAATTGTCACCTGTCCCTGTTCTATGCTCTGTGGGAGGAAACCGGAGCACCCGGAGGAAACCCACGCGGTCACAGGGAGAACGTGCAAACTCCACACACTCACGCACACAGACAGCAGCCGAGGTCAGGATGGAACCCGGGTCTCTGGCGCTGTGAGGCAGCAACTCTACCGCTGCGCCACCGTGCCACCGTGCCACCTGGTTGTATATAGTTCCCTAGTTTATCTTTACAGTAATAAACATACAGTGGCGCTGCTGTGTGTGTGGAGTTTGCACGTTCTCCCTGTGACCTACGTGGGTTTCCTCCGGGTGCTCCGGTTTCCTCCCACATCCCAAAGACGTGCAGGTTTGTAGGTCAATCAGCCCCTCTGTATATTGCCCCCCTAGTGTGTAGGGAGTGTAATGAGAAAGTGGGACAACATAGAACTGGTGATCGATGGTCAGCATGGACTCGATGGGCCGAAGGGCCTGTTACCATGCTGTATCTCTAAACAAATTAGGCCCACCGAGTCCGCGCCGACCCCACGCACTATCGTTGTCCGACACACACCAGGGACAATTTTACATTTTAACACCACAGCCAATTAACCTACAAACCTGCACGTCTTTGGAGTGTGGGATGAAACCGGAGCGCCCGGAGAAAACCCACGCAGGTCACGGGGAGAACGTGCAAACTCCGCACAGACAGCACCCGTAGTCGGGATGGAACCTGGGTCTCTGGCGCTGTGAGGCAGCAGCGCTAAGAATTGTTTTTCTTTGTGTTTCTAAGCAGAGAGCAAGATGGCATCGGGGGGACGCCTAGCCTTGGGTATGATGTATCGCAGACGCATGTATCTAACGAGCTGTTGCCAGGATCTGTGAGGAAGGTGTGATTACAGTAATTAATTCTACCTGATGATTAATGTAGAGCTTGCCTCAGCTCCCGCCGACAAGTGTGGGTTTGACTTTCACAAGCTGCCCACCTCACATCACACCGATCTGCCAACAGATATAACAAGGCAGAGACCAGACAGCGAGAGATTAAATTGGCTGAAAGATACAGCATCCGCAACAGGCCCTTCGGCCCACCCAGTCCACGCTGACCATCGGTCACCTGCTAACCTGGATCATGGAACTGTCCAGCACAAGAATGGGCCCTTCGGCCCACAATGTCCATGCCGTACACGATGCCAAGGCCAGCTCCACTCCCTCTTCTCCCCTCTCCCATCGGGCAAGAGGTACAGAAGTGTGAAAACGAACACACACACCTCCAGATTCAGGGACAGTTTCTTCCCAGCTGTTATCAGGCAACTGAACCATCCTACCACAACCAGAGAGCGGTCCTGAACTACTATCTACCTCATTGGTGACCCTCGGACTATCTTTGATGGGACTTTGCTGGCTTTACCTTGCACTAAACGTTATTCCCTTTATCCTGTATCTGTACACTGTGGACGGCTCGATTGTAATCACGTATTGTCTTTCCGCTGACTGGTTAGCACGCAACAGAAGCTTTTCACTGTACCTCGGTAAAACAATTCAACACTAGTTCTATGTTCTCCCACTTTCTCACCCACTCCCTGCAGGCTAGGGGGGACAATTTACAGAGGGCCGATTAAAGGGCCCGTCCCACTTGGCGATTTTTTCGGCGACTGCCGGCATCGTCGACTGACGTATCAGGTCACCGAAAAATACGCGGCGTGATGACGTATCGACGCGCGGTGGTTTTTTTTCAAGTGTCGCAACGTTTTTTTTGTCGCCGCTGGATTTTTGAAATGTTCAAAACCTTTTGGCGACACTGATATGACGCCGGCAGTCACCGAAAAAAATCGGCAGGTGGGACAGGTCCTTAACCTACAAACCCGCACGTCTTTGGGACGCTGGAGGGACGCACCAGGTTAGGGGAATCAAAACAAGAGGACGTAGATACGTGGTGAGAGGGGAAAGATTTCATACAAAGCTGAGGGGAAACTTTTTCCACTTAAGAGGATGGTGTCTCCATATCACCTCCACACTTGGACACTTACTCCACACATCTGGTCTCCTCCCAGTGGGCTTGTAGGTTAATTGGCCGGGTTTGTAGGTTGGCCCTTCCAGCCAGCACCGCCATTCAATGTGATCATGGCTGATCATCCCCAATCAGTACCCCGTTCCTGCCTTCTCCCCATATCCTCTGACTCCACTATCTTTAAGAGCCCTATCTAGCTCTCTCTTGAAAGCATCCAGAGAACCGGCCTCCACCGCCCTCTGAGGCAGAGAATTCCACAGACTCACAACTCTCTGTGAGAAAGTGTTTCATCATCTCGGTTCTAAATGGCTTACCCCTTATTCTTAAACCGTGGCCCCTGGTTCTGGACTCCCCCAACATCGGGAACATGTTTCCTGCCTCTAGTGTGTCCAAATCCTTAACAATCTTATATGTTTCAATAAGATCCCCTCTCATCCTTCTAAACTCCAGAGTAAACAAGCCCAGCTGCTCCATTCTCTCAGCATATGACAGTCCCGCCATCCCGGGAATTAACCTGGTGAACCTACGCCGCACTCCCTCAATAGCAAGAATGTCCTTCCTCAAATTAGGGGACCAAAACTGCGTACAATGCTCAGGTGTGGTCTCACTAGGGCTCTGTACAACTGCAGAAGGACCTCTTTGCTCCTATACTCAACTCCTCTTGTTATGAAGGCTGACATATCATTCACTGCCTGCTGTACCTGCATGCTTACTTTCATAGACTGATGAACAAGGACCCCCAGATCCCGTTGTACTTCCCCTTTTCTTAACCACACCATTTAGATAGTAATCTGCCTTCCTGTTTTTGCTACCAAAGTGGATAACCTCACATTTATCCACATTAAACTGCATCTGCCATGCATCTGCCCACTCACCCAACCTGTCCAAGTCACCCTGCATTCTCATAGCATCCTCCTCACAGTTCACACTGCCACCCAGCTTTGTGTCATCTGCAAATTTGCTAATGTCACCATTAAATCTTTCCTTCCTCACCTCAAATCCATGTCCTCTGGTCCTCGATTCCCCTACTCTGGGCAAGAGACTCTGTGTGTCTACCCGATCTATTCCCCTCATGATTTTAGACACCTCTATAAGATCGCCCCTCATCCTCCTGCGCTCCAAGCAATAGAGACCCAGCCTGTTCAACATTTAGCTAGCCCTGTCAACTGACATCAGTCAGGCGAACGACGACAAAACAGAGACAGCAGCAGCGTCGTGGCTTGGCGCCAACCCGGAGCGTGCGCCCTTTTGGATGCGGGCACCGATGGACGTGGAACCGGCTGGCGTCACCCTGCTGCCTCAAACACAAGAAGAAGAACATGCACATCCAGCTCCCGATCCCGGTAAACCTTCCCTGAAACCTTTCGAGGCTGGAAACAAGAGCTTTGCACTGTACCTCGGTACAGGTGACACTAAAGGAAACATGTGATTCTTCTGTGAACCCTTTCAAGCTTGACAACACACACACAAAAAACCGGACCAGCGCGCAGATAAAAACTCATCATGTCAGACGGCACGGAAACAGGCCCTTCCGGCCCAACCTGTCCGCGCTGATCAACTCACCCCATCAGCAACGGACTGTTCCAGCTGCTATGGTCAGGCAAACGCCTCCGTTGCCACGCTGTGAGAACAGAGAGGATGAGAAGGAGTTTCTTCCCACAGGCCATTAGGACTATAAACTCCTATCTCACCAGGGACTAACTTTACTGAACCATTTTACTGTTGTATGGTGTCTTTTTAAAATAGCTGTTTTTTTTTCCCTTTTCCTTCCCTCCCTCCCACAAATATGTAATATGTGAATATGTGATTCTGTTCCATTCTGTTTGAAGTTTGTTTGTTTGTTTGTTTTTTTGCACAATCCCGCGAGCATTGCCACTTTCCATCTCACAGCACATCCCGTATGTGTATGTGACGAATAATCTTGACTCGACTCGACTTGACTTGACTAGCTGGTTCCCGCTCGCCTAGTTCCTTTTCCCGGTGAAAGTTCCTGGTGAAATTGTCCCCAGTGTGCAGGATAGTGTTAGTGCTCAGTGGGTCAGGCCACTGCGGAGGGTTCATGGGCCCCGACCACGGGTGAACAAAGGAGGAGGACTGGCTGAACTTCGTTGCCTTCCACCACAGTGAAGAATGTTTGTGTTAAATCTTATTGTGTATTGTGTGTTCTTTTTTTAAGTGTATCGCTGCTGGCAAATTCATATCACTGCTCCTTCGGGTGAATGCGACCAATAAAATTGACTTTGACCTTTGACTTTGTACGGGTGATCGCTGGTCAGCACGGACTCGGTGGGCCGAAGGGCCTGTTTTGACATCATATCTGTATCTCTAAAGTCTATACTAATCCGAAATTATTTTTTATTCTCCCCACATTCCCATCACCTCCCCCCCCCCACCGATTCTGCCATTCACCCATACGCCAGCAGTGATTTACAGTGGCCGTTCAACCTACGGACCCACATGTCTTTGGGATTACAGACACTAAATGCTGGAGTAACTCAGCGGGTCAGGCAGCATCTGTGGAGAACATGGATAGGTGACGTTTCACAGAGTGCTGGAGTAACTCAGCGGGTCAGGCAGCATCTGTGGAGAACATGGATAGGTGACGTTTCACACAGAGTGCTGGAGTAACTCAGCGGGTCAGGCAGCATCTGTGGAGCGAAGGAAATGGGCAACCTTTCGGGCCGAAACCCTGAAGGAAATAGGCAACGTTTCGGGCCGAAACCCGGAAGGGTTTCGGGCCGAAACGTTGCCTATTTCCTTCGCTCCATAGATGCTGCTGGAACATGGATAGGTGACGTTTCCCAGAGTGCTGGAGTAACTCAGCGGGTCAGGCAGCATCTGTGGAGAACATGGATAGGTGACGTTTCACACAGAGTGCTGGAGTAACTCAGCGGGTCAGGCAGCATCTGTGGAGAACATGAATAGGTGACGTTTCGGGTCGAGATGTTTCTTCAGACTGAGAGTCAGGGGGGAGGGAGACGAGAGATATAGACGATGACACACGAGATATGGAACAAAGGAATGAAAGATATGCAAAAAGGTAACGCTGATAAAGGAGACAGGCCATTGTTTGCTGTGGGCGAGATGAAAATTAGTTACTGACAATGAGACTCGATGAGACTGATGCTAGTACGACTTGGGTGGGGGGAGAGATGGAGAGGGAGGGGATGCAAGGGTTACTTGAAGTTAGAGAAATCAATATTCATACCGCTGGGTTGTAAACTGCCCAAGTGGAATATGAGATGCTGCACATTTTGACCCAGCTTTTTGGGTCTATCTTCGGTTTAAACCAGCATCTGCACTTCCTTCTTGACTTTGGGATTAGACAATAGACAATAGACAACAGGTGCAGGAGTAGGCCATTCGGCCCTTCGAGCCAGCACCGCCATTCAATGTGATCATGGCTGATCATCCACAATCAGTACCCCGTTCCTGCCTTCTCCCCATATCCCCTGACTCCGCTATCTTTAAGAGCCCTATCTAGCTCTCTCTTGAAAGTATCCAGAGAACCGGCCTCCACCACCCTCTGAGGCAGAGAATTCCACAGACTCACAACTCTCTGTGTGGAAAACGTGTTTCCTCGTGATTAGTTTAGTTTAGAAGTTTTCTCCGGGTGCTCCGGTTTCCGCCCACATCCCAAAGACGTGCGGGTTTGCAGGTTAATCGGCCCCTCTGTAAATTGTCCCCCTAGTGTGTAGGGAGTGGATGAGAAAGTGGGATAACACAGAACTAATGTGAACGGATGATCGATGGTCGGCATGGACTCGATGGGCCGAAGGGCCTGTTTCTATGCTGTACCTTTAAAAAAAAAAATAAGTGTACAGTGCAAGAAATGGTCCGTGGTGTTCCGTTGTCAAGGTGGGGTTAGGGTTGTCTAGGATGGTTCAAGATATGTTATTCATTTCATAATGGACATCTACTTCATGAAGATAAAAGCTCGGTATGAATAAAATATGGGCATACGGTCGCCTGCTAAATAATGTAACAGTCTTAAACGGTGAATAATAATGAGCCAGGCACACCCCTATTTATCACTCTATTTACCATCTATATTGCTCAACTGTGGTAAAGTAAAAACATTTTTCCAATGTGTAGTATAAAACGGGTTTCTCTTTCTCTCCCTTCCCTCCCCCTATCCCCATCTCCTTCTTTCCTCCTCGCCCTCTCTTTCTCTCACCTTCTCTCTCTCCCCTGTCCTCTCTCTTTCTGTCGCTCGCGCTCTCCCTCTTATCTCTCTCCCTATTGCTCTCCTCCCTACCCTCTCTCCCTCTCTTTCTCACCCTCTCTCCCACCGTCTCTCTCTCTCTCACTCTCTCTCTCTATCTCTCTCCCTCTCCCTCAACTCCTCCTCTCAGCCTCTCCTCTCTCTCTCTCTCTCTACCTCTACCTCCCTCGCCCCCCCTCTCCCTCTCTCTCTCCCCTCCTCTCTCTCTCTCTCTCACCCCCTCCCCCTCCTCTCTCTCTCTCTCTCTCCCTCTCCCTCTCCCTCTCTCTCTCTCCCTCCTCTCTCTCTCACCCCCTCCCCCTCCTCTCTCTCTCTCTCCCTCTCTCCCTCTTCCTCCCTCTCTCTCTCCCTCCTCTCTCTCACCCCCTCCCCCTCTCTCCTCTCTCTCTCTCTCTCTCCCTGTCCCACTCTGTCTCTGTCCCCCTCCTCTCTCTCTCTCTCTCCCTCTCTCCCTCTCTCCCACCCTCTCTCTCTCCCTCCTCTCTCTCTCCCTTTCTCCCTCTCTCCCTCTCTCCCTCTCTCCCACCCTCCCTCTCTCCCTCCCTTTCTCTCTCTCCCTCTCCCTCTCTCTCTGTCCCCCTCCTCTCTCTCTCCCTCTCTCCCTCTCTCCCACCCTCTCTCTCTCCCACCCTCCCTCTCCCTCTCTCTCTGTCCCCCTCCTCTCTCTCCCTTGTACATTGTAAGATGCAGCCGGGTTGGGGCCTTTACACTGATCCTGAATCCTCCGACCCGGATAGATTTATCTTTTCATTCAGAGAATTCCCCCAGCACCGTTGCCATGGAGACGGGGCCTGGGGCACAGCAAGTCAGTGCCCCTGTCACTAAACATTAGAACATAGAACATGGAACTTCAGCCCTAGGGTGGCGAACATTCTGCTCCCGAATAAGGGACAAAAGGTCAAAATACGGGACAAATTCCCCACGGCAATTGGTTGACCGACTGGGCCGTGTCTGGGTGAATGATGAGTTGGCCCCGGGTGCTGGACTGGACACAAAGCCCAGCCGGCGGGCCAGCTGAGGAGTTTTGGCCCGGGCCGGTGCCGCGTCCAACTCATGAACCGATGATCGGCCGTGAGAAGGAGGGGTGGTGGTGGTGTCGGCGGTAAGCGAAGGTCCGAAGGTCGGACAGCTGGCCGGGCTGCCGACCGACCGACCGACGGGGCCACGGGCGAGGCGCTGCTGCTGCTGCTGCTGCTGCACTCCACGGGCTGCACTACGTCGGGACGGGCGAGGCGGGGGCCGGACGCGGCGCTCCGACCCGACAGTCCCCTCGACCCGAGTAGTAGCGGTCAAATACGGGACAAGGGCGGTCCCGTACGGGACAAACCAATTTAGCCCAATATACGGGATGTCCCGGCTAATACGTTGGTAGTTGGCAACCCTACCTTGGACCCACAATGTCCGTGCCAAACATGACGTCGTCCATCTCTCATCTGCCTGCACGGGATCCACTTCCATCTGTTCCCAAAAGCCTCCTGAACACCACTATCGTATCTGCCTCCACCACCAGCGCGTTCCAGGCACTCACCACCCCCTGTGTAAAAAAAACCTGCCCCACACATCTCCTTTAAACCCTGCCCCTCTCTGCGCAGTTGAGTTCCTCCAGCATGTTTGTCGACCATCCACAGTGTACAGATAATCACAGTGAGGAATGTGGAGGAGTCACTGTGGTGGATGTTTATGTTAAATGTGTTTTGTGTGTTCTGTTGCTATTTATTGGTATGACTGGACGGCAAATCAAACTCCTCGTGTGTTGCAAAACATACTTGGCTAATAAAGTATGATTCTAATGATAAAGGGAATAATGTTTAGTGGAAGATAAAGTCCTGTTAAACTAGATAGGGCTCTTAAAGATAGCAGAGTCAGGGGATATGGGGAGAAGGCAGGAACGGGGTACTGATTGGGGATGATCAGCCATGATCACATTGAATGGCGGTGCTGGCTCGAAGGGCCGAATGGCCTACTCCTGCACCTATTGTCTATTGTCTATAAAATCCGATCAAGGATAGTCCGAGGGTCTCCAGTGAGGTAGATAGTAGTTCAGGACCGCTCTCTGGTTGTGGTAGGATGGTTCAGTTGCCTGATAACAGCCGGGAAGAAACTGTCCCTGAATCTGGAGGTGTGTGCGTTCGTTTTCACACTTCTGTACCTCTTGCCCGATGAGAGAGGGGAGAAGAGGGAGTGGCCGGGGGGTGAGACTGGACCTTGATGATGCTGCTGGCCTTGCCGAGGCAGCGTGAGGTGTAGATGGAGTCAATGGAAGGGAGGTTGGTTTGTGTGATGGTCTGGGCTGCATCAAAGTTTTATAAAACTGCAACATAACTTCCTGACTCCTTGTGTCTTGTCCAGCGTCACCTTGTGGCAAACTCCCTCTAATCCAGGAAGCAGTGATGACAGTTTTCAGGGTGAAAACATCAATTACTGGAGGATGTAGCTGTGGGGAGGAGTTTTCAATTTTACAGAAGCTTGCCTCCCCTTAATCATCCAGTATGGCCCGTGAATTGAGAACAAAAATATCAGCAACATTTAGTTTCGTATTTTTCCGTTTGGAGGTACACCGCGGAAACAGGCCCTTCGGCCCACCCAGTCCGCACTGACCAGTGATTCCCCGCACACTAACACTACCCTACACACACTAGGGACAATTTAACACTTACACCAAGCCAATCGACCTACAAACCCGCACGTCTTTGGAGTGCGGGAGGAAACCGAAGATCTCGGTGAAAACCCACGCGGGTCACGGGGAGAACGTACAGACTCCGTACAGACAGCACCCGTAGTCGGGATCGAACCCGGGTCTCTGGCGCTGTGAGGCAGCAGCTCTACCCGCTGCACCACCGTGCCGCCCTGTATTCAATGCCTTTCCATATTTATCCAGAACGGCAATGCAAAAATGACCAGACAATATCTGCAATTATCCAAAACAGTATCTCTTTCAATTACGTTTGAACTTCACAAGTGGGATTGGCTTATTATCAAAGAATATTAACAAGGACTTTTGTAATGGCTATAAATATCCATCGTATAGATGAGGAGGTCGTACTGGGTGTAATTGTGCTGCTTTTATGTGCTTCTCAACTGAATCACTTGACATTTCGCATTTAGTTGGTCAATGCTGGAATAATATTTGGTTCATTCGGAATAAGGTTTATTTTTTTAAATGGAAAAATAGATCATTTTTTCTGTTTCGATGGATTCCCCGAGGAGGTGCAGTGATACTTTTGCGGGGCAGCGCAGAGGGTAGTGCCGCTGCCTCGCAGCACCAGAGACACAGGTTCGATCCTGACCTCGGGTGCTGTCCGTGTCTGTGTGTGTGTGTGGAGTTTGCATGTTTTCTCCCTGTGGCCGCGTGGGTTTCCTCCGGGTGCTCCGGTTTCCTCCCACAGTCCAAAGACGTGCGGGTTGGTGGAAAAGAAAATAGGTGCAGGAGTACGCCATTCGGCCCTTCGAGCCCAGCACTGCCATTCATGGCTGATCATATAAAATCAGTACCCCGTTCCTGCTTTTTTCCCCATAGCCCTTGATTCCCTTAGCCCTCAGAGCTAAATCTAACACTCTCTCTCCAATTGCAGGTTAATCAGCCCTCTGTAAATTGTCCCTAGCGTGCAGGGAGTGGATGGGAAAGTGGGATAACATAGAACTAGTGTGATCGGGTGATTGGTGGTTGGCATGGACTTGGTGGGCCGAAGGGCCTGTTTCCATGCTGTATCTTTTGATTAATCTATCAATCAATTCTTACGCCAGATATTGCCTATTCCTTAATGTGGAAAACTATATTTAATGATATTATTTTAACATTTAATGCTGATTGCAATTAGCAAAGTGGTCCACTCTTTCTTACTTTGGATTCGACAACACACTTGTAAATTGTCAGCAAATTGCCGCGTCAGCAAAAACAGACGGAAACATTGCACCACTGAATACACCATTAGTTCAGCTGCTCTAGACAATACTGAGGCACAAAGGAACTGCAGATGCTGCTGGAATCTTGAACAAAACACAAAGTGCTGGAGGAACTCAGCGGGTCAGGCAGCATCTGTGGAGGGATTAGACAGATGATGTTTCGAGTCATCTGTCTAATCTGTCGAGTGGTCGGCAGACAGGAAACAAAGAGTAGGGATTAACGCGTCCCTTTCAGAATGGCAGGCAGTGACTAGTGGGGTACAGATGACACAAAGCTGGGTGGCAGTGTGAACTGTGAGGAGGATGCTATGAGAATGCAGGGTGACTTGGACAGGTTGGGGGAGGGGGCAGATGCATGGCAGATGAAGTTAGCCGAATGGCTACTCCTGCACCTATTGTCTGTCGAGTCAGAGTGATGGATTAGGGGGTTGGAAAGATGGATAGAGGGGGGGGGGGGGTGGGACTGATCAAGGCGCCTGCATTCCTTCCTCTACCTTCACAGTTTGCAAGTCCTCAATCCGATTGTCTCACAGCTTAAATCTTTTCATCACTGGCCTTTGTCCAAACATCTGCCTAGCTAAAACCACCCTCACCTGGATCAACCTGTTACCTGGCCGGCTTTGTCTTGCCTCTCCTCTCTTCCAGCTTTCATCCCCACCCCCCACCCCCACCCCATACAATCAGTCTGAAGAAAGGTCCCGACCCAAAACATCACCTTGTGGCTATCTACGGTTTCAACCAGCATCTGTAGTTCCTTTCTACATCAGTCCCATTTAGTTTGGTTTAGTTTAGAGATTCAGCATGGAAACAGGCCCTTTGGGTCAGGCAGCATCTGTGGAGAACATGGATGGGTGACGTTTCACAGAGTGCTGGAGTAACTCAGCGGGTCAGGCAGCATCTGTGGAGAACATGGATAGGTGACGTTTCACAGAGTGCTGGAGTAACTCAGCGGGTCAGGCAGCATCTGTGGAGCGAAGGAAATGGGCAACCTTTCGGGCCGAAACCCTGAAGGAAATAGGCAACGTTTCGGGCCGAAACCCGGAAGGGTTTCGGGCCGAAACGTTGCCTATTTCCTTCGCTCCATAGATGCTGCCGGAACATGGATAGGTGACGTTTCCCCAGAGTGCTGGAGTAACTCAGCGGGTCAGGCAGCATCTGTGGGGAACATGGATAGGTGACGTTTCACACAGAGTGCTGGAGTAACTCAGCGGGTCAGGCAGCATCTGTGGAGAACATGGATAGGTGACGTTTCGGATGGAGACCCTTCTTCAGACTTCAAACGGGACTGATGCAGAATGCCAACTTGGGCGGCGTGGGCTGAGGGTCCCGTTTCCGAGCTGCGTGATTCCACAACTCGATGATTTATCCGTGACCTTCAAATATGCTACAGGGGCTGAGAGGCGTGCGTGTGTGTGTGTGTGTGTGTGTGTGTGCGTGCGTGCGTGCGTGCGTGTGTGTGTGTGTGTGTGTGTGTGTACGTGTGTGTGTGTGTGTGTGTGTGTGTGTGTGTGTGTGTACGTGTGTGTGTGTGTGTGTGTGTGTGTGTGTGTGTGTGTGTGTGTGTGTGTGTGTGTGTGTGTGTACGTGTGTGTGTGTGTGTGTGTGTGTGTGTACGTGTACGTGTGTGTGTGTGTGTGTATGTGTGTGTGTGTGTGTGTGTGTGTGTGTGTGTGTGTCTGTGTGTGTACGTGTGTGTGTGTGTGTGTGTGTGTGTGTGTGTCTGTGTGTGTACGTGTGTGTGTATGTGTGTGTGTGTGTGTGTGGGGGTGACACATAGACATAGCAAGGGTGCCGGAGAAGGAGAGAGGCATTGACTGCTGTTCTGTTGAAGCCAAGAGACGGGGTCTCTGCCAGGAAGTTGCTCCTCATTCTCCCCCTCCCCCCCTCCCCACCATGGTTCCCTCCACATTCTGCCCACAGCATCAATATTCCACTCGGGAGAAGCAAGGCTGCCACATAGAAACATAGAATCATAGAAACATAGAAAATAGGTGCAGGATTAGGCCATTCGGCCCTTCGAGCCTGCACCGCCATTCAATATGATCATGGCTGATCATCCAACTCAGTATCCTGTACCTGCCTTCTCTCCATACCCCCTGATCCCTTTAGCCACAAGGGCCACATCTAACTCCCTCTTAAATATAGCCAATGAACTGGCCTCAACTACTTTCTGTGGCAGAGAGTTCCACAGATTCACCACTCTCTGTGTGAAAAAAAAAATTCTCATCTCAGTCCTAAAAGACTTCCCCCTTATCCTTAAACTGTGACCCCTTGTCCTGGACTTCCCCAACATCGGGAACAATCTTCCTGCATCTAGCAATAGTTTAATCATTAAAAGCCTCTTCTGCCCTCATTTCGCTGTCAACTGCAAACAGGCTCCCAGCTATCTCTTTCTAAATCTAACTCTCTCTTGAAAACATCCAGTGAATCGGCCTCCGCTGCCTTCTGTGGCAGAGAATTCCACAGATTCACAACTCTCGGGGATGAGGGAAGAACTTTTTCACACACAGAGTTGTGAATCTGTGGAATTGTGAATCTGAGGAACTTAGTGCCCTCTGGTCCTCGATTCCCCTACTCTGGGCAAGAGACTCTGTGCGTCTACCCGATCTATTCCTCTCATGGGGTGATGGAGTGTGGAAACAGACCTTTCGGCCCAACTTGCCCATACCGGCCAACATGTCCCAGCTACACTAGTCCCACCTTAAAGCTACGCCCTTTGTCGTTTCCACCCTGGGGGAAAAGGTTCTGACTGTCTACCGTATCGACGCCTCTCATAACTTCACACTCACTCCCATCCGGTCTCCTCCCCAACCTCTAGCATTCCACAGATAACAATCCAAGTCTGTCCACACTATTGGTCTGTCCCTCTGTTCCCTGCTTGTTCAGATACTTAAATGACCCTTCAATAGACAACAGGTGCAGGAGTAGGCCATTTGACCCTTCGAGCCAGCACCACCATTCAATGTGATCATGGCTGATCATCCCCAATCAGTATCCCGTTCCTGCCTTCTCCCCATATCCCCTGACTCCGCTATTTTTAAGAGCCCTATCTAGCTCTGTCTTGAAAGCATCCAGAGAACCGGCCTCCACCGCCCTCTGAGGCAGAGAATTCCACAGACTCACCACTCTCTGTGAGAAAAAGTGTTTCCTCGTCTCCATTCTAAATGGCTTACCCTTTATTCTTAAACTGTGGCCCCTGGTTCTGGACTCCTCCAACATCGGGAACATGTTTCCTGTCTCTAGCTTGTCCAAACCCTTAACAATCTTATATGTTTCAATAAGATACCCTCTCATCCTTCTAAACTCCAGAGTATACAAGCCCAGCCGCTCCATTCTCTGAGCATATGAAAGTCCCGCCATCCCGGGAATTAATCCCAGTGAACCTACTCTGCACTCCCTCAATAGCAAGAATGTCCTTCCTCAAATTTGAAGACCAAAACTGCACACAATACTGCAGGTGTGGTCTCACTAAAGCCCTGTACAACTGCGGAAGGACCTCTTTGCTCCTATACTCAACTCCTCTTGTAATAAAGGGCAACATGCCATTGGCTATTGTTGCTATTGTATCTGCCTTCATCACCAGCACCCCTGGCAGTGTGTTCCAGGGTCTCCACTACAGTTAGATTTAGCTCTTAGGGCTAAGGGAATCAAGGGATGTGGGGAGAAAGCAGGAAAGAGGTACTGATTTTAGATGATCAGCCATGATCATATTGAATGGTGGTGCTGGCTCGAAGGGCCGAACGGTCGACTCGTGCACCCATTTTCTCTGTTATTCTATGTTTTGGGGGTGACGGCACCTTGAGCCTCTCACTGCTGCGATCTGCAAACGAGAGGCTGAATTGGTTGAGAGTCATGTTGTCAGATCCATTTCAATGTCACCCTAATGATGTCTGCTGCCATCCACCCACCTCCCCATTCATCAAAATAAAAATCCCATTACTTTAGCCCAGTTTAGTTTAGAGATACAGCACAGAAACAGGCCCTTCGGCCCACCGGGTCCATGCTGACCAGCGATTACCCGCACACTAATACTATCCTACACACACACACACACTAGGGACAATTTACAATTATACCAAGCCAATTAACCTACAAATCTGCACGCCTTTGGAGTTTGGTTTAGTTTAGAGATACAGCGCAGGAACAGGCCCTTCGGCCCATCGAGTCCGTGCCGACCAGCGGTTACCTCCCGCACTCCAAAGACGTACAATTGGCTTCGGCAAAATTGTAAATTGTCCCTGGTGTGTGTGTGTAGGATAGTGTTAGTGTGCGGGGGTCGCTGGTCGACGCGGACTGGGTGGGCCGAAGGGCCTGTTTCCATGCTGTATCTCTAAAGTCTAAAGTGGAGGAATTACATGGAATATGGAACAGTACAGCACAGGAACAGGCCCTTCGGCCCACAATGCCCGTGCCCGACATGATGCCAAGTTAAACTAATCCCCTCTGCCTGCGTGTGATCCGTACCCCTCCATTCCCTCCATATCCACCTGCCTGTCTAAATGCCTCTTAAACACCACGATCGTATCTGCCTCCACCACAATGGGCTGAGGCGGCTTGGTTTAGCTTAGTTGAGTTCAGTTTATTGTCACGTGTACCGAGGTACAGTGAAAAGCTTTTGTTGCGTGCTAACCAGTCAGTGGAAAGACAATACACGATTACAATCGAACCATTGACAGTAAGATAGACACAAAATGCTGGAGTAACTCAGCGGGACAGGCAGCATCCGTGGAGAGAAGGAATGGGTGACGTTTCGGGTCGTGGCCCTTCTTCGAACCATTCACACAGTAGACCCCTAGACAGCACGTTCCAGGCACCCACCTCCCTCTTTGTTAAAAAAACCTTCCCTTCACATCTCAATAGACAACAGGTGCAGGAGTAGGCCATTCGGCCCTTCGAGCCAGCACCGCCATTCAATGTGATCATGGCTGATCATCCACAATCAGTACCCCGTTCCTGCCTTCTCCCCATATCCCCTGACTCCACTATCTTTAAGAGCCATATCTAGCTCTCTCTTGAAAACATCCAGAGAACCGGCCTCCACCGCCCTCTGAGGCAGAGAATTCCACAGACTCACCACTCTCTGTGTGAAAAAGTGTTTCCTCGTCTCCGTTCTAAATGGCTTACTCCTTATTCTTAAACTGTGGCCCCTGGTTCTGGACTCCCCCAACATCGGGAACATGTTTCCTGGCACTAGCGTGTCCAAACCCTTAACAATCTTATATGTTTTATATGAGGCCCAACTAAAGTTTTATAAACTGCGTCATGACTTCCTGACGCTGACGGTCGCGCGGAACACTCGATATTATTGTTCGCGTACAGACCGACGACATCAGTATAACCGGGCTTCATGATTGGCACGGACATGGTGGCGCCGGGGTAGAGTTGCTACCCTGCACCGCTTGCAGCGCCGGAGACCTCGCGTTCGATCCCGACTACGGGTGCTGTCTGTACGGAGTTTGTACGTTCTCCCCGTGACCTGCGCGGGTTTTCTGCGAGATCTTCGGTTTCCCTCCCACACTCCAAAGACGAATGAATACCAAGAATGGCCAAGTATTCACATACAAGGAATTTTCCTTGGTGCTCCGCCCGCAAGTGACAACATGACATACAGTGACAGTTAAGAATGACACATAAAACATTAAACATTAATAATAAAATATTATCGATTAAACATGTGATTTATATAACATACCAGAGCAAAAGGCAAAATGCGTGCAGGTTTGTAGGTTAATTGGCTTGGTGTAAATGTAAATTGTCCCTGGTGTGTGTAGGATGGCGTTAGTGTGCGGGGATCGCTGGTCGGCGCGGACTCGGTGGGCCGAAGGGCCTGTTTCCGCACTGTATCTCTAAACTAAACAGATGCTGGAAAATCGAAGGTAGACAAAAATGCTGGAGAAATTCAGTGGGTGAGGCAGCATCTATGGAGCAAAGGAAATAGGCAACGTTTCGGGGTCAAAACCCTTCTTCAGACCATTGTGAGGGTGGGGCGGTGAAGAAGAAAGGAAGAGGCGGAGACAGTGGGCTGAGGGAGAGCTGGGAAGGGGAGGAGAAAGCAGGGACTACCTGAAATTGGAGAAGCCAATGTTGATACCGCTGGGGTGTAAACTACCCAAGCGAAATATGAGGTGCTGCTCCTCCAATTTATGGTGGGACTCACTCTGGCCATGGAGGTGGCCCAGGACAGAAAGGTCGGATTGGGAATGGGAGGGGGAGTTGAAGTGCTGAGCCACCGGGAGATCAGATTGGTTATTGCGAACCGAGCGGAGGTGTTGGGCGAAACGATCGCCAAGCCTGCGCTTGGTCTCACCGATGTAGATCAGCTGACACCTAGAACAGCGGATGCAATAGATGAGGTTGGAGGAGGTGCAGGTGAACCTCTGCCTCACCTGGAAAGACTGCTTGGGTCCTTGGATGGAGTCGAGGGGGGAGGTAAAGCGACAGGTGTAGCATTTCCTGCAGTTGCAAGGGAAAGTACCAGGGGAGGGGGTGGTTTGGGTGTGAAGGGAAGAATTGACCAGGGAGTTACGGAGGAGCGGTCTCTGCGGAAAGCAGAAAGGGGAGGAGATGGGAAGATGTGGCGAGTGGTGGGGTCACGTTGTAGGTGGCGAAAATGTCGGAGGATTATTTGTTGTATGTGACGGCTGAGGACAAGGGGGACTCTGTCCTTGTTGCGAGTGGGGGGGTTGGGGAGAGAGAGCAGAGTTATGGGGTATAGAAGAGACCCTGGTGAGAGCCTCATCTATGGTGGAGGAGGGGAACCCCCATTCCCTGAAGGATGAGGACATCTCCGATGCCCTGGTGTGGAACACCTCTTCCTGGGAGCAGATGCGGCGTAGACGGAGGAATTGGGAGTAGGGGATGGAGTCCTTACAGGAAGCAGGGTGGAAAGAAGTGTAGTCTATATACCCATAGGAGTCAGTGGGTTTATAGTGGATGTCGGTCAGAAGTCTATCACCTGCGATGGAGATACTGAGGTCAAGAAATGGTAGGGAAGTGTCGGAAATGGTCCAGGCGTATTTGAGTGCCGGATGGAAGTTAGTGGTGAAGTGGATGAAGTCAGTCAGTTGCGTGTGGGTGCAGGAGGTGGCACCAATGCAGAAGTCGATGTAGCGGAGGTAGAGGTCGGGGATGGGGCCCTGATACGCCTCGAACAAGGATTGTTCGATGTACCCGACAAAGAGGCAGGCGTAGCTGTGGCCCATGCGCGCGCCCATAGCTACGCCTTGTATTTGGAGGAAATGGGGGGAGTCAAACGAAAAGTTATTGAGGGTAAGGACCAGCTCCGCTAGGCGGAGGAGAGTATATGTAGACAGGGATGGGTTGGTTCTGCGGGGGTCGTGAACAGGTGATCGCTGGGCGGTGCGGACTCGGTGAACCGACGGGACAGTTTCCACGCTGTATCTCTAAACTAAAGCTATGAGGAAGGTGGGAGGCCTCCCTATGAGAGCCAGATGGCTTTGCCTGCCTTGATTTTTGTTAATTTTCTCACAACCTTTAATTTTAGCCTGACACCTGACATTGCATTTTAAAAAGGCCACAGTGTGAATGTGTTAAAATTGGATCAAGTTCATATATTCATAAGTGACAGGAGCAGAATCAGGCCATTCGGCCCATCAAGTCTACTCCGCCATTCAATCATGGCTGATCTATCTCACCTTCCCAACCCCATTCTCCTGCCTTCTCCCCATAACCCCTGACACCCGTACTCATCAAGAATCTGTCTATCTCTGCCTTAAAAATATCCATTGACTTGTGGCCTCCACAGCCGTCTGTGGCAAAGAATTCCACAGATTCACCACCCTCTGACTAAAGAAATTCCTCCTCATCTTCACAAAGGTACGTCCTTTAATTCTGAGGCTGTGCCCTCTGGTTCTAGACTCTCCCACTGGTGGAAACATCCTCTCCGCATCCACTCTATCCAGGCCTTTCATTATTTGAATATCAAGGCGAATATAGAGTCATGGATTCACACAGCATGGAAACAGGCCCTTCAGCCCAACTCATCCACCCTGTCCCATCTACACCAGTCACACCTGCCCACATTTGTCCCACATCCCTCTAACCCGCTCCTATCGATGCACCTGCCCAAATATCTTACAAAAGTTATAGTATCGGCCTCAACTAATGGAATGTTGGCCTTCATAACAAGAGGATTTCAGTATAGGAGTAAAGAGGTTCTTCTGCAGTTGTATAGGGCTCTGGTGAGACCACATCTGGAGTATTGTGTACAGTTTTGGTCTCCTAATTTGAGGAAGGACATCCTTGGTGCAGCATAGGTTCACGAGATTGATCCCTGGGATGGCGGGACTATCATATGAGGAAAGATTAAAAAGACTGGGCTTGTATTCACTGGAGTTTAGAAGGATGAGGGGGGATCTTATAGAAACATATAAAATTATAAAAGGACTGGACAAGCTAGATGCAGGAAAAATGTTCCCAATGTTGGGCGAGTCCAGAACCAGGGGCCACAGTCTTAGAATAAAGGGGAGGTCATTTAAGACTGAGGTGAGAATAAACTTTTTCACCCAGAGAGTTGTGAATTTATGGAATTCCCTGCCACAGAGGGCAGTGGAGGCCAAATCACTGGATGGATTTAAGAGAGAGTTAGATAGAGCTCTAGGGGCTAGTGGAGTCAAGGGATATGGGGAGAAGGCAGGCACGGGTTATTGATAGGGGACGATCAGCCATGAAGAACCAACGAGAGAGCAGGCTATTCTAGACTGGGTATTGAGTAATGAGGAAGGGTTAGTTAGCAGTCTTGTTGTGCGTGGCCCCTTGGGCAAGAGTGACCATAATATGGTTGAGTTCTTCATTAGGATGGAGAGCGACATTGTTAATTCAGAAACAAAGGTCCTGAACTTAAAGAAAGGTGACTTTGAGGGTATGAGACGTGAATTGGCCAAAATAGACTGGCCAATGATTCTTAAAGGGTTGACGGTGGATATGCAATGGAAGGCATTTAAAAACTGCATGGATGAACTACAACAAGTGTTCATCCCAGTTTGGCAAAAGAATAAATCAGGAAAGGTAGTGCATCCGTGGATAACAAGGGAAATCAGGGATAGTATCAAAACAAAAGAGGAAGCCTACAAATTAGCCAGAACCAGCAGCCTACCAGAGGACTGGGAGAAATTCAGAGTCCAGCAGAGGAGGACAAAAGGCTTAATTAGGAAAGGGAAAATAGATTATGAAAGAAAACTGGCAGGGAACATAAAAACTGACTGCAAAAGTTTTTATAGATATGTCAAGAGGAAAAGATTAGTTAAAACTAATGTAGGTCCCTTGCAGTCAGAAACAGGCAAATTGATCATGGGGAACAAGGACATGGCAGACCAATTGAATAATTACTTTGGTTCTGTCTTCACTAAGGAAGACATAAATAATCTGTCGGAAATAGCAAGAGACCGGGGGTTAAATGAGATGGAGGAACTGAGTGAAATCCAGGTTAGCCAGGAAGTGGTGTTAGGTAAATTGAATGGATTAAAGGCCGATAAATCCCCAGGGCTGGATAAGTTGCATCCCAGAGTACTTAAGGAAGTAGCCGCAGAAATAGTGGATGCATTAGCGATAATTTTTCAAAACTCTTTAGATTTTGGAGTAGTTCCTGAGGACTGGAGGGTAGCTAATGTAACCTCACTTTTTAAAAAGGGAGGGAGAGAGAAAACGGGGAATTACAGACCAGTTAGTCTAACATCGGTAGTGGGGAAAATTCTGGAGTCAGTTATTAAAGATGGGATAGCAGCACATTTGGAAAGTGGTGAGTTCATTGGACAAAGTCAGCATGGATTTATGAAAGGTAAATCATGTCTGACGAATCATATAGAATTTTTCAAGGATGTAACTAGTAGAGTGGATAAGGGAGAACCAGTGGATGTGTTTTATCTGGACTTTCAGAAGGCTTTCGACAAGGTCCCACATAAGAGATTAGCATACAAACTTAAAGCACATGGTATTGGGGGTTCAGTATTGATGTGGATAGAGAACTGGCTGGCAGACAGGAAGCAAAGAGTAGGAGTAAACGGGTCCTTTTCAGAATGGCAGGCAGTGACTAGTGGGGTACCGCAAGGCTCAGTGCTGGGACCCCAGCTATTTACAATATATATTAATGATCTGGATGAGGGAATTGAATGCAACATCTCCAAGTTTGCGGATGACACAAAGCTGGGGGGCAGTGTTAGCTGTGAGGAGGATGCTAGGAGGCTGCAAGGTGACTTGGATAGGTTGGGTGAGTGGGCAAAGGCATGGCAGATGCAGTATAATGTGGATAAATGTGAGGTTATCCACTTTAGTGGCAAAAACAGGAAAGTAGACTATTATCTGAATGGTGGCCGATTAGGAAAAGGGGAGATGCAATGAGACCTGGGTGTCATGGTACACCAGTCATTGAAAGTAGGAATGCAGGTGCAGCAGGCAGTGAAGAAAGCAAATGGTATGTTAGCATTCATAGCAAAAGGATTTGAGTATAACAGCAGGGAGGTTCTACTGCAGTTGTACAGGGTCTTGGTGAGACCACACCTGGAGTATTGCGTACAGTTTTAGTCTCCTAATCAGAGGAAAGACATTCTTGCCATAGAGGGAGTACAGAGAAGGTTCACCAGACTGATTCCTGGGATGGCAGGACTTTCATATGAGGGAAGACTGGATAGACTCGGCTTGTACACGTTGGAATTCAGAAGATTGAGGGGGGATCTTATAGAAACTTACACAATTCTTAAGGGGTTGGACAGGCTAGATGCAGGAAGATTATTCCCGATGTTGGGGAAGTCCAGAACTAGGGGTCACAGTTTAAGGATAAGGGGGAAGACTTTTAGGACCGAGATGAGGAAATCATTTTTTACACAGAGAGTGGTGAATCTGTGGAATTCTCTGCCACAGAAGGTAGTTGAGGCCAGTTCATTGGCTATATTTAAGAGGGAGTTAGATGTGGCCCTTGTGGCTAAAGGGATCAGGGGGTATGGAGAGAAGGCAGAGATTGGATACTGAGTTGGATGATCAGCCATGATCATATCAAATGGCGGTGCAGGCTCGAAGGGCCGAATGGCCTCCTCCTGCACCTATTTTCTATGTTTCTATGATCACAATGAATGGCGGTGCAGGCTTGAAGGGCCGAATGGCCTCCTCCTGCACCTATTTTCTATGTTTCTATGTAACTACCTCCTCTAGTAGTTCATTCCATACACCCACCACCCTCTGAGTGGGAAAAGTTACCCCTCAGGTTCCTATTAAATCTTTCCCCTCTCACCTTAAACCTACGCCCCCCTGGTTCTTGATGCCCTTACTTTGTGAGTAAAGGGCTGGGCGTTCAGCCGAACTATTCCTCTCATGATTTAATCCACCTCTATAAGGTCGCCCCCTCATCCTCCTGCGCTCCAAGGAATAGTCCCAGCCTGCCCCAACCTCTCCCTGTGGCTTAGTTTAGTTTAGTTTAGAGATACAGCGCGGAAACAGGCCCTTCGGCCCACCGAACACCATCCTACACCCACTAACACTAACACCATCCTACACCCACCAGGGACAATTTTTACATTTACACCAAGCCAATTAACCTACAAACCTGCACGTCTTTGGAGTGTGGGAGGAAACCGGAGATCTCGGAGAAAACCCGCGCCGGTCACGGGGAGAACGCGCAAACTCCGCACAGACAGCGCCCGTAGTCGGGATCGAACCTGGGTTTCACAGAGTGCTGGAGTAACTCAGCGGGTGCAGCAGCATCTGTGGAGAACATGGATAGGTGACGTTTCACAGAGTGCTGGAGTAACTCAGCGGGTCAGGCAGCATCTGTGGAGAACATGGATAGGTGACGTTTCACAGAGTGCTGGAGTAACTCAGCGGGTCAGGCAGCATCTGTGGAGAACATGGATAGGTGACGTTTCACAGAGTGCTGGAGTAACTCAGTGGGTGCAGCAGCATCTATAGATGAAGGAAATAGGCAACGTTTCGGGCCGAAACCCTTCCGGGTTTCGGCCCGAAACATTGCCTATTTCCTTTGCTCCACAGATGCTGCTGTGAGGCAGCAACTCTACCCCTGCGCCACTGCGACCGCCCTCTTAGGTCCTCGAGTCCCGGCAACATCATCGAAAATCTTTTCGGCCACTTTTTCCAACTTAATGACATCTTTCCCAGAGCACCCTCATATTTTCTGCTCTTGATTTTATGCACCTCCTTAATATCATCGTACGCTTCTCTTAAGATCACGCTTCATTGCAAGACAGCCTTAGCACCAAGAGGCATTGTGACTCAAATGTCCTTCACTCACAGTTGCATCACCAGATATAGGTGGTTTGGACTTTCATAGATGTCTTCCAGAGCCACGATATTTTCATGCTTGATTCTGAAAGATAGAATGGAACAGATTGAGCGCTCAAGTCGTATAAACCTCCCTCGCATCGACTCCATCTACACCTCCACGCTGCCTCGGCAAGGCCAGCAGCATCATCAAGGACCAGTCTCACCCCCTCGACCACTCCCTCCTCTCCCCTCTCCCATCGGGCAAGAGGTACAGAAGTGTGAAAACGCACACACACACCTCCAGATTCAGGGACAGTTTCTTCCCAGCTGTTATCAGGCAACTGAACCGTCCTACCACAACCAGAGAGCGGTCCTGAACTACTATCTACCTCATTGGTGGCCCTTGGACTATCTTTGATCGGAAATTTATCTTGCATTAAATATTATCGACTATATCCTGCATCTGGACACTGTGGACGGCTCGATTGCAATCGCATATAGTCTTTTCGCTGACTGGATAGCTTCAATCACGGCTGATCTACCTCTCCCTCCTAACCCCATTCTCCTGCCTTCTCCCTATAACCTCTGACACCCGTACTAATCAAGAACATATGACAATTTTAAACTAAACTAAACAACACAATTCTTACTTGCTGCTGCTTAACTGGCCCCTAAACACGATGCTACCGACAATATGGAATCAACTGAAAATCAACAATCTGTTCCCTTCACCTTCTTCATCTGCACAGAAAAATCCCAAAGGTCACCACTACAGACAGAGTAAAACCCTGACACATGTTTGTAGACACAAGGAACTGCAGACGCTAGTTTACAAAGATAGTCACAGAGTGCTGGAGTAACTCAGCGGGTCAGGCAGCATCTGTGGAGAACATGGATAGGTGACGTTTCACAGAGTGCTGGAGTAACTCAGCGGGTCGGGCAGCATCTGTGGAGCGAAGGAAATGGGCAACCTTTCGGGCCGAAACCCTGAAGGAAATAGGCAACGTTTCGGGCCGAAACCCGGAAGGGTTTCGGGCCGAAACGTTGCCTATTTCCTTCGCTCCATAGATGCTGCCGGAACATGGATAGGTGACGTTTTCCAGAGTGCTGGAGTAACTCAGCGGGTCAGGCAGCATCTGTGGAGAACATGGATAGGTGACGTTTCACAGAGTGCTGGAGTAACTCAGCGGGTCAGGCAGCATCCATAGATGAAGGAAATAGGCAACGTTTCGGGCCGAAACCCTTCCGGGTTTCGGCCCGAAACGTTGCCTATTTCCTTTGCTCCATAGATGCTGCTGCACCCGCTGAGTTTCTCCAGCACTTTTGTCTAAGGCATAATATTAGCCTCAGGACAAGCAGCCTAACTGCAGAGACACACACACACATGGTTTCCAGAACGTTGGTGGTTGCGTCTCTGTGGGACCGGATGTCAATTCCTCCCGTCCTTCTTTTAACAAAAAAAAAATTTTGCTCTCGAAAATATGGGAAAGGGTCGCCAGTCTTCGAAAGCAAACACTGCTTCCTGCAGTCAGAGTCTGTGCGAGAATCATCGCCGATGTAGGTAATGGCACTAACGGTGGACACAGAGTGCTGGAGTAACTCAGCGGGTCAGGCAGCATCTGTGGAGAACATGGATAGGTGACGTTTCACAGAGTGCTGGAGTAACTCAGCGGGTCAGGCAGCATCTGTGGAGAACATGGATAGGTGACGTTTCACAGAGTGCTGGAGGAACTCAGAAGGTCAGGCAGCATCTCTGGATCGAAGGAATGCCCACAGCCATCAGGCTATTAAACACAACAGCAAATAAGCTCTGAACTACAACAGACTGTTATTGATACACTTACACTATTGTTGTTTTTTTGTAAGTATGTGTATATATATATAAATATATATGTATGTGTACCTATAAGTATGTGTATATACACACACTGAACTTGTTTTCTCTATCATATAGTTTACAGTGTACTATGTTTCCATATTGTGTTGAGCTCCAGCAAGCAAGAATGTCATTGTCCTATCTGGTACACACCACAATAAAACACTCTTGACTCTTGAAGGACGCCTGGATTCGAGGGGCTAGCATCAATAGGGCATCTTGGCTGGATGGGCTGAAGGGCCTGTTTCCATGCTGTTTCGCTCAGTCACTGTGCGATGAGTCACGTCAACAAGCCTCCGTCTCTGGTGCTGGGTAGATGGAGTAGCAACTTTTCACCCAGCGTGTGCTCTGTTTAACACCCGCTGTTTGAACAGCAGGTCGTGCATAACACGTTTTATTAATGTAGTGTGTCGATCTGCCAGGGTGCTACCCACAGGCCTGTCTCCCGTAGACAGCCATTCGCTCCTCCCTTCCATTCCTAGAAGCCTCTTAGCACCCCCTTCGGTCATGGCTGACCTGACCACGGGTGTCTCCAGGGTTGGAGGACGCCTGTGCATGACTTTGTTTAACGTGGGGAGACTGGTGCACAGACAGCCACCCCACGGTCCTTGACAGATCTGGGTCAGGATCCAGTGGCATGGAGTCCAAGACCACCGGGGACCCTTTTCTGCCGCAGCCTTCATCCGCCTTCCCAGCCGTTGTGACGCTCCACTAAGGTCAGCCATCGTCCTCCGCCTGTTCCACCGTTGAGGTCTTGGTTGGATTGGCTCTTTGTCAGAGACCTCCCCCTCGACCTTACCGCCATGGGTGGCCCTACCAGGAGCAGAGCTCCAGACGGCATCGCTCTCAGGATCTCAGGTCCACACAAGCTTCTCCACCACGACAAGGTGACAATCCACGGAGAAGCCTAGTTCATTCCTTCAAGAGGCATTTACTGGGACTGCCTGAAAGGAAGAGGGTGGTGAATCTGTGGAATTTAGAAGGATGAGGGGTCTCGTCATTGAAACTTACCGAATAGTGAAAGGCTTGGATAGAGTGGATGTGGAGAGGATGTTTCCACTAGTGGGAGAGTCTAGGACCAGAGGGCACAGCCTCAGAATTAAAGGACGCTCCTTTAGGTAGGAGATGAGGAGGAATTTCTTTATCCAGAGGGTGGTGAATCTGTGGAATTCTTTGCCACAGACGGCTGTGGAGGCCACAAGTCAATGGATATTTTTAAGGTGGAGATTGCCAGATTCTTGATCAGTACGGGTGTCAGGGGTTATGGGGAGAAGGCAGGAGAATGGGGTTAGGAGGGAGAGATAGATCAGCCATGATTGGATGATGGAGTGGGCTCAATGGGCCGAGTGGTCTAATTCTGCTCCTATTACTTACGAACATAAACAACCTTGTTTGCTGGCATTTCTGGGTGGCGGTGGCAGTGACCAGCAAGCCTCATCCTTCTACACCTGATCTCTCTGTCAGAGGTGGAATCTCCCCTGTAGACCTGGCCGTTGGTGATGTGGTCCCTCCAACAGACATTTTGAACTTTTCATGAACATTCGGGTGTCGGAACCATCGAGAGACGTGGACAGTGCTCGAGTGAGAGTCCATGCCTCACACCCGTACAACAGTTTAAGAATAAGGGGTAAGCCATTTAGAACGGAGACGAGGAAACACTTTTTCTCACAGAGAGTGGTGAGTCTGTGGAATTCTCTGCCTCAGAGGGCGGTGGAGGCAGGTTCTCTGGATGCTTTCAAGAGAGAGCTAGACAGGGCTCTTAAAAATAGCGGAGTCAGGGGATATGGGGAGAAGGCAGGAACGGGGTACTGATTGGGGATGATCAGCCATGATCACATTGAATGGCGGTGCTGGTTCGAAGGGCCGAATGGCCTGCTCCTGCACTTACTGTCTATTGTCTATTGTCTATAATAATATGATCTCTACAGTTGCATGGAAGAATCTCACTTTCAGACACTCAAGGGCCTGTCCCACTTACGCGACTTTTTCTGCGACTGCCGGGGTCATCGACTGACGTATCAGGTCACCGAAAAAGTCACGGCGTGATGACGTAGCGACGCGCGGTGTCTCCTCAATTGTCGCCACATTTTTTTTGTCGCCGCTGGATTGTGAAATGTTCAAAATCGTTTGCCGACTGTGATACGTCAGTCAATGGCGCTGGTAGTCGCCGAAAAAATCGCCAAGTGGACAGGCCCTTCCGAGACATTCCAGTTAATCGCGCGTGGAAACAGGCCCTTCGTCCCACACTCGCCCTTCTCTCTTTATGGGAGAAAGTTCCCCAATCAGTACCCCGTTCCTGCCTTCTCCCCATATCCCCTGACTCCGTTATCTTCAAGAGCCCTATCTAGCTCTCTATTGAAAGTATCCAGAGAACCGGCCTCCACCGCCCTCTGAGGCAGAGAATTCCACAGACTCACAACTCTCTGTG
>CM075985.1:1292558-1323370 GCA_038087875.1 Malacoraja senta
AGGCCATCAAGTCTACTCCGCCATTCAATCATGGCTGATCTATCTCTCCCTCCTAACCCCATTCCTCCGCCTTCTCCCCACAACCCCCGACACCCGTACTGATCAGGAATGAATTACTCTGGCACTTTGTGGTTGTCTTTGGTGTAAACCAGCATCTGCAATTCCTTGTTCCATGAATATTTGCCTTACCAGCTTGAGAAAATCGATGAGTTTGTGAGCGTCTTCGCCTCTCGACAAGTCGACAAAGTCCTTTGGCAAGCGGGTAACTTAAATAAGGGCTGGGCTGCACGGTCATCTCACTGGTGATGTAGCGGAACACCGGCCCATCCTACGGTGGCGACACAAACACAGCGTGAATGAGGTCTGGAAGAACACCACACTGGCCTCTCTGTCCTGGCCTCATCCACTGTCAGAGTGAGGCCCAGCGCAAACTGGAGGAGCAGCCCCTCACATTTCACGTGGGCAGCTTACACCCCAGCGGTATGAACATTGACTTCTCCAACATCAAGTAAGGCCTGCTACCCTCTCTCTCCCTCCCTTCCCCCACCCATCTCGTACCAGCTTCAAAGTCGTCTTGTTGAGTCTCATTGTCTGTAACTCGTTTTCACCTAGCCCACAGCTAACCTGTCTCCTTCATCAGCGTTCCATTTTGCATATCTCTCATTCATTTGTTCTATATCTCGTGTGTGTCATCGTCTATCTCTCTCGTTTCCCTCTCCCCCGACTCTCAGTCTGAAGAAGGGTCTCGACCAGAAACGTCACCCATTCCTTCTCTCTGGAGATGCTTGCTGCCTGTCCCGCTGAGTTACTCCAGCATTTTGTGTGACTCTTCGGTTTAAACTAGCATCTGCAGTTCCTTCCTGCAGATCATCAAACGCTGAATGCCAACAGCATAAATATCGTCACAGACCATTCCCTAAAGTTAAAAGAATAAAAGCCCGCAAAACTGAAGTTCACAAGTTCCGGGAGCAGAATTAGGCCATTCGGCCCATCAAGTCCACTCCGCCAGTCAATCATGGCTGATCTATCTTTCCCTCTCAACCCCGTTCTCCTGCCTTCTCCACGACACCCGCACTAATCAAGAATCTGTCAACCTCCGCCTTAAAAATATCCATTGACTTGGATGATCAGCCATGATCACATTGAATGGCGGTGCTGGCTCGAAGGGCCGAATGGCCTACTCCTGCACCTATTGTCTCCACAGTCTTCTGTGACAATGAATTCCACAGATTCACCACCCTCTGACTAAAGAAATTCCTCCTCGTCTCCTTTCTAAAGGTACGTCCTTTATGAAGGTTGCCAAAATCATAGGAACAGGCCCTTCGGCCCACAATGTCCGTGCTGAACACGATACCAATTTATGAAGTGCAGGAGGAACTCAGCAGGTCGGGCAGCATCTGTGGAGGGATGGGACAGATGACATTTTGAATTGTGACCCTTCTTAAGACGGAATGATGGAGAAGGTGAGGGGAAAGTTGGAAGTCACCCTTTCCCCTCCCCCATTCCTCATATGCCATCCCCGAGTCCAACATGTCCCGTTTATTCCAACTCTTATCCGCCTGCACGCGATCCATATCCCTGCATATCCATGTGCCCGTCTACAAGTCACTTCAACGCCACTATCGTTTCTGCATCCACCGAGCAGGGATGTTATCAGGCAACTGAATCATCTGACCACAACTATAGACAATAGGTGCAGGAGGAGGCCATTCGGCCCTTCGAGCCAGCACCGCCATTCAATATGATCATGGTTGATCATCCAACTCAGTATCCTGTACCTGCCTTCTCTCCATACCCCCTGATCCCTTTAGCCACAAGGGCCACATCTAACTCCCTCTTAAATATAGCCAATGAACTGGCCTCAACTATCTTCTGTGGCAGAGAATTCCACAGATTCACCACTCTCTGTGTGAAAAATGATTTTCTCATCTCGGTCCTAAAAGACTTCCCCCTTATCCTTAAACTGTGACCCCTTGTTCTGGACTTCCCAACATCGGGTATAATCTTCCTGCATCTAGCCGGTTCAACCCCTTAAGAATTTTGTAAGTAAGGGGTTGCCCTATCTAGCTCTCTCTTGAAAGTATCCAGAGGAACCTGCCTCCACCGCCCACTGAGGCAGAGAATTCCACAGACTCACAACTCTCTGTGTGAAAAAGTGTTTCCTCTCTCCGTTCTAAATGGCTTACCCCTTATTCTTAAACTGTAGCCCCTGGTTCTGGACTCCCCCAACATCGGGAACATGCTTCCTGCCTCTAGGGTGTCCAAACCCTTAATAATCTTATACGTTTCAATAAGATTCCCTCTCATCCTTCTAAACTCCAGAGTGTACAAGCCCAGCCGCTCCATTCTCTCAGCACATGACAGTCCCGCCATCCCGGGAATTAACCTTGTAGTCCTGAACTACTATCTAGCTCTTTGGAGACCCTCGGACTATCTTTGATTGGACGTTACTGGCTTTACCTTGCACTAAACGTTGTTCCCTTTATCCTGTATCTGTACGCTGTGGACGGCTCGATTGTAATCATGTATTGTCTTTCCGCTGACTGGTTAGCACGCAACAAAAGCTTTTCACTGTACCTCGGTACACGGGACAATAAACTGAACTGAATCGTTCCTGACACCCACCACTCTCTGTGTAAAAAAACTTGCCCAACACACCTTTAAACTTTCCCCTCTCCCCTTAAAGTCATGCCCTCTAGTCTGTGGCATTTCCACCCCAGGAAAAAGGTTTTGACTGTCTACCTTATCTGTGCCTCTCATAATTGTATATATGGTGTGGTCTGATATTAGTAGTCGTGTGAAAACATTGAAGCTGGATAATACTTAGCGGAATGTAACTTTAAAAACAACATGTTTAAGAGAGAACTGCAGATGCTGGAAAAATCGGAAAGGTAGACAAAAAATGCTGGTGAAACTCAGCGGGTGAGGCAGCATCTATGGAGTGAAGGAATAGGTGACGTTTCGGGTCGAGACCCGAAGGGGTCTCGACCCGAAACGTCACCTATTCCTTCGAAGAAGGGTCTCGACCCGAAACGTCACCCATTCCTTCGCTCCATAGATGCTGCCTCACCCGCTGAGTTTCACCAGCATTTTTGTCTACCTTTTAAATACATGACATAATGCTAAGGCAACAAATCATAGAGTTGAGAACCTGAAGAAGGGTCTCGAAATGCAAAACGTCACCCATTCCTTCTCTCCAGAGATGCTGCCTGTCCCGCTGAGTTACTCCAGCATTTTGTTCTTATCTTCGGTTTAAACCAGCATCTGCAGTTCCTTCTTACACAATTCATACAGTTTGCATGGAGCTGTGGTTTAGTTTAGTCTAGTTTAGTTTGGTTTAGAGATACAGCGCAGAAACAGCCCTTTCGGCCCACCGGGTCCACGCCGACCAGTGATCCCCGCACATTAACACTATCCCATTACCCACAAGGGACAACTTTTACATTTGACCAAGCCAATTAACCTACAAACTTGCACGTCTTTGGAGTGTGGGAGGAAACCAAAGATCTCGGAGAAAACCCACGCAGGTCACGGGGAGAACGTGCAAACTCCGTACAGACAGCACCCGTAGTCGGGATGGAACCCGGGTCTCTGGCGCTGCATTCGCTGTAAGGCAGCAACTCTACCGCTGCGCCACCGTGACTAATAGCATCCACCTCCGTTCCATTTCCTACATTATAATTTAATTTAATTTTTTTAATTTGAGTTTTTTTAATCGATTCTGTACTCTTGAAAATGACAAGAGTCACAACTATCAGTCAAATAGATTAAAAACCGTATCAGTGGGGAGAAATTGAATTGACATCAGCCGGTGGATTAAATTCAGTCATTTCGGTGTCTGAAATAGATTTCTGGAGGGAAACCAGAGGATAGATAATTGGTTAGGTATAACAACCTCCAACTGGAAGTCAGGTCTTCTGAAGGGGTGGGAGATGGCAACCTTCACCTGGTCCGCTCTGTTTCGACGAATGCAATCAACCCGGCGTGCACAAACAAACAAGATCAAATTGAACAAGTTGTGCCTGCTGTACGCAAGAAGAAATGTTCAAGAAAGAACTGCAGATGCTGGAAAATCGAAGGTAGACAAAAATGCTGGAGAAACTCAGCGGGTACGGCAGCATCTATGGAGCGAAGGAAATGGGCAACGTTTCGGGCCGAAACCCTTCTTCACACTTTGTGTCTATCTTCAGTATAAACCAGCACCTGCAGTTCCTTCGTACACACTGTACACGTGACAATAGATTAATAAACTTAAACTAAATCTTTGTTCACGATTCCAAAATCTGCAGTTCCTTTGCGTCTAACGGCCAATCTCACCCACAGGTCCGACAGCGATTTTCCGGAGACTCCCTTAATTCGGACAGAATTACCAGAGTGTGCCAGAAATCCCCCCTGGAAGTCCCCCCGAAAATGTGTCCCCTAGGCCGGGCGAGGCGGCCGATCTCGACCTCATCGGGACTTCCGCGGCCGATCGGCGGGTGGAATCTGCCCCTGCTGCCGGGGTTCTGGAACTGCGGCCCGGCCAGAGCCGGCAGATCCGTTCCCACAGCCGACTTGGCGGAACGTTCCGGTACCGTTGGACTCCTCTCGGAGGCCGTGACCCAGAGGACGTAGGTTCAAGGTGACGGGGAAAAGATTTAATGGGAATCTGAGGGGTAACTGTTTTTGCAGGGTATGGAACAAGCTGTCAGAAGATGTATTAAGTGTTTAAGAAGGAACTGCAGATGCTGGAAAATCGAAGGTAGACAAAGGTGCTGGAGAAACTCAGCGGGTGCAGCAGCATCTATGGAGACATTGAAGAAGGGTTTCGGCCCGAAACGTTGCCTATTCCCTTGAAGAAGGGTTTCGGCCCGAAACGTTGCCTATTTCCTTCGCTCCTTAGATGCTGCTGCACCCGCTGAGTTTCTCCAGCACCTTTGTCTGTCAGAAGATGTAGTTGAGGCTGGGACTATCCCAATGTTTAAGAAACAGTTAGACTGGTACATGGATAGGACAAAAACGCTGGAGAAACTCAGCGGGCGAGGCAGCATCTAAGGAGCGAAGGAATAGGTGACGTCGTCCATTCCTTCGCTCCATAGATACTTTCCGTGTCTCGACCCGAAACGTCACCTATTCCTTCTCTCCATAGATGCTGCCTCCCCCGCTGAGTTTCTCCAGCAATTTTGTCTGCCTTCGATTTTTCCAGCATCAGCAGTTCTTTCTTAAACGTGGGCAGGACAGGTTTGGAGGGATATGGACCAAGCGCAGGCAGGTGGGACTAGTGTAGCTGGGACTATGTTAGCTGGTGCGGGCAAGTTGGGCCGAAGGGCCTGTTTCCGCACTGTATCACTCTCGGACCCCTGTTAGTCCGGCAAAAACGGGTAATATCCGGAAAGGGTCCGGGAACCAAGGGTGCCGGAAAATCGGCGGGGGACCTGTACCGGAGATCAAGGATTCATAACGGGAGTAAACAGGAGTTGCATTGACCAGGTCGGCTGGAGCTCCCTCACTGAGGTTCTGTCCAGACGTCAGCTCCTCCCAGGTGAACAGCAACGAGTTGGTGACTTCCCCAAACGGGTTAAAGTCGATGATCCACACCCGGCCCTGTCAAACAAATCAGAGGGATGCGTTAATTATTGCAATTAAATTAAGGCATTATGACTAACGTTAAAAGTAACATTGGCGCAGCGGTTAGAGCTGCTGCCTCACAGCGCCAGAGACCCGGGTTCGATCCTGACTACGGGTGCTGTCTGTACGGAGTTTGCACGTTCTCCCCGTGACTGCGTGGGTTTTCTCCAGGTGCTCCAGTTTCAATAGGCAATAGGTGCAGGAGTAGGCCATTTTTCTCACAGAGAGTGTGAGTCTGTGGAATTCTCTGCCTCAGAGGGCGGTGGAGGCAGGTTCTCTGGATGCTTTCAAGAGAGAGCTAGATAGGGCTCTTAAAAATAGCGTAGTCAGGGGATATGGGGAGAAGGCAGGAACGGGGTACTGATTGGGGATGATCAGCCATGATCACATTGAATGGCGGTGCTGGCTCGAAGGGCCAAAGGGCCTACTCCTGCACCTATTGTCTATTGGCCCTTGGAGCCAGCACCGCCATTCAATGTGCTCATGGCTGATCATCCCCAATCAGTACCAATCAGTTTCCTCCCGCACTCCAAAGACGTACAGGCTTGCAGGTTAATTTGGCTTCGGTAAAGATTGTAAATTGTCCCCAGTGTGCAGGATAGTGTTAGTGTACAGGGTGATCTCTGGCTGGTGTGGACTCAGTGGGCTGAATGGCCTGTTACCGAACTGTCTCTCACAAAACAAAACTAACTGAGATCTTTCTAACTAGTAGAAAAAGATTGCTCAGTATGTCAAACGCAAAGGCTGCTGTCTAATTTTAGTTCAAATGGCGGATAAATCATCGGGTGGCGCAGCGGGTAGAGCTGCTGCCTCGACGGCACCAGAAACCCACATTCAACCCTGACCTCGGGTGCTGTCTGTGTAGAGTTTGCATGTTCTCCCTGTGACCGCGTGGGTTTCCTCCGACGTCCCAAAGACGTGCGGGTTTGTAAGTTAATCGGCCCCTCTGTAAATTGCCCCCGAGTGTGTAGGGAGTGGATGAGAAAGTGGGATGGTCGGCATGGACTCGGCGGGCCGAAGGGCCTGTTTCCGTGCTGTGTCTCCAAACTGAATTAAATCTTGACATTTCTTGGCCAGACTTGAAATGAATTCAACAAAAATATTGATCATCAATCCTCAGTTAGACACAAAATGCTGGAGTAACTCAGCGGAACAGGCTCCAGCATTTTGTTTAAGAAAGAACTGCAGATGCAGGAAAAATCGAAGGTAGACAAAAAATGCTGGAGAAACTCGGCGGGTGAGGCAGCATCTATGGAGCAAAGGAATAGGTGACGTTTCGGGTCGAGACCCTTCTTTAGACTGATGTCGGAGTGGGTGGGGGGGGGAGATAGGAAGAGGCGGAGACAGTAGGACTACTGGTAGAGCTGGGAGGGGGGAGGGGGAAAGCAAGGACTATCTAAAATTAGAGAAGTCAATCTTTATACCGCTGGGGTGTAAACTACCCAAGCGAAATATGAGGTGCTGCTCCTCCAATTTGCGCTGGGACTCACTCTGGCCATGGAGGAGGCCCAGGACAGAAAGGTCAGATTGGGAATGGGAGGGGGAGTTAAGGTGCTGAGCCACCGGGAGATCAGGTTGGTTAATACGGGCTGAGCGGAAGGCTCCAGCATTTTGTGTCTCTCTTTGGTTTAAACCAGCATCTGCAGTTCCTTCATACACACATCAGCCTCAGTAATGGACATGCACTGCATTGTGTCAGGCAGTTAAGGATCACATACCTGACTGTCTCTGTATATATCAAACACAACTGCAAACAAACAAAAAGGCAGATAAGTTTCCTGAAATACTCTGACCATAAATACATCAAGAACACAATTGTCGTCACATCTAAATCTAAGGATGAGAGGGCATCTCATTGAAACATATAAGATTGTTAAGGGCTTGGACACGCTAGAGGCAGGAAACATGTTCCCGATGTTGGGGGAGTCACAGTTAATGAATAAGGGGTAAGCCATTTAGAACGGAGACGAGGAAACACTTTTCTCACGGAGAGTGGCGAGTCTGTGGAATTCTCTGCCTCACAGGGCGGTGGAGGCAGGTTCTCTGGATGCTTTCAAGAGAGCTAGATAGGGTTCTTAAAGATAGCGGAGTCAGGGGATATGGGGAGAAGGCAGGAACGGGGTACTGATTGGGGATGATCAGCCATGATCACAGTGAATGGTGGTGCTGGCTCGAAGGGCCGAATGGCCTACTCCTGCACCTATTGTCATAATGGAAGTATTAAATAACAAACTACCATTTACATCTGCAACCTACAAAGTCACAAAGCTAGGATCTTGCAAAACCTTTTCAACTTTAGTGACACTGTATTGTAACCGCGTGCAGGTACAGCAGGCAGTGAAGAAAGCGAATAGCATGTTGGCCTTTATAACAAGAGGAGTTGAGTATAGGAGCAAAGAGGTCCTTCTGCAGTTGTACAGGGCCCTGGTGAGACCACACCTGGAGTATTGTGTGCAGTTTTGGTCCCCTAATTTGAGGAAGGACATTATTACTATTGAGGGAGTGCAGCGTAGGTTCACCAGGTTAATTCCCGGGATGGCGGGACTGTCATATGCTGAGAGAATGGAGCGGCTGGGCTTGTATACTCTGTAGTTTAGAAGGATGAGAGGGATTCTTATTGAAGATTATTAAGGGTTTGTACACGCTAGAGGCAGGAAACATGTTCCCGATGTTGGGGGAGTCCAGAACCAGGGGCCACAGTTTACGAATAAGTGGTAAGCCAGATAACAGATACTTGCAATCCTCATCGGGAAACTTGTATTGTACTTTATCTTTAAAGAAGTCTACTATGGAACCAAGGATAGTGGCTTCCTGACGGCAGACGTGGTCATAATATTGTGTGTGATCTCTCTGTGTGACTCCTGCAAGAAACAATGACCAGAAGATTCAAGTCAGTTCCGGACCAAACACATATTTTCACTTTAAACATGTAAAACATTTTTTTTCCAAAGTAGTACCTATTAATTTATTCTCTTTGACAAAACATCTGAACTCTCCTCCAGGGATCAGTTCACACCACTTCCGGAGAACCAGCTAAACAGAAACGTCGATTTTAGTGTCAGTGTGGTAAAGGTTATTATAGACAATAGACAATAGGTGCAGGAGTAGGCCATTCGGCCCTTCGATCCAGCACCGCCATTCAATGTGATCATGGGTGATCAACCAAAATCAGCGCCCCGTTCCTGCATTCTCCCCATATCCCTTGATTCCGTTAGCCCAAAGAGCTAAATCTAACTCTCTCTTGAAAACATCCAGTGAATCGGCCTCCACTGCCTTCTGTGGCAGAGAATTCCACAGATTCACAACTCTCTGGGTGAAAACGTTTTTCCTCATCTCAATCCTAAATGGCCAACCCCTTATTCTTAAACTGTGACCCCTGGTTCTGGACTCCCCCAACATCGGGAACATTTTTCCTGCATCTAAGCCTGTCCAATCCCTTAAGAATTTTATATGTTTCTATAAGATCACCTCTCATCCTTCTAAATTCCAGTGAATATGAGCCCAGTTGATCCATTCTTTCATCATATGTCAGTCCCGCCATCCCGGGAATTAACCTGGTGAACCTACGCTGCACTCCCTCAATAGCAAGAATGTCCTTCCTCAAACTAGGAGAACAAAACTGCACACAATACTCCAGGTGCGGTCTCACCAGGGCCTGAACAACTGCAGTAGGACATCCTTGCTCCTAAACTCAAATCCTCTCGCTATGATGGCCAACATGCATTTGCTTTCTTCACTGCCTGCTGTACCTGCATGCTTACTTTCAGTGACTGATGTACAAGGACACCCAGGTCTCTTGCACCTCCCCTTTTCCTAATCTGCGACTATTGAGATAATAATCTGCCTACTTGTTCTTGCCACCAAAGTGGATAACCTCACAGAGCCTCGGTGGGCCGAAGAGCCTGTTTCCACGCTGTATCTCTAAAGTCTAAAGAATCAAAAAAGTACAATAACTTTAAAAAAAAGCAACATTGTGCAAAAACATATGAAGGCCAAAGTCCAGGCAGTGCAAAGTTTGGAGGTTAGTTGGAGTTTGTAGTGTTTAATAGCCTGATGGCTGTAGGGAAGAAGCTGCTCCTGAACTTGGACGTCAGTGTTCAGGCTTCTGTACCTTCTTCCTGATGGCAGTGGTGAAATCACAACCGTGTCACGTTTCAACACAAGATGCACTTGAAATCTGTAATTTGAGATCCATAAATCCATCAGATCCTTAGAATTGAATTGAATAGGTTTATTGGCCAAGTATTCACATACAAGGAATTTGCCTTGGTGCTCCACCCGCAAGTGACAACGTGACATACAGTGGCAGTTAGGAATGACACATAAAACATTAATAATAAAAACATTATTGATTAAACATGGGAGATACAGCGTGGAAACGGGCCCTTTGGCTCCCCGAGTCGGCGCCGACCAGCGACCACCCCGTACACTAGCACTACTCTCGGGCCGATTTAGGGATCCATAAAGCTGGCACCTGGAAGAGATCAGAAGCGACAAATGGACTCACCTGAGTGTCTATTTTGGGATCTGGGGAATCGTCAGTGCAGTGGAGAAATCTGAGGGAGAATTCAGACATTGAGCAGGTGTGATGGCCATTTAATTGATGAGAACAATCACAGTGACAGGATGTAATCACTAAACAACATCCTGTGAACAATTGTCAAAGAGGAGGGGCAACATGCTTCCCAAGATGGCGCCCAGTCCAGGCGACTGTTTGCGTGCTGGCCACAGAAGCAGATCTACAAACTCATATCACCATCGCTCCACACTCTTACATCTCTATTCCAACAGCAACATTTCTTACTTTAACTATGATTACCTTGCACTAATTGTTGGTAGACAAAAATGCTGGAGAAACTCAGCGGGTGAGGAAGCATCTATGGAGCGAAGGAATAGGTGACGTTTCGGGTCGAGACCCTTCTTCAGACTGATGTGGGGGGGGGGGCAGGAAGAAGAAAGAAAGAGGTGGAGACAGTGGGCTGTGGGAGAGCTGGGAAGGGGTGGGGAAGTAGGGAGAAAGCAAGGACTACCTGAAATTGTTCATGCCGCTGGGGGTGTAAACTACCCAAGCGAAATATGAGGTGCTGCTCCTCCAATTTGCGGTGGGACTCACTCTGGCCATGGAGGAGGCCCAGGACAGAAAGGTCGGATTGGGAATGGGAGGGGAAGTTGAAGTGCTGAGCCACTGGGAGATCAGGTTGGTTAATGTGAACTGAGCGGAGGTGTTGGGCGAAGCGATCGTCGAGCCTGCGCCTGGTCTCACCGACGTAGAGCAGTTGACACCTAGAGTTACAGAGCCGTTCGGGATGAACCCGGGAAGGGATTATAGGAATAATGTCATTAAGCTGGAAAGGGTACGCAGAAGATTCACGAGGGCGTTGCCAGGACTCGAAGGCCTGAGCTACAGGGAGAGGTCGGACTGGCTAACATAGAAAATAGGTGCAGGAGGAGGCCATTCGGCACTTCGAGCCTGCACCATCATTCATTGTGATCATGGCTGATCGTCCCCTATCAATAACCCGTGCCTGCCTTCTCCCCATATCCCTTGACTCCACTAACCCCTAGAGCTCTATCTAACTCTCTGTTAAATCCATCCAGTGATTTGGCCTCCACTGCCCTCTGTGGCAGGGAATTCCATAAATTCACAACTCTCTGGGTGATAAAGGTTTTTCTCACCTCAATCTTAAATGACCTACCCTTTATTCTAAGACTGTGGCCCCTGGTTCTGGACTCGCCCAACATTGGGAACATTTTTCCTGCATCTAGCTTGTCCAGTCCTTTTATAATTTTATATGTTTCTATAAGATCGCCCCTCATCCTTCTAAACTCCAGTGAATACAAGCCTAGTCTTTTCAATCTTTCCTCATATGACAGTCCCGCCATCCCAGGGATCAATCTCGTGAACCTACGCTGCACTGCCTCAATCACAAGGATGTCCTTCCTCAAACTAAGATTTGAGCGCTGGTGGATGAGCAGAAATCTTCTGGCGGCGTTTAAGATCAGGAGGGGAATAGCGAGGGCAAATTCAGTCTTTTACCCAGGATAGGGGAATCCAAAACTAGAGGACAAAGGTTGAAGGTGAAAGGGGCAAGATCCTGAGGAGCAACTGTTTTTTTTTTTAACTACACAGAGGGAGGTGGGAATATGGGATGAACTGCCAGAGGAGGTAAAATTGCTGCCTCACAGCGCCAGAGACCTAGGTTCGATCCTGACCACGTTTTCTCCAGCCATCTCCGGGACCAGAAAGCACAAGATAATTTCAAAAGTGTCAAGAGGTAAGAGCGTTTTATATGGCCCGAAAATACAACAATGAAATTCTTACTTGCAGCAGCACAACAGATAGGTTAATACATTACTCAGTCGGTACCATAATACAGTGCTTCTTAAACTCTTTCAGTGTGATTGAGACCACACCTGGAGTATTGTGTGCAGTTTTGGTCCCCTAATTTGAGGAAGGACATTCTTGCTAGTGAGGGAGTGCAGCGTAGGTTCACAAGGTTAATTCCCGGGATGGCGGGACTATCGTTTGCTGAGAGAATGGAGCAGCTGGGCTTGTATACTCTGAAATTTAGAAGGATGAGAGGATATCTTATTGAAACATATAAGATTTATTTAGGGTTTGGACTCGCTAGGGGCAGGAAACATGTTCCCGATGTTGGGGGAGTCCAGAACCAGGTGCCACTATTTAAGAATAAGGGGTAAGCCATTTAGAACGGAGACGAGGAAACACTTTTTCTCACAGAGAGTTGTGAGTCTGTGGAATTCTCTGCTTCAGAGGGCGGTGGAGGCCAGTTCTCTGGATACTTTCAAGGGAGAACTAGATAGGGCTCTTAAAGATAGTGGAGTCAGGGGATATGGGGAGAAGACAGGGACGGGGTACTGATTGGGGAAGATCAGCCATGATCACATTGAATGGCGGTGCTGGCTCGAAGGGCCGAATGGCCTACTCCTGCACCTATTGTCCAGTGTCATTCACCTTGAGTCTTTATCACAAAATTTAATTCACCCTCGACCAAATTGTCTTATGTTTTTTTGGTCATTTTCGTCCTATTCTCCCTTGTGTATCATTTTATATATAATAATTCATTTTGTTCACATGAGCAAAAAACATAACAACTCATTCACCCCAAAATAATTTCATTCACCCTTGGTTTAAGAAGCACTGCCATAATGAATGGGGTGGCGCAGCGGTAGAGTTGCTGCCTCATGGCGCCAGAATCCCGGGTTCCAACCCAACTACGGGCGCTGTTTGTGTAGAGTTTGCACGTTCTCCCCGTGACCTGCGTGGGTTTTCTCCTGGTACTCCGGTTTCCTCCCACACTCCAAAGACGTGCAGGTATGAAGGTTAATTGCCTTTGGTAAAATTGTAAATTGTCCTGTGTGTGTGTGTGTGTGTGTGTGTGTGTGTGTGTGTGTGTGTGTGTGCCGTGTGTGTCCCGTGTGTGTGTGTGTGTGTGTGTGTGTGTCCCGTGTGTGTGTGTGTGTGTCCCGTGTGTGTGTGTGTGTGTGTGTGTGTGTGTCCCGTGTGTGTGTGTGTGTGTGTCCCGTGTGTGTGTGTGTGTGTCCCGTGTGTGTGTGTGTGCCGTGTGTGTGTGTGTGTCCCGTGTGTGTGTGTGTGTGTCCCGTGTGTGTGTGTGTGTCCCGTGTGTGTGTGTGTGTGTGTGTGTCCCGTGTGTGTGTGTGTGTGTGTGTGTGTGTGTGTGTGTGTGTGTGTGTGTCCCGTGTGTGTGTGTGTGTGTGTGTGTGTGTGTGTGTGTGTGTGTGTGTGTGTGTGTGTGCGCGTGTTGTTGTGCGGGGATCGCTGGTCGGTGCATTCTCGGTAGCTGGAAGGGACTGCCGCACTGTTTCTCTATACTAAAAGTAGTAGCTGCAGATACAACAACGGTGTTTAAAAAATATTTGGACAGGTACATGGATAGGAAAGGTTTAGAAGGACGGTCACGGGGGCGAAGCTGTAGAGTTCCTGCTTCACGGCGCCGGAGAATCGGGTGCGAACCCGAGTACGGGTGCTGTCTGCACGGAGTTTTTACGTTCTCACCGTGACCTGCGTGGGTTTTTTTCCGAGATCTTCGGTTTCCTCCCACATTCCAAAGACATGGAGGTTTGTGGGTTAATTGGCTTGGTATAAATGTAAAAATTGTCCCCAGTGTGTGTAGGATGGTGTTAATGTGCGGGGATCGCTGGTCGGCGCGGACCCGGTGGGCCGAAGGGCCTGTTTCTGTGCTGTATCTCTATACTAAACATGGGCCAAGTGTGAGCAGGTGGGACTAGTATAAATGGGGCACCCTGGTCGGCGTCGGCAAGTCGGGCCGGAGGCTCTACCACTCGATAACGAAGCAATCAACGATTCCAGGACTTACGGCTGAGTCAAGTCGTGCGTGATGAAGTCAGAGCTTTTCAGGAGCAGGAAGATGTCACTCAGGTTATTGCACTTGAGAGAGCCGTTCATGGCAATCCACGCCGCGTCCTACCATGGGAGGGAAAGGCAAGGATTACGTGGGCACTGTCGCTCGGTCAACCACGGCATGACTGGCATTAGTCCCCACCTCACCCACACCACCTGGCCTTTTAGACAATAGACAATAGGTACAGGAGTAGGCCATTCTGCCCTTCGAGCCAGCACCGCCATTCAATATGATCATGGCTGATCATCCCCAATCAGTACCCCGTTCCTGCCTTCTCCCCATATCCCCTGACTCCACTATCTTTAAGAGCCCTATCCAGCTCTCTCTTGAAAGTAACATAGAAGCATAAAAAATAGGTGCAGGAGGAGGCCATTCGGTCCTTCGAGCCAGCACCGCCATTCATTGTGATCATGGCTGATAGTCCCCAATCAATAACCCGTGCCTGCCTTCTCCCCATATCCCTCGACTCCACTAGCCCTCAGAGCTCTATCTAACTCTCTCTTAAATCCATCCAGTGACTTGGCCTCCACTGCCCTCTATGGCAGGGAATTCCATAATTCACAACTCTCTGGGTGAAAACGTTTTTTTCTCACCTCAGTCTTAAATGCCCTCCCCTTTATTCTAAGACTGTGGCCCCCTGGTTCTGGACTCACCCAACATTGGGAACATTTTTCCTGCATTGGGAACATTTTTCCTGCAAGTATCCAGAGAACCGGCCTCCACTGCCCTCTGAGGCAGAGAATTCCACAGACTCACAACTCTCTGTGTGAAGAAGTGTTTCCTCGCCTCCGTTCTAAATGGCTTACCCCTTATTCTTAAACTGTGGCCGAATTTTAAATTAAACAACTCTGGAGAAAGATGGCGCCCGAGCCGGGCGACTCTGCGCGCTGGTCCCAGATGTGGATCTGCCATCATTCATTACAACCACAGTCATAGTGTCATAGGCACGGAAACAGGCCCTTCGGCCCAACCCGACCACACCGACCAACATGCCCCGACCGACGACCGACCTACACTAGTCCCACCTGCCTGCTTTAGGCCCATATCCCTCTAAACCTGCCCTATCCATGTACCTGTCTAAATGCCTCAACTACCTCCTCTGGCAGACACAAAATGCCGGAGCAACTCAGCGGGTGAGGCAGCATCTATGGGGAGAAGGAATGGGCGATGTTTCGGGTCTCAAGTGTAATGGCAAAGTCAAATTGTTTTACCATTAAACAAGATTTACGAGGACGTTGACTATTTCAATGAATCCTGGCTAATACAAAGACAAGTTAGACAAAAATGCTGGAGAAACTCAGTGGGTGAGGCAGCATCTATGGAGCGAAGGAAATAGGCAACGTTTCGGGTCGAAACCCTTCTTCAGACTGAATAAGTGACTTATAACTTTACCAGTGACTTATAACTTTTAGGAAAGAACTGCAGATGCAGGAAAAATCGAAAGTAGACAAAAATGCTGGAGAAACTCAGCGGGTGAGGCAGCATCTATGGAGCGAAGGAATGGGTGACGTTTCGGGTCGAGACCCGGAAAGCATCTACCCGGAACTTCTCCACCCGAAACGTCACCCATTCCTTCGCTCCATAGATGCTGCCTCACCCGCTGAGTTTCTCCAGCATTTTTGTCTACTGCAGTTCCTTCTTAAACATAATACAAAGACAAGTTTCTTTTAACATCCAAACCATAGATGCAAGACAGTTATATAATGGCGTCTCATTCATTAAAGATCTTGGGAGAGATTGGACTACAGAAAACTGGACTGTACAAGCGAGGCAAGTCTTGCCACGTGTCTTACCCTTGGCGCACTCCAGTTAAGCTTTGGAAAAACGATGCCTCCAAGGGAGTTTATAGCTTCCTGCACCCGTGCCGCAAAATCTGGGAACTCTGGAGCCTGAAGGAAAATATAACGGTTAAATGCAAGTGTTAGCAAAGCACCACCACAAAATGATGCACACTCAAAACAGGCCAGCACGCTGGCACAACGGCAGAGTTGCTGCCGTACACCACTACACATTAATGACATCGATGTGGAGTTGGTCAGTAGCACTAAGTTCCTGCGGGTGCAGATCACTAACAGTCTGACCTGGTCACAAAACATCGCATCACTAGTTAAGAGAGCGCAGCAGCGGTTGCACTTTCTGCGCCGGATGAGAAGAGCTCACCTCCCCCCATCCCGTCCTCACCACTTTCTACAGGGGCACCATAGAGAGCATTTTGACCAGCTGCATCTCTGTCTGGTTTGGGGACTGCAAAGCCTCCGACTGGAAGTCCGTGCAGAGAGTGGTGAGGACGGCTGCAAAAATCATCGGGACTTCTCTTCCTTCAATCGGGGACATTGCGAGCAAACGTTGCTTGTCCAAGGCCAACAGCATTATAAAAGCCCCCACACATCTCCATCATGGACTGTTCACTCTGCTGCCCTCGGGCAAAAGGTATCGTAGCATAAGGAGCAGAACGGCCAGGTTTTGCAACAACTTCTTCCCCCGAGCCATCAGACTCTTGTATTCCACATAATGTGCCGCCATTATTATCCATTTTATCCTTTTGTTAGTTTATGTTGCACGGCGAGCCAGATGCAACAAAATTTCGTTCAGACTTGCATTTGTTGGTGTATTTTTGAATGACAATCAAGTCTTTGATTGATTGATTGATTTCAGTGCCAGAGACCAGGGTTCCATCCTGACTGCAGATTTTGCACCTTCTCCCGGTGACCTGTGTGGGTTTTCTCCGGGTGCTCCGGTTTCCTCCCCACACTCCAAAGACGTACAGGTTTGTAGGTTCATTGGCTTGATATACAATGTAAGTTGTCCCCAGTGTGTGCGTGTAGGATAGTGTTAATGTGTGGAGTCGGAGGACCTGGAGAAAACCGCACTGTATCTCTAAACTAAAAACGAAGCTAAACCCACCATCTTCTCTATAATAGTCAAAAATGCTGGAGAAACTCAGCGGGTGAGGCAGCATCTATGGAGTGAAGGAATGGGTGACGTTTCGGGTCGAGACCAGCATTTTTGTCTACCTTCGATTGTTCCAGCATCTGCACTTCCTTCTTAAACAGCTCCTCTATAATAAAACCTTCAGTTCTAAAATTAATAATATTCAATGCGCTCGAAGTTCCTTTAATGCTACATCTTGATAAATTAATATTAAAACTCCGTATTAAAGATAGCGGAGTCAGGGGATATGGGGGAGAAGGCAGGAACGGGGTACTGATTGTGGGTGGTAGACCAAAATGGTGGAGAAACTCAGCGGGTGAGGCAGCATCTATGGAGCGAAGGAAACAGGCAACGTTTCGGGCCGAAACCCTTATGGGGAGAAGGCAGGAGGATGGGGTTAAGCGAGAAGGTTAGATCAGCCATGGAGTTGACGATGGGCCGAATGGCCCATTTCTGCTCCTATCGCTTACAAAATTAGATGAGACTATATGTAAATACGATCAGTTTAAAGTGATTATGGATGATCAGCCATGATCACATTGAATGGCAGTGCTGGCTCGAGGGGCCGAATGGCCTACTCCTGCACCTATGCTGGTTTATAAAAAATGCTGGTTTATAATAAACGCTGGTTTATAAAAAAAACAAAGTGCTGGAGGTACTCAGCGGGTCAGGCAGTCACGTGTACTGGGGTACAGTGGAAAGTTTTGTTTTGCCTGCTATCCCATCCAATGCCACAGGTGGCGGTAGAGGACAAGTCAATGGATATTTTTAAGGCAGAGGTAGATGGATGCTTGATTAGTCTGTGTGTCAGGGGTTATGGGGAGAAGGCAGGAGAATGGGGTTAAGATAGAAAGTTAGATTGAATGGCGGAGTAGACGATGGGCCGAATGGCCCACTTCTGCTCCTATCACTTACAAAATCAGATGATGCTATATGTAAATACAATCAGCGTAAAGTCCAACAGGTGGAGCAAAGGGGAAGATACAGAGTGCAGGATATAGTTCTCAGCATTGTAGCGCATCAGTTCCACAGACAAAGTCCAATGTCCGCAATGGGGTAGAGGTGAATCGGACAGTAGATAGACCCACAAATCTGGTGTAACTCAGCGGGACAGGAAGCATCTCTGGAGAGACGGAATAGGTGCCATTTCGGGTTGAGACCCTTCTTCAGTCTGAAACGTCACCCATCCATGCTCTCCACAGATGCTGCCTGACCCGCTGAGTTACTCCAGCACTCTGTGAAACGTCACCTATCCATGTTCCGGCAGCATCTATGGAGCGAAGGAAATAGGCAACGTTTCGGCCCGAAACCCTTCCGGGTTTCGGCCCGAAACGTTGCCTATTTCCTTCAGGGTTTCGGTCCGAAAGGTTGCCCATTTCCTTCGCTCCACAGATGCTGCCTGACCCGCTGAGTTACTCCAGCACTCTGTGAAACGTCACCTATCCATGTTCTCCACAGATGCTGCCTGACCCGCTGGGTTACTCCAGCACTCTGTGTCTATCTTTGGTGTAAACCAGCATCTGCAGTTCCTTTCTACAAACATTAAATGATATTCATCCAAAATACTCATAATGTCAACAGCTACTTACCGTAAGTGTCGTCACATTCTCATCATCTGACCACTACGTGAAAGAAACACAAAGTTAATTACTAAAGATGCATAAAATAAAACTGTGTTCCAGACTATTTAAGACGAGTTTATTATTGTCACGTGTACCGAGGTACAGTGAAAAGCTTTTGTTGCGTGCTAACCAGTCAGCGGAAGGCCAACACATGATCACAATCGAGCCGTCCACAGTGTACAGATACAGGATAAAGGGAATAACGTTTAGTGCAAGGTAAAGCCCGATTAAAGATAGTTTGAAGGTCTCCAATAAGCTAGATGGGAGGTCAGGACCACTCTCTGGTTGTGGTAGGATGGTTCAGTTCTTCTTGGTTTCCTGGTCTTCCAAAGATATTCCAAATGGAATTTAAAGTGGAGGTGGTGGAGGGAGGACTTAAGCAAAAAAGGGTTCTTGGGGAAAAAAGAGTTACCTTAAATTTATTTGTGTCTGGTTGGGTAACTATGGTAGGGTGAAGATTATTCCATGCTTTAATTGTGCGGGGGAAGAATGAATTGCTGTACACATCCGTCATGGGAGCTGATATCACAAGTTGGATCGAATGTCCTCGTCTGCTCCTAATTGGTTTGGGTTTGGTGTAGGTTTGGTCATCTATGGCGAGCTGCCCATTTAACATTTTGTAAAAACAGGTCAAACGGTGAACTTTACATCTGTCTTGGAGTGGGTTCTATCCCAGTGAAATGGGACAATAGACAATAGGTGCAGGAGTAGGCCATTCGGCCCTTCGAGCCAGCACCACCATTCAATGTGATCATGGCTGATCATCCCCAATCAGTACCTCGTTCCTGCCTTCTCCCCATATCCCCTGACTCCGCTATCTTTAAGAGCCCTATCTAGCTCTCTCTTGAAAGCATCCAGAGAACCGGCCTCCACCGCCCTGTGAGGCAGAGAATTCCACAGACTCACAACTCCCTGTGAAATTTACAGTGTATTCAGTCATTTACAGTGTAAAGATACATGATAAAGGAATAACGTTTAGTGCAAGGTAAAGCCAGCAAGGTCCGATCAATGATAGTCCAAGGGTCACCAATGAGGTAGATAGTAGTTCAGGACCACTCTCTAGTTGTGGTAGGATGGATCAGTTGCCTGATAACAGCCGGGAAGAAACTGTCCCTGAATCTGGAGGTGTGCGTTCGTTTTCACACTTCTGTACCTCTTGCCCGATGGGAGAGGGGAGGAGAGGGAGTGACCGGGGGGCTGAGACCGGTCCTTGATGATGCTGCCGAACCTAACCCTGAACATGTAGCATCAATCACAGGACGGCCCCATAGCAGGAGCGTCCACGTGGCGGGGCTGGAAACTGGAAGTATCCCGAGCTAATTCTGCTGCCACCGTCATCTATTGCGACAGTGGCGGCTCCCACTGATTGTCGCCGGAAGCTCGCGTCCTTTTCAGGACGGACGATGACAGCGAGGCCAACATTTGTAACAAGATGGACACGAAAAAGAAGAAGAAGAATAACAGGATGAAGTTTGATGAAGGCAACGATACAGACCTGCACATCCTGCTCCTCGTCACTGCCTTCATTTGTTTGTGAACAGCTTGGGGCTTCATTCCTGTAATGATTAAAAAAACAGATCTCTGCATCGATAACATTTCCAGGGCCATTTTCGCAGCTTCCGTCGTTTAGTATATTGTCGCGCGTGCCGAGCGAGGTGCAGGGAAAAGCTTTAGCCGCGTGACAACCAGTCAGCGGAAAGACTGAGTAAGAATTTAATTTTTCTATCTGTGACATATGACAATAGAACATTCCTGACTCTCTATCATATGTGTTTAAGAAGGAACTGTGCAGATGCTGGAAAATCGAAGGTAGACAAAAGTGCTGGAGAAACTCAGCGGGTGCAGCAGCATCTATGGAGCGACGGGAATAGGCAACGTTTCGGGCCGAAAGCCCTTCTGGAAATAGGCAACGTTTCGGGCCGAAACCCTTCCGGGTTTCGGCCCGAAACGTTGCCTATTTCCTTCGCTCCATAGATGCTGCAGGGCTCGAAATTAGAGGTTGCCCGGGTGCCACTGACCACTCAAAGCGCCACCGGGCAACCTAAACACCGAGTCATTTTGCCCGGCTTGGCAACCAGATACTGGTTTGTACCGAAGATAAGACACAAAAAACTGGAGTAACTCCGTGGGTCAGGCAGCATCTCTGGAGAAAAGGTCGGCGGTGACGGCTGTATTGCATGGGAAAGATACTAGGTGTGGGGTGAGGAAGGGTCGGAGCGAACGACAGGCCCCGCCCAGCGGCAGCAGCGGCTCCATCTGCTCCTCCTCCCGTCCCCCGCCCGCCCTGATAAGGGCCTCTGCTTGTAAATCCGCTAACGGCGATAACCGCTTTCGAAACAAACCCTCCCGCACGCCGAGGCCGGGAGGAGTGCGGGAGGGTTTGTTTTGAAAGCTCGTTAGCTCTGTAACTCTGAAGCCTGTAACTCTGAAGCCATTCACAGTGTACAGATACATGATAAGGGAATAATGTTTAGTGCAAGGTAAAGCCAGCAAAGCCCGATCAAGGATAGTCCGAGGTAGACAAAATGCTGGAGAAACTCAGCAGGTGAGGCAGCATCTATGGAGCGAAGGAATAGGTTCAGACAACTGAAGAAGGGTCTCGACCCGAAACGTCACCCATTCCTTCGCTCCAGAAGTGCTGTCTGTCCCGCTGAGTTACTCCAGCTACGTGTCTATTTTCCGTTTAAACCAGCATCTGCAGTTCCTTCTTACACATATCCATGTGCCTGTCCTGGGTGCCTCCACCACCACCCCTGGCAGCGTGTTCCAGGCACCCACCACCCTCTGTGTAAAAATAAATTGCCCCCGCGCATCTCCTTTAAACTTTGCCCCTCTCACTTTTATCATTTCCACCTGATAAAAGGTTCTGATGGCCTGCTCCACCTCTCCCTATAGTCAAGTCAAGTCGAGTTTATTTGTCATATACACATACAAGATGGACAGTGAAATGAAAGTGGCAATGCCTGCGGGTTTGTGCAAAACAACAGAACAGAACCAGTATTTACATTTTAGAAAAAAAAGACGCAACAGTATTTACACCCCTGGAGAGATCAGAGTTTACATTCCTGACGGCCTGTGGGAAGAAACTCCGTCTCATCCTCTGTTTTCGCAGCGTGACAGCGGAGGCGCTTGCCTGACCGTAGCAGCTGGAACAGTCCGTTGCTGGGGTGCTAGGGGTCCCCCATAATGTTGCTGGCTCTGGATCTGCACTTCCTGGTGTATAGGTCCTGCAGGGGGGCGAGTATAGTTCCCATAGTGCGTTCGGCCGAATGCACTACTATCTGCAGAGCCTTCCTATCCTGGGCAGAACTGTTCCTGGAGATCAGAGTCTCCAGTCCCAGCAGGATCCTCATAAAGGGCCTGTCCCACTTACGCGACCTTTACAGGCGACTGCCGTGACCCGTGATAGATCGTGAGAGGTCACCCGCGAATAGGTACTTCGGATCGGTCTTCACTAACGAAGACACAATCAATCTCCCAGATGTACTGGAGGACAGAGGATCTAAGGGGTTAGAGGAACTGAAAGAAATTTTCATTAGGCGAGAAATAGTATTGGGTAGGCTAATGGGACTGAAGAGAGAGAGAGAGAGATTAGAGATTCCTTTATTTGTCATTCAGACCTTTCGGTCTGAACGAAATTTTGTTGCCTGCAGTCATACATATAATAATAAATAACAAAAACACACAATAAACACAAATTAACATCCACCACAGTGAGTTCACCAGGCACCTCCTCACTGTGATGGAGGCAAAAGTCTTAAAGTCTCTGTCTCTTCCCTCTTTGTTCTCCGTCTGCGCTGAGGCGATCCAGTGGAGCCGGCGGTGCCTTCGCTACGTCAATCCCGCAGCTGACCGACCTCGAGGCTCCGGAGGCAGAGCCAGGACTTACCCCGGGGCTGGCCGAAGCTGCGGGGCTGCGCCCTGGCGTTCCGGCGGTGGCGAGCTGTAGTAGCTGGTGGCGACCTGAGCCCCACCTGTGACCTGCAAGCTCCCGACGATGTCGTCCACTGGGCCAGCCGCGGGCCGAGCCTCCGGACCCAGGTCGCCACCAGCGTCCTCGGTCGCCACCGCCGGAACGCCACCGCAGCCCCGAAGCCGGCCAGCCCCGCGCTGGTAAGTCCTGGCTCTGCCTCCGGAGCCTCGAGGTCGGTCGCTCGCAGTTGGAGTTGGAGGCCGCCAGCTCCGCCATTTGGCCTCAGCGCAGACGGAGGCAGAGAAGGGGGATACGACAAGAAAAAGTCGCATTCCCCCGAAGGAAGAGACAAAAATCATGTTTCACCCCCCACCCCACACATACACAACCCAATAAACTAACATTTAACTAAAACAGGACAAAAGAAACCAACAAAAAAAGTAAAAACAGACGGACTGCAGGCGAGCATAAATGATAAATCCCCTGGGCCTGATGGTCTGCATCCCAGGGTCCTCAGGGAGGTGGCTCTAGAAATAGTGGATGCATTGGTGATCATTTTCCAATGTTCAATAGATTCAGGATCAGTTTCCTGTGGACTGGAGGATAGCTAATGTTATCCAACTTTTCAAGAAAGGAGTGAGAGAGAAAACGGGGAATTACAGACCAGTTAGCCTGACTTCGGTGGTGGGAAAGATGCTGGAGTCAATTATTAAAGAGGTAATAATGGGGCATTTGGATAGCGGTAAAAGGATTAGTCCAAGTCAGCATGGATTTATGAAAGGGAAATCATGCTCGACTAATCTTCTGGATTTTTTTGAGGATGTGACAAGTAAAATGGATGAAGGGGTGCCAGTGGATGTAGTATATCTAGACTTTCAGAAAGCCTTTGATAAGGTCCCGCACGGGAGACTGGTGACTAAAATTAGAGCACATGGTATTGGGGGTAGGGTGTTGACATGGATAGAAAATTGGTTGGCAGACCGAAGCAAAGAGTAATAATAATAATAATAATGGATTTTATTTACGGGCGCCTTATACCGAGGTCTCAAGGACACCATACAGAGATTTATAGAAAACATATAATCAGAATTTAAAAAAAAAAAAGGTTATAAAGACCAATACATAAATCAGGGACAGAATTCCTTCCAAAAACACAAAAAAAAGAAAATCAGAAGCACAATTTGAGGAGAGAGCAGCGGCAATTTAACGCCAGCGTCCACTCTCCCCTCCGACCGCCATCTTGAACACAGACTAACAAATACAATTACAAACAATTACATACAAAAATCATCCCCCCACAAGAGTAGGAGTGAACGGGTCCTTTTCAGAATGGCAAGCAGTGGCGAGTGGAGTGCCGCAAGGCTCGGTGTTGGGGCCGCAACCGTTTACCATATATATTAATGATTTGGAAGAGGGAATTAGGAGCAACACTAGCAAGCTTGCAGATGACACAAAGCTGGGTGGCAGTGTGAACTGTGAAGAGGATGTTAGGAGGTTGCAGGGTGACCTGGACAGGTTGAGTGAGTGGGCAGATGCGTGGCAGATGCAGTATAATATAGATAATGTGAGGTTACCCACTTTGGCGGCAAAAACAAGGGGCAGATTATTATCTCAATGGGGTTAGGTTAGGTAAGGGGGAGGTGCAGCGAGACCTGGGTTTCCTTGTACACCGGTCACTGAAAGTTGGTGTGCAGGTACAGCAGGCAGTGAAGAAAGCTAATGGTATGTTGGCCTTCATAACAAGAGGATTTTAGTATAAGAGTAAAGAGGTTCTTCTGCAGTTGTATAGGGCTCTGGTGAGACCACATCTGGAGTATTGTGTACAGTTTTGGTCTCCTAATTTGAGTAAGGACATCCTTGTGATTGAGGCAGTGCAGCGTAGGTTCACGAGATTGATCCCTGGGATGGCGGGACTGTCATAGGAGGAAAGATTGAAAAGACTAGGCTTGTATTCACTGGAGTTTAGAAGGATGAGGGGATATCTTATAGAAACATATAAAATTATAAAAGGACTGGACAAGCTAGATGCAGGAAAAATGTTCCCAATGTTGGGCGAGTCCAGAACCAGGGGCCACAGTCTTAGAATAAAGGGGAGGTCATTTAAGACTGAGGTGAGAAAAAAACTTTTCACCCAGAGAGTTGTGAATTTATGGAATTCCCTGCCACAGAGGGCAGTGGAGGCCAAATCACTGGATGGATTTAAGAGAGAGTTAGATAGAGCTCTAAGGGCTAGTGGAGTCAAGGGATATGGGGAGAAGGCAGGCACGGGTTATCGATAGGGGACGATCAGCCATGATCACAATGAATGGCGGTGCTGGCTCGAAGGGCCGAATTGCCTCCTCCTGCACCTATTTTCTATGTTTCTATGTCGCCAGGGGTCGCCTGTATGGTCGCGAGAGGTCTCCAAATAGTCGTAGAGTCTTTCTGGTCGCCGCTGAATTTTCAACATGTTGAAAAGTTCGGCGACCTATCGCGGGTCGCGGCAGTCGCCTGTAAAGGTCGCGTAAGTGGGACAGGCCCTTGACTCGTGAGAGGTCTTTTGCGGAGCTTGGATGCGGCCGCTGGACTTACCATCACCCGGCGGGGTCCCTACATCGAAAGCTGGATCGCCTCAACGCAGAGGGAGACGAGGAGGGAAGAGACAAGGACTTAAGACTTTTGCCTTCCATCACAGCGAGGAGGTGCCTGGTAGACTCACTGTGGTGGATGGTAAACTGTGTTAAGTGTGTGTTTTGTTATTTTATTCTATGTTATGACTGCAAGGTATACAATTTCGTTCAGACTGAAATGTCTGAATGACAATAAAGGATACTTTACTTAACTACTCTTCTCTGTGCTCTTTCCAGCTGAACAACATTCTTCCTATTACAGGGTGACCAAAACTGAACACAATTGTCCAACTGCAACCTCACCGACATCTTGTACAACTTTAGACTCTGGAGATACAGCACAGAAACAGGCCCTTCGGCCCACCGGGTCTGTGCCGACCAGCGGTCACCCCGTACAACAGCACTGTCCTCCACACTAGTGACAAGTTACAATTTACAGCAGGCAGTTTGCCTACAAACCTGGAGTGTGGGAGGAAACCGGAGCACCCGGAGAAATCCCATGCAGGTCACGGGGAGAACGTACAAACTCCGTACAGACAGCACGGTTCGTAGCCGGGATGGAACCCGGGTCTCTGGCGCCGTGAGGCAGCAACTCTACCGCTGCGCCACCGTGCCGCCCTACAGCTGTAACAACGTTCCCGCTTCTATGCGCAATACGCTGACTGATGAAGGCCAGAGTTCCTGAAGCCCTCTTCACCGCCCTGTCTGCTGTGACGCCGCTTTCAACGCCATTTACTTCAACACAGCAAAATAACATTTGCAAGATTGCTACGAGCTTTCATCTGGTTTGCTGAGATAAGGTCTCAGATTTTCTCCCCGCTCGAGCCACGTTTCAAACCAATTAGTTAATCAGTAAATTCAATCAACTGAGTAAAATGCGATGTGGATGGAATTTGGCAGCTTCAGTACCAACGTTTTTTTTTTTGGACAAACTCCAATGAAGGCCAGCACAAATCTGTGGAATTCTCTGCCTCAGAGGGCGGTGGAAGCCGGTTCTCTGGATGCTTTCAAGAGAGAACTAGATAGGGCTCTTAAAAATAGTGGAGTCAGGGGATATGGGGAGAAGGCAGGAATGGGGTACTGATTGGGGATGATCAGCCATGATCACATTGAATGGCGGTGCTGGCTCGAAGAGCCGAATGGCCTACTCCTGCACCTATTGTCTATTGTCTAAATCCACATTCTGCACAAGCAGACCCTTGGGTTTCGGCCCGAAACGTCGCCTATTTCCTTCGCTCCATCGATGCTGCCTCACCCACTGGGTTTGTCAAGCCTTTTTGTCTACCTTCAATTTTCCAGCATCTGCAATTTAGTTCCTTTTTAAATATTTGATTCTTACCTCCCAGAAACTACCAGAGTCCCATCATCCAGTAAATAATCAGTGACATCTTGCGGGAGTGGGAGGACAATGCTGTGAAGACAAGACACAAGATGTAAACGATGAATCTGGAGTGAAACATAGAACAGTCCAGCACAGGAACAGGCCCTTCGGCCCACAATGTCCGTGCCGAACATGATGACAAGACCAACTCTTATCTGCCTGCACGTGATCCATATCCATCTACTCCCAGCATATATCCACGTGCTTACGATAGACACAAATAGCTGGAGTAACTCAGCGGGACGGGTAGCACCTCTGGAGAGAAGGAATAGGTGATGTTTTGGGTCGAGACGTCTGAAGAAAGGTCTCGACCCGAAACGTCACCCATTCCTTCTCTCCAGAGATGCTGCCTGTCCAGCTGAGTTACTCCAGCTTTTTGTGTCTAGCTTCGGTTTAAACCAGCATCTGCAGTTCCTTCCTACACATATCCATGTGCCTATCTGAAAACGTAAACACCACTATCATATCTGCCTCCACCACCACCCCTGGCAGCGCGTTCCAGGCACCCACCACCCTCTGTAGAAAACTTGCCCCTCTCACCGTATAAATGTCTTTGACATTTCCATTCACTGACAAATGGTTCTGATGGCCTGCTCTATCAACGTCTCTCATATACTTCCATTGGGCTCCCTGAACCCGACACCCTCTATCCCTCCCTCCCTCCCTCTCCCTTCCATCCACATTCCCTCTATCCCTGCCCCATCTCCCACCCTCTACCTTTCCCCACATCACTCACCTCTTCCCCACCCTCTCTATTCCACCTCCCTTCCATCTACGCCTCCCCTTCTATACCTCTAGTGTCACCCCTTCCGTGACACACTGGTCAACCTGAGGAGCACCTTCAGCAACAGACTGGTTCCATCAGGATGCAGCAGAGAACGCCACAGGAGATCCTTCTTCCCTGTGGCTATCAAACTGTACAACTCCTCCCCCTTCTGTCGTGGGGTAGACTGCGACTGACTACCCCCCCCACCCCCCCACACCTCCTCAATCTTTGCACATCCCCAAAGCCTCACCACTCGTCACTTTATTTTCATGTTTTATGTATTTTGTGTTTAATGACAGTTGGCAAATTAATTCCCCTCCTGGGGTAAATAAAGATCTATCGTATCATTACTTCTAAACCTCCCCTTACTTCTAATTGTAATACATTTATTAACCAAGTGTGTAAAAAGATACAAGGAATTTGATTTACCATAGTCGTACCAAAACAACCAACAAGACATACAACTACATAAAAATCAACATAAGCACCCTCCACAGCGCACTGTGATGAGAGGCAGTAAAGTACAATCCTCTTCCCTCCTCTATATGAGACCTAGGTGTCCTTGTACACCAGTCACTGAAGTAAACATGCAGGTACAGCAGGCAGTGAAGAAAGCTAATGGCATGTTGGCCTTCAGAGCGATAGGATTTGAGTATAGGAGTAAAGAAGTCCTTCTGCAGTTGTACAGTGTCCTGGTGAGACCACACCTGGAGTATTGTGTGCAGTTTAGGTCTCCAAATTTGAGGAAGGACATCCTTGCTATTGAGGCAGTGCAGCGAAGGTTCACCAGGTTAATCGCCGGGATGGCGGGACTGTCGTATGAGGAAAGATTGGAAAGACTGGGCTTGTATTCATTGGAATTTAGGATGAGAGGGGATCGTATAGAAACGTATAAAATAATAAAAGGACTGGACAAGCTAGATGCAGGAAAAATTTTCCCAATGTTGGGGGAGTCCAGAACCAGGGGCCACAGTCTAAGAATAAAGGGGAGGTCATTTAAAACTGAGATGAGAAAAAACTTTTTCACCCAGAGAGTTGTGAATCTGTGGAATTCTCTGCCACAGAGGGCAGTGGAGGCCGATTCACTGGATGGATTTAAAGGAGAGTTAGATAGAGCTCTAGGGGCTAGTGGAATCAAGGGATATGGGGAGAAGGCAGGAACGGGTTACTGATTGTGGATGATCAGCCAAGATCACATTGAATGGCGGTGCAGGCTCAAAGGGCCGAATGGTCCTACTCCTGCACATATTGTCTATGCCTCCCCTCTTACGCCTCCACCTTCTATACCTCCTTTATCCCCTCTCCCCCTCCGCTCTCCCTAATTCCTCACTCCTCTCTATCCATCCTCTCCCTCTCCCCAGCCCCTCTCCTCCTCCTCCACCTGCCTGGAGCGGGAACCACGCGGGCAACTGCAGCGCAGCTCCTCCATCACAACCCCCCCCCCCCATCTCTCTCTCTCTCTCTCCCCCTCCACTCTGTCGCCCTCAATCCCTTCTTCTCCTCACCCCTATCCCTCCTCTCTCCATCCCCTCTCTTCCCCGCCTCTTATACCGCCTCCTCCTCCTCCTTAATCGCTCACCCGTCCACCCTCACCATTCTCCGTCTCTCACCCACCCTCCCTTCCTTTCCTTTTTCCTTACTTCTCCTTCCCTCCCTCCCTCCTCCCTCCTTCCTCCCTCCCTTCCTTCCTTCCTTCCATCTCTCCTCCTTCCTTCTTTCCTCCTCGTCTCCTTCTCTTTCTTTCTTCCTTCCTTCTTCCTTCCTTCCTCCCTCCCTCCCTTCCTTCCTCCCTCCCTCCCTCCCTTCCTTCATCTCTCCTCCCTTCCCTCTTCCTCCTCGTCTCTCCTTCTTCCTTCCTTCCTCCTCCCTCCCTTCCCTCCCTTCTTTCTTCCTCCTTCCTTCCCTCCTCCTTCCTTCCTTCCTCCCCCCTCCCTCCCTCCTTCCTCCTCCCTCCTCCTTCCTTCCTTCCTCCCTCCCTCCCTCCCTTCCTCCTCCCTCCCTTCCTTCTCTTCCTCCCTCCCTCCCTTCCTTCCTCCTCCCTCCCTTCCTTCTCCCTCCCTCCTTCCTTCCTTCCTCCCTCCCCCTCCCTTCCTCCCTCCCTCCTTCCTCCCTCCTTCCTCCTTCCTCCTCCTTCCTCCCTCCCTCCCTTCTTCCTCCTTCCCTCCCTCCCTCCCTTCCTCCCTCCTCCCTCCTCCCTCCCTTCCTCCCTTCCTCCTCCCTCCCTTCCTTCCTCCCTTCCTCCCTCCCTTCCTCCTCCCTTCCTCCCTTCCTTCCTCCCTCCCTCCTCCTCCTCCCTCCTCCCTCCTCCCTCCCTTCCTCCTTCCTCTCCCTCCTCCTCCCTCCTTCCTCCCTTCCTTCCTCCCTCCCTCCCTCCCTCCCTTCCTCCCTTCCTTCCTCCCTCCCTCCCTTCCTCCTTCCTTCCCTTCCTTCCTCCTTCCCTCCCTCCCTCCCTTCCTTCCTCCTCCCTCCCTTCCTTCCTCCCTCCCTTCCTTCCTTCCTTCCTCCCTCCCTCCCTTCCTTCCTTCCTCCCTCCTTCCTTCCTCCTCCTCCCTTCCTCCCTCCCTCCTTCCTTCCTCCTTCCTCCCTCCTCCCTCCCTCCCTTCCTCCCTTCCTCCCTCCCTCCCTCCCTTCCTTCCTTCCTCCCTCCCTTCCTCCCTCCCTTCCTCCCTTCCTCCTCCTTCCTCCCTTCCTCCCTCCTTCCTTCCTCCCTCCCTCCCTTCCTCCCTTCCTCCCACCCTTCCTCCTTCCTCCCTCCCTCCCTTCCTCCCTCCCTTCCTCCCTTCCTTCCCTCCCTCCTCCTTCCTCCCTCCTTCCTCCCTTCCTCCCTCCTCCCTTCCTCCCTCCCTTCCTCCCTCCCTTCCTCCTCCCTCCCTCCCTTCCTTCCTCCCTTCCTTCCTTCCTCCCTCCCTTCCTCCCTCCCTCCCTCCCTTCCTTCCTTCTCCCTCCTTCCTCCCTCCCTTCCTCCCTTCCTCCCTCCTTCCCTCCCTTCCTCCCTCCCTTCTTCCTCCCTCCTCCCTTCCTCCCTTCCTCCCTCCTTCCTCCTCCCTCCCTCCTCCCTCCCTTCCTTCCTCCCTCCCTCCCTTCCTCCCTTCCTCCCTCCCTTCTCCCTTCCTCCTCCCTTCCTCCCTCCCTCCCTCCCTTCCTTCCTTCCTCCCTCCCTCCCTCCCTCCCTCCCTTCCTCCCTCCCTCCCTCCCTTCCTCCCTCCTCCCTTCCTCCCTTCCTCCCTCCCTTCCTCCCTTCCTCCCTCCCTCCCTTCCTCCCTCCCTTCCTCCCTTCCTTCCTCCCTCCCTCCCTTCCTCCCTTCCTCCCTCCCTCCCTCCCTTCCTCCCTCCCTCCCTCCCTTCCTTCCTCCTCCCTCCCTTCCTTCCTTCCTCCCTCCTTCCTCCCTCCCTTCCTTCCTCCCTCCCTCCCTTCCTCCCTCCTTCCCTCCCTCCCTCCCTTCCTTCCTTCCTCCCTCCCTTCCTCCCTTCCTCCCTCCCTCCCTCCCTTCCTTCCTCCCTCCCTCCCTTCCTCCTTCCCTCCCTCCCTTCCTCCCTCCCTTCCTCCCTTCCTTCCTCCCTCCCTCCCTTCCTCCCTT
>CM075985.1:1323570-1370837 GCA_038087875.1 Malacoraja senta
TGGGGGTCGTTTGCGGCTTTGCCGGGGGTCTTGAAGGGGACACAAATAACATCAATTTGTTTAGCCCATGTTTAGGAACCTAACAAGGTACCACATACAGTATTTAAGAAGGAACGGCAGATGCTGGAAAATCGAAGGTAGACAAAAATGCTCGAGAAACTCAGCAGGTGCAGCAGCATCTATGGAGCGAAGGAAATAGGCAAAGTTTCGGGCCGAAACGTTGCCCATTTCCGCTCCATAGATGCTGCTGCACCCGCTGAGTTTCTCCAGCATTTTTGTCGACCACATACAGTATTTTGTTCGCGTTTGCGCGTACTGGTGGCAAAAAGGTTAATGGCCCTGTCCCACTGTACGAGTTCATTCCAAGAGCTCTCACGAGTTTAAAAGAAAATCAAACTCGTGGTAAGCACGTAGAATGAACGTAGCGGGTACGTCGGAGCTCGGAGATGTCTCTTAGCGGCTCGTAACGCTAACGGCAGGTACTCGGGAAGACTCGCTAATGGTAGGTAAGCACGGGAAGACTCGTGAAGATTTTTCAACTTGTTGAAAAATGTCCACGAGAGCCCCGAGTACCGACGAGCGGCCATTACCGTAAATCTCCGAGTTCGAATCAGGGCCAAACTCGGGAGAACTCTTTGAATGAACTCGTACAGTGGGACAGGGCTTTAAGAACCACTGTGAAAGGGTTTAATGCAAGGTAAAGCCCGATTAATGATAGTCCGAGGGTCTCCAATGAGGTAGATGGGAGGTCAGGACCACTCTCTGGTTGACAGAATGGTTCAGTTGCCTGATAACAACTGGGTAGAAACTCCCTGAATCTGGTGGTGTGTGTTTTCTAACCTGTACCTCTTGCCTGATGGGAGAGGGGAGGAGAGGTGGTATGTGTTTTCCAGTTTCTGTACCTCTTGCCCGATGGGAGAGTGGAGAAGAGGTAGTGTGGGGGTGAGACTGGCCCTCGAGAGGGAGTTTTGGACTGGCACAGATGCAATGACGTCCACCTGTGAAGGGTTCTGCTTTCTGTGTTTGAGATTCCAGCATATGCCGTTACTTGTGTCTGTGTTTCAATCTTGTCATTTGTCAGTCCCCTTCCCCCGCAGCTACTTCCACACTCTGCCGTGATCCCTCTTCCCATCTATGCTTCCCTGCTGTCACCTTTATCTTCCCTCTGCCCCTTTGCAGTTCTGAGTCTCACAATTAATCCGTGTGGCTGCAAGTGAATCCTGTGTTCATGGTAGACAGAAACTCAGCGGGTGAGGCAGTATTCAGTATTTACTTTATTATCATTTCATTGAGTACTTACATACACAGAAGAAACGAAAAATTGTTTCTCATCAGTTCCTGTCAGTGCAGCTAATAAAAACAGAATAAATACAACTTTAAAATTAACATATCTAAAATAGACCCAAAATTGAGCTAAAATTCAGACTGAATACCAGTGACTTTACCTTAACAGGTGTCTCGCTGTCAAAGTTTGGGCGAGGTTGGATATGTGGGTGTATGGGGAGGGGACACAGTCTGTTAACCAGTTTTATTGCCTGTGGGAAGAAGCTGTGTAGCATCCTGCTGGTTCTGCAGCTGATACCCCTGTACCTCTTCCCAGATGGCAGAATGGCAGCATCTATGGAGCGAAGGAAATAGGTGACGTTTCGTGTCGAGACCCTTCGTAGAAGGAATAGGTGACGTTTCGGGTCGAGACCCTTCGAAGAAGGGTCTCGTCCCGAAACGTCACCTATTCCTTCGCTCCATAGATGCTGCCTCACCCGCTGAGTTTTTCCAGCATTTTTGTCTACCTTCGATATTTCCAGCACCTGCAATTCCTTCTTAAACATGTGTTCCTGGTTATTTGGTTTATTCTTACTTTCGTTTTCAAGCAGAATACCTGCGTAGCCCATTTTCCAGCTCCCTCTGCCGATGTAGTGGATTGCATTTAGTTTCGTTTAGAGATAACAGCGCGGAAACAGGCCCTTCGGCCCACCGGGTCCGCGCCGACCAGCGATCCCCGCACATTAACCCTATCCTACACACACTAGGGACATTTTTTTTACATTTACCAAGCCAATTAACCTACAAACCTGTACGTCTTTGGAGCGTGGGAGGAAACCGAAGATCTCGGAGAAAACCCACGCAAGTCACGGGGAGAACGTACAAACTCCGTACCTGTAGACAGCACCCGTAGTGGGGATCGAACTCTGGTCTCCGGTGCTGCATTCGCTGTAATAGCCCTGTTCCACGGTGCGAGTTCATTCCAAGAGCTCTCCCGAGTTTAAAAAAATATATATCAAACTCGTGGTAAGCACGGAGAATGAACGTAGCGGGTACGTCGGAGCTCGGGGACGTCTCTTGGCGCTAACGGCAGGTACTCTGGAAGACTCGCTAACGGCAGGTAAGCACGGGAAGACACGTGAAGATTTTTCAACATGATGAAAAATGTCCACGAGAGCCCCGAGTACCGACGAGTGGCCATTACCATAAATCTCCGAGTTCGAATCGGGGCAAACTCGGGAGAACTCTTGGAATGAACTCGTGCTGTGGGACAGGGGTTTAAGGCACCAACTCCACCGCTGCACCACCGTGACTGCCCTTATTAACCAGATTACAAGGGGTGGGGGAGGATGATTTTATTCCCTGGAGCACAGGAGGCTGAGGGGTGACCTTCTGGAGGTGTATAAAACCATGAGGGGACAGGGCTTTAACCCAGGGTAGGGGAATCGAGAACCAGAGGACAGGAAGATGAGGGAGGAAAGATTTAATAGGAACACGGGGGGCACCTTTTTCACAGAGAGCGTGGTGGGTGTATGGAACGAGCTGCCAGAGGAGGTAGTTGAGGGAGGAACTATAACAATAAATGAAAGACATTTGGACTGGTACATGGTTAGGAAAGGTTTGGAGGGATATGGACCAAACACAGGCAGGTGAGATTAGCGTAAATGGGACACCCTTGGTCAGCAGGGCAAGTGGGGCCGAAGGGCCGATTTCCCTGCTGTATGAAAGCACAAATGGAAGATGCATTTCATTGCAGAGGCTTCAAAATACAGTGCTGACAGGTTTAGTGTGTGGGTGACGGTAAAACAGTGTGGAAAATGTGAAAGGATTCAGAGTGCTAGAGTAACTCAGCGGGTCAGGCAGCATCTGTGGAGAACATGGATAGGTGACGTTTCACAGAGTGCTGGAGTAACTCAGCGGGTCAGGCAGCATCTGTGGAGAACATGGATAGGTGACGTTTCACAGAGTGCTGGAGTAACTCAGCGGGTCAGGCAGCATCTGTGGAGAACATGGATAGGTGACGTTTCACAGAGTGCTGGAGTAACTCTGCGGGTCAGGCAGCATCTGTGGAGAACATGGATAGTTTTTCCACCTTCTGGTTAGCACACAACAAAAAGTTTTTCACTGTACCTCAGCGCACGTGACAATAAACCAAACTAAAGGAATGACGAATCATGAAGGTAGTACAGGAAAATGGTGATGAATCAAATTCCACGCTATCTCTTCTCTTCTGTGCTCAAGCCTTGCTCCGGGAATAATAGTGAAGGATATATTCATGATAGAGAGAATGCAATCAAAATTCTGCAGATGGAATTCAATGATTGTCATTTAAACAGGCTGGCACTGTACGTTTTTGCAATCATTGACAGGAAAGGTCATAAGTTTATAATGTGTAAAAAGGAACTGCAGATGCTGGTTTAAACAGAAGATAGAAACAAAATGATGGAGTAACTCAGAGGGACAGGCAGCATCTCTGGAGAGAAGGAATGGGTGACATTTCGGGTCGAGGCTGAAGAAGGGTCTCAACGCGAAAAGTCATCCATTCCTTCACTCCAGAGATGCTGCCTGTCCAGCTGAGTTACTCCAGCTTGTATCTATCATAAATTTATATGTTCCTCAGACAAAGATATTTTCTCAATTTAAACTTACGGATGTAATGTATCACAAATGTTCCTTCTCGGGTGTCTCAGAAATAGACCATTGCCTTGAAATATCCCTGTTAATATTATGTCTTAAACTAATCTTAAAGACACTCTCTTGAAGCGACAAAGAAATGAAAGTCATAAGAGATTGCAAATGAAATTTCCTGTGTAGAGTTATAATTGATGGGGAACCTTGTAATGAAAGAAAATGCTTAAACATTTCAAAATTATTTTGGAATACATTTGTGTTTTGCTGCCTGAATCTCTGCGGATTAAATATATGTTCCTTTCATTCTACCCTTGTATAATCCGGCTGAGATTTTCCCGAGATTAGTTCTGTGCCTCCCTGATTGAAGAGTTTAAGGTGAGAAACCAATGTTGCGTTGAATGGGGAGAAAGGCCTTGCACAGCTGAATCTGGCATTGCAGTAGTCTCTCACCTTGAGTCTCTCGCTTGGGAGATCGAAAAAAGCGGAGATTGACGGGTTCTTCATTAGTATGGGTGTCACAGGTTCGGGGGAGAAGGCCGGAGAATGGGGTTGAGAGGGAAAGATGGGGTTGAGAGGGAAATGGCAGAGCTCGATGGGCCAAATGGCCTCATTCTGCTCCTACCTCTCATGAACTTGGAATACATTTAATTTTGAAATTGTGTGACCTTGCCACGTAAGAGGCCATTTCATCCATTGAACATCGAACATGACAGAACAGGAACAGGCTATTTGTCCAACAATGCAAGGATCAGGCCCTTCACCCCACAATTCCTGTGCAAACATGATGTTAATATTAGATGATCCCCTCTGTCTGCCCGTGATCTATATCCCTCCATTCCCTGCATTCCCATGTGCCCATGCAAAAACATCTTAAACATGCCTGTGTTGGCTCTAAATGAAACAACATTGTCCTATTTTAATCGAACCAACCTGTCCTATTTTCCAATCTCCCCTTTTCCAAGTTGTACCTTATTAAGGCTCCTCGTGAAACATAGAAACATAGAAAATAGGTGCAGGAGGAGGCCATTCGGCCCTTTGAGCCAGCACCGCCATTCATTGTGATCATGGCTGATCGTCCCCTATCAATAACCCGTGCCTGCCTTCTCCCCATATCCCTTGACTCCACTAGCCCCTAGAGCTCTATCTAACTGTCTTAAATCCATCCAGTGACTTGGCCTCCACTGCCCTCTGTGGCAGGGAATTCCATAAATTCACAACTCTCTGGGTGAAAAAGTTTTTTCTCTCCTCTGTCTTAAATGACCTCCCCTTTATTCTAAGACTGTGGCCCCTGGTTCTGGACTCGCCCAACATTGGGAACATTTTTCCTGCATCTAGCTTGTCCAGTCCTTTTATAATTTTATATGTTTCTATAAGATTCCCCCCTCATCCTTCTAAACTCCAGTGAATACAAGCGTAGTCTTTTCAATCTTTCCTCATATGACAGTCCCGCCATCCCAGGGATCAATCTCGTGAACCTACGCTGCACTGCCTCAATCACAAACGGCACTTACAAGTATTTATTTTCACTCTGGATTGATAAGCTGTGGTTGAAACTATTAGTATTTTTTTTAACTCACGGTTTGAGCAAAAAAAAAAAGTCTACCATCCAATATCTGGAGTAAATAAAGCCTAATAATTTCAGGCATGTGGTTCTGAAGACAAATGTACCTGGAGATAATTTCTGTCCAAGTTAGTGCTCAATGGCCTGTTAATGATTTCATAATGTGTGAGGGTGTGATATTGGTCATCCCCATATATGGTAATGATCAACGGGTGAATATAAAACGCACCACTAGACAGAACTACACGAGTGTTTTGTTTTTGGTTTCACTGTGCCCTCTTTCATTTCTGCAGGTGATTGTGTTCCTGGTGTTGTGAGCCAACCTTACCGGAATGTGGCATTGAGCATTTTGACATTCTCTACCTTCTGGTGAGTTTTCACTCGGATGTAACCCTGGCGGTAATGGGATTGGGGGAATAGCCGACGGCAGTGGCATTATTTGACTTCTTACTCAGCAGCTGGTAGAGCCACTGCCTCCCACCACCAGAGACCCGGGTTCGATCCTGCCCTCGGGTGCTGTCTGTGCGGAGATTCTACATACTTCCATGCTAGGTACTAGGCTTCTGAATGGCCCTTCCATAAGCTATGCGATTCACGTCGACCCCATTGCGGTCATTGGACTTTGTCTGTGGAACTGATGCGCTACAATGCTGAGAACTATATTCTGCACTCTGTATCTTCCCCCTTTGCTCTACCTGTTGTACTGGAGTTTGGCTTGATTACCTATATGTGTGGTATATCTGATCTGTTTGAACTGCACGCAAAACAAAGCTTTTCACTGTACCTCGGGACACGTGACAATAATAAATCTAAACCTTCTCCCTGTGAAGATGTGCCGGTTTGTAGATGAATCAGCTCTCTGTAAAATTGTCCCGAGTTTACGCTAGCACTTGTAGCAGCCGGTCGGATGTTCCATCATTAAACACTCAGTCACTGAGTCAAGAGTGTTTAATTGTCCTATGACCCATCAGCAGAACGATGGAGGGGTTAGGAGGGAGAGATAGATCAGCAATGATTGAATGGCCGAGTAGACTCGATGGGCCGAATGGCCTAATTCTGCTCCTATCACTTATGGACATAGAATCATAGAAAATAGGTGTACGAGTAGGCCATTCGGCCCCTCGAGCCAGCACCACCATTCAATATGATCATGGCTGATCATCCAAAATCAGTACCCTGTTCCTGCTTTCTCCCCATATTTCTTGATTCCATTAGCCCTAGGAGCTCTATCTAACTCTCTTGAATACATCCAATGAATTGGCCTCCACTGCCTTCTGTGGCAGAGAATTCCACAGATTCGCAACCCTCTGTGTGAAAATGTTTTTCCTCATCTCAGTCCTAAATGGCCGACCCCTTATTCTTAAACTGTGACCCCTGGTTCTAGATGAATTAAATTCTTGCTTGCAGCAGCATAACAGTACTGTAAACACAATGCACACAAATTATTTATTCAATTTTTGTATTATATGTTAATAACCACATTACCAGTGCAAAAAATCCCCAAAGTCCTCAACCTTAAACATAATGTACATCATTTATTGCATTTTAGAATTTAATTTACCGTAGAAATACAGCATGGACACGGGCTCTTCAGCCCACCGAGTTCACGGCCACCATCGATCACCCGATCACACTAGTTCGATGTTATTCCACTTTCTCATCTACACACTGGGGGGCAGTTTACAGAGGGGCAATGAACCTACAAACCCGCACGTCCTTGGGACGTGGGAGGAAACCGGAGCATCCGGATGAAACCCATGCGGGCACAGGGGGAATGTGCAAACTCCACACAGACAGCACCCGAGTTCAGGGTCGACGCCGTGTTTCTGGCACTGCAGAGCAGTAGCTCTACTCTGTGCCTCCCAGCCTAGATACTCACTAGGATGTTAATAACAATACTTGTACAAAAGAAAATCCCAAATTGTCGTAGATAATTTAGTTTTTGCTGATTATTTAGTTTAGTTTAGTGATACCGCGTGGAAACAGGCCCTTCGGCCCGCCGAGTCCGTGCCGACCTGCGATCCCCGCACATATACACTATCCTACACACACACACACACACTAGGGACAATTTACAGTTTACAGAAGCCAATTAACCTACGAACCTGCATGTCTTTGGAGTGTGGGAGGAAACCGGAGCACCCGGAGAAAACCCACGCAGGTCACGGGGAGAACGTACAAACTCCGTACAGACAGCACCCGTAGTCAGGATCGAACCCGGGTCTCTGGCGCTGTGAGGCAGCAACTCTACCGCTGGGCCACCCCAAATATATTACATATTAATAACTGCTATACTTGTGCAAAATAAAAACTAAAGTCCTCTGTGCAACCAGAGCCAGTCCGTATGAACATTAAAAAAAATACATAGTTTATTAATTTTTAAAAATAATATTCCTATATTATTAACCACTATACTAGTGCAAGAACAACCCCTCATCCAATGTGCAACCAAGGCCAACCTCACCATTATCTGTTGTTCGTTTTCACCAGAGGCTGGGTCAATTATTAATGCTTCAACCCAGTTACTATAGCACTGCCAGGTCACAGCAACCGCTGACTCGCATGGTTACACACTGAACACTGTGTCCAACCCCCTAGAAGGAGTTGACAACTGGCACAAATATTCTCGGATAAACACAAAATGCAGGAGTAACTCAGCGGGTCAGGCAGCATCTCTGGAGAGAAGGAATGGGTGACGTTTCGGGTTGAGACCCTTTTCCCCTTTCCGATACGGAACATGACCCCCAACCCCCACCCTTGTCGTGCCTTCACCACCCCCCCGACCTCCCCTTTTCGATATGGAACACCCATTCCTTCTCTCCTGAGATGTTGCATGTCCCGCTGAGTTCCTCCAGCTTTTTGTGTCTATCTTTGGGTTAAACTCTCCCCATTTAGAAAATAATCTACGCCTTGAGTCCTACTGCCCGAAATACATGACTGCTGACTTCCGGTGCTGTCTGTACGGGTTCAATCCTGACCTCGGGTGCTGTGTGTACGGAGTTTGTATGTTCTCCCCGTGACCTATGTGGTTTTTTTTAGAGATCTCCAATTTCCTCCCACACACCAAAGACGTAGAGGTTTGTAAAAGTCCCTGGCATGTGTAGAGTAGTGTTAATGTGCGGGGATCGCTAGGTGGTGCGGACTCAGTTGGCAGAAAAGCCTGTTTCCATGCTGATTCTCTAAAGTCTAAAAACTAAACCATCGAAGCGAGTCCCATTTGGTCCATATGCCTTCGAAACCTTTCCTATTAGAAGGATGAGAGGAGATCTCATTGAAACATATAAGATTGTTAAGGGTTTGGACACACTAGAGGCAGGAAACATATTCCCGATGTTGGGGGAGTCCAGAACCAGGGGCCACGGTTTAAGAATAAGGCGTAAGCCATTTAGAATGGAGACGAGGAAACACTTTTTCTCACAGAGAGTGGTGAGTCTGTGGAATTCTCTGCCTCAGAGGGCGTTGGAGGCAGGTTCTCTGGATGCTTTCAAGAGAGAGCTAGATAGGGCTCTTAAAGATAGCGGAGTCAGGGGATATGGGGAGAAGGCAGGAACAGGGTACTGATTGGGGATGATCAGCCATGATCACGTTGAATGGCGGTGCTGGCTCGAAGGGCCGAATGGCCTACTCCTGCCCCTATTATCTGTTATCTATTGTCTATTGTCTATCCATATTTTTTCCCTATGAGGGTTTTATTCAGCTGAAGGTAGACACAAAATGCTGGAATGACTCAGCGGGTCAGGCAGGATCCCTGGAGAGAAGGAATGGGTGACGTGTTGGGTTGAGACCCTTCTTCAGATGTTTTTTTTTTATTTTAAAAAAAAAATTTTTATTAGAAGCAATTGTACAAGAGTAAAGCAATCGGCATGAGAGTTATACAATTTTCGTACAGCTTCATTTTTAACATTTTATAAATTGATACATAAATCAAAAAATAAAGAGAAAAAAGGAAAGAAAGAAGTACCATCTTCTTCAGATGGTTTTGATCGGTGGTTGCGAATATCTCCTCACAGTTGTGCTCATGGCAGTGCAGAGAGGACCCTGGCCGCTCAGTATATTTTTTTCTCTCTCCCCCCCCCCCCCCCAGGACTCCAGGAGAGCCCAAGTATGGATGAGAAGGAGGCGCCAGCCTTCAGCGGCGAGAACAGAGGCGGCGGCAAGGAGAAGGAAGGGGCAGAGAGGAGGACGGGCCCGAGCCGGGACAAGCTGCGGGACGAGCAGAAGGCCAGCGGAGGCAGGAGGGAGGGCCTGAAGCCGGCCGAGGAGAAGAAGAAGAGGCAGGAGGAGGAGAAGCGGAAAAAGGAAGAGGAGAAGCGCAAGAAGAAGGAGGAGGAGAAGTTGAAGGCCGAGGAGGAGCAAAGAAAGAAAGAGGAGGAAGAAAAGAAGAAAGTAGAGGAGGAGGAGAGGAAAAAACAGGAGGAGGAGGAGAAGAGGCAGAGAGAGGAAGAAGCAGCACGTCAGAGGTAGCATCGCTGGAGATTTTAACGTTCACTAATGTGTCAAATTGTACTTTGGATCAAGTTTATCATTTTAAAAATACTGAATTATAGTCATAGCGTCACACAGTGAGGAAACAGGCCCTTTGGCCCAACTTACCCATACCAGCCAACATGTCCCAACTACACTAGTCCCACCTGCCTGCATTTGGCCCATATCCCTCCAAACCTGTCCAATCCATGTACCTGTCTAATTGTTTCTTAAGTGTTGGGAAATCCCAGCCTCAACTACCTCCTCCGGCAGCTCGTTCCATACACCCACCACCCTTTGTGTGAGAAAGTTACCCCTAAGATTCCTATTAAATCTTTCCCCCCTCCCCCTTCCTCTGGTCCTCGATTCCCCTACTCTGGGCAAGAGACTCTGTGCGTCTACCCGATCTATTCCCCTCGTGATTTTATACACCCCCTCATCCTCCTGCTCTTTACCTGTCTTTAAAGCATTTTGCCAACTTTCCTGTGTTTTGGAAGCTGAGGGAAGACCTGATAGAAGTATATAAAACTAGTGAGAGGCATAGATAGGGTAGACAGTCAGAACCTTTTCCCCCAGCATGGTGAGTATTCACACAGAGGGTGGTGGGTGCATGGAACGAGCTGCCTGAGGAGGTACTTAAGGAGTCATAGCCATACAGCATGGAAACAGGCCCTTCAGCCCACCTCTCCCATGCTGACCAGCATGCCGCAACTACACTGGTCCTACCTGCCCGCACTTGGCCCATTTCCCTTCAAACCTTTCCGTCCATGTATTCGTCCCAAAATTTTTATTTAACCAACATATAAGATCATTAAGGGTTTGGACACGCTAGAGGCAGGAAACATGTTCCTGATGTTGGGGGAGTCCAGAACCAGGGGCCACACAGTTTAAGAATAAGGGGTAAGCCATTTAGAACAGAGACGAGGAAACACTTTTTTCACACAAAGAGTGGTGAGTCTGTGGAATTCTCTGCCTCAGAGGGCGGTGGAGGCCAGTTCTCTGGATGCTTTCAAGAGAGCTAAATAGGGCTCTTAAAGATAGCGGAGTCAGGGGATATGGGGAGAAGGCAGGAACGGGGGACTTTTTCTTCTTCTTGCGTATGGCGTGCACAGCCTAAAGTTGTCAGACAACTTGTTCTATTTGATCTTATTTGATTGTGCACGCTGGGTTGATTGCATTAGTTGAAACATGGCGGACCGCGTGAAGGTTGCAATCTCCCACCCCAAACGGGGTACTGATTGGGGATGATCAGCCATGATCACATTGAATGGCGGTGCTGGCTGGAAGGGCTGAATGACCTCCTCCTGCACCTATTGTCTAGGTGTATGCATGCCGGAGTTGGCGGATGAAGGCATGAGTGGTACAGCGCTGAGTGGCGGGTGTGAGAGTGAGCTTGTCCTTGTGTTTGTCCTGCAGGGAGAAGGAGGAGGCGCACCAGTTGCACCAGGAGGCGTGGGAGCGGCACCAGTGCCGCCTGGAGCTGCGCGGCCGGAACCAGACCAACCAGGAGAGCCGGCCGGAGGAGAGCTTCTTCACCCGCCTGGACTCCAGCCTGAAGAAGAACACGGCCTTCGTCAAGAAGCTGCGCACCATGACGGAGCAGCAGCGGGACGCTCTGTCCAGCGACTTCAGCGTCCTCAACCTGAGCAAGTACATCGCCGAGGCCGTGGCCTCCGTGGTGGAGGCCAAGCTCAAGCTGTCCGACGTCAACTGCGCCGTGCACCTCTGCTGCCTCTTCCACCTGCGCTACGTCGACTTCTCCCCGCTCCTGCTGCAGGGCTGGCGCAAGCACTTCGAGGCCCGGCGGGAGGAGAGGACGCCCAACATCAGCAAGCTGCGCACCGACATGCGCTTCATCGCCGAGCTGACCGTCTGCGGCATCTTCACCGACAAGGAGGGGCTGTCGCTCATCTACGAGCAGCTGAAGAACATCATCTACGCCGACCGCGACAGCCACTCGCACGTCTCCGTCATCATCAGCTTCTGCCGCCACTGCGGCGACGACGTGGCCAGCCTGGTCACCCGCAAGATGAAGCTGGCCTCCGACAAGTACAGCCTCAGCTTCCCGCCCAGCGACATCATCAGCGCGGAGAAGCAGCAGCCCTTCATGAACCTGCTGCGTGAGTATTTCACCTCGCTCACAAAGCACCTGAAGAAAGACCACCGCGAGCTGCAGAACCTGGAGCGCCAGAACAGGTAGACCAAAATTGACCTCCGCAGTGCTGTCAAGTCAATGGTGTTTTATCATTAATGTTTTATTATTATTAATGTTCAGTGTTTTCTGAGTCATTCGTAACTGACACTGTATATGTCATGTTGTTACTTGTGGGCGGAGCACCAAGGCAAATTCCTTGTATGTGAATACTTGGCCAATAAACTTACTTACTTACTTACTTAACTGTGGTTAAGAAGGAACTGCAGATGCTGGAAAATCGAAGGTAGACAAAAAAATGCTGGAGAAACTCAGTGGGTGCAGCAGCATCTATGGAGCGAAGGAATAGGCGACGTTTCGGCCCGAAACACTTCTGGAAATAGGCAACGTTTCGGGCCGAAACCCAGAAGGGTTTTGGCCCGAAACGTTGCCTATTTCCCTCGCTCCATAGATGATGCTGCACCCGCTGAGTTTCTCCAGCATTTTTGTCTACTTAACTGTGGTGCCCATTCTCACTGCTTTCCAGAGACTAAGCCTATTTTTAGAACAAGAATTGATTACATTTTTTTCCAGATCGACTTTTTAAACGAGACCTTTTTTTTTTTAACCACACCGAGTTTGTTTTTTCCTCCCTTGCCGCTTTCACCCTTTCATTTAAATTTTTTTTTTAAAGGAAATTAATTTAGTTTAGAGATGCAGCGCGATAACAGGTTCTTCGGCCCACCGAGTCCGCGCCGACCAGCGACCCCCGCGCACACGCACTCTACCCCACACCCACTAGGATCATAAGTGATAGGAGTAGAATTTGTGTATCATCACAGTGGTGTCATCTGCAAACCTGTGGATGGAGCTGCAGCGGAATTTGGCTGCTTCAGTGTATTATTATTAATGTCGTGTGTACCGAGGTACAGTGAAAAGCTTTTTTTTGTAGCATAGAAAATAGGTGCAGGAGGAGGCCATTCGACCCTTCGAGCCAGCACCGCCATTCAATGTGATCATGGCTGATCATCCACAATCAGTACCCCGTTCCTGCCTTCTCCCCATATCCCCTGACTCCGCTATCTTTAAGAGCCCTATCCAGTTCTCTCTTGAAAGCATCCAGAGAACCTGCCTCCACCGCCCTCTGAGGCAGAGAATTCCACAGACTCACAACTCTCTGTGAGAAAAAGTTTTTCCTCGTCTCTGTTCTAAATGGCTTACCCCTTATTCTTAAACTGTGGCCCCTGGTTCTGGACTCCCCCAACATCGGGAACATATTTCCTGACTCCAGCGTGTCCAAACCCTTAACAATCATATGTTTCAATGAGATAACCTCTCATCCTTCTAAACTCCAGAGTGTACAAGCCCAGCTGCTCCATTCTCTCATCATATGACAGTCCCGCCATCCCGGGAATTAACCTTGTAAACCTACGCTGCACTCCCTCAATAGCAAGACTGTCCTTCCTCAAATTAAGGGACCAAAGCGGCACACAATACTCCAGGTGTGGTCTCACTAGGGCTCTGTACAACTGCAGAAGGAGCTCTTTGCTCCTATACTCGACTCCTCTTGTTATAAAGCAAGTAGATGTTTTAGCTGTGTCGGAAGGAACTGCAGATGCTGGTTTAAACCGACGATAGATATAAAATGCTGGAGTAACTCAGCGGGTGAGGCAGCATCTATGGAGAGAAGGAATTGGCGACGTTTCGGGTCGAGACCCTTCTTCAGACTAAAACGTCACCCATTCCTTCTGTCCACAGATGCTGCCTGACCCGCTGAGTTACTCCAGCATTTTGAATCTGCCTTCAATGTAAACCAGCATCTGCAGTTCCTTTCAGCACATTTGGTAATCTAAAATGAGGGTGTATTTTGAAGACCCTTCTTCACACTGTGCAGTGAATTATTCTGAAAGAACAATGCATCGCTCTTGCTAGGAATGTCCCCGACTCTAAAACACATAAAATCGGAAAAGGATTTTATAATCTAATTCATAGAAACATAGAAAATAGGTGCAGGAGTAGGCCATTCGGCCCTTCGAGCCTGCACCGCCATTCAATATGATCATGGCTGATCATCCAACTCAGTATCCTGTACCTGCCTTCTCTCCATACCCCCTGATCCCTTTAGCCACAAGGGCCACATCTAACTCCCTCTTAAATATAGCCAATGAACTGGCCTCAACTACCTTCTGTGGCAGAATTCCCAGCTGATCTGAAATGGCTCAGTAGCGCCACATTGTGGCCAAAGCATGCACCATATGTTGCTGAGAAATAGCATTGTTGCATTCATGATATCATTAACAAATTCATTTTAGATAATCGGCCGAATTGTTATTCAAAAAGATTGTGGTTATGTCGGTCTGTTTCATTCTGTCTGTACTCCAGTTGAGAAAAAGGTTTGAAAATTGTGTAGCAGCAATTCATTCTTCTTCTTGCATATGGCGTGCACAGCCTAAAGTTGTACGACAACTTGTTCTATTTGATCTTGTGTGTGTACAAGGGTTGATTGCATTAGTCGGAATAGGGCGGTCCACGTGAAGGTTGCAATCTCCCATCCCAGCAATTCATTGTAGCAAAGGTTTAAATCAGGGGTCTCCAAACTATGGCCCACGGGCAATATCTGCCCTGCCACGAGATTTTATCCGGCCCGCAGCAAGCTCTTAACACGTTCCGTGAGGCAGGCTATTTAGCGGGTTCTGTGGTAGCGCAGCTTTAGAGATACAGCTCGGAGATATAGGCCCTTCGGCCCATCGAAGCGATGCCCGTACGCACTAGCACTATCTCACGCACACTCGAGACAAATTCAATTATCCTGCAAATGTGGAGTGTGGGAGGAAACCACAGCACCCGGAGAAAACCCACGCAGGTACAAACTCCATGCAGACAGACAGCACCCGTAGTCAGGATGGAACCCGGGTCTCTGGCGCTGTGAGGCAGCAACTCTACCGCTGCGCCACCGTGCCATTGCTCCTGTGTTGCAAAGCAAGTTGTGTGGAGTGGTATCGTGGGGCGGGGAGTGGGGGGAGGGGGAGAGCTAGTTGGCGCCAGGGTCGATGTTTAGCTGTCTCTCCCCGTGAGTGTGACCTGTGAACATCCCTCTCCCCCCTTCCCCCACGGGAGAGTGGGTGGGGTGGGTGGTGGGGGGAGTATATTTGGACAGTACCGCCAAGTGAAATTAGGCTGCAGTGTCTGTAAAACCTCAGTGTTGCCCGATTGTTTGCAATGCTCTTGCTTCACTTTGCAAGTGCCTTAGTCATTGCTCGCAACAAATTGATGCTTCAATCAAATATCCATGCACAAAACTGATTCTGTAATTAACTTAAAAAACATTCTAGTTCGCATTTTGTGTATAAAAAAAATATATTGTTTGCTGTATTTCATGAACATGTCAACAGTATGGTGGTCCATTTGACAAACTCTCCCTTTCTCTGTTTGCGTGGTCTCCCAGGCGCATTTTGCATTCAAAAGGAGAGCTGAGTGAAGATCGCCACAAGCAGTACGAGGAGTTTGCCACCTCATACCAGAAGCTGCTGGCAAACACGCAGAGTCTGGCTGATCTATTGGATGAGAACATGCCTGAACTTCCCCTGGATAAATCTGCACAGGAAGGTGAGTGACCCGAGAGAGAGACAGCGCAGAAACGGGCCCTTCGGCCCACCTAGTCCATGCCGACCAGCCATCTCGCACTCGGGACAATTTTACAACTCACAAAAGCCAATTCACCTGCAAACCTGTACGTCTTTGGAGTGTGGGAGGAAATCGGAGCACCCGGGGCAAAACCCACGTGGGTCACGGGGAGAACGTGCAGACTCCGTAGAGACAGCGCCCGTAGTCAGGATAGAACCCGGGCCTCCGGCTCTACCCACCGAGCCGCCTGAGGTAGCGAATAATGTGTGACCTCTTGAATTTGTTCGTATTGAGATCACAGCTTTGGATGGTTTAGTTTATTGTCACAGGTACAGTGAAAAGCTTTTTGTTGCGTGCTGTCCAGTCAGCGATTACAATGAAGCTGCCCACAATGTACAGATACAGTCTAGAGGGTATCACGTTTAGTGTAAAATTAAGTCAATAGACAATAGACAATAGGCGCAGGAGTAGGCCATTCGGCCCTTCGAGGCAGCACCGCCATTCAATGTGATCATGGCTGATCATCCCAATCAGTACCCCGTTCCTGCCTTCTCCCCATATCCCCCGACTCTGCTATCTTTAAGCCCTATCTAGCTCTCTCTTGAAAGCATCCAGAGAACTGGCCTCCACCGCCCTCTGAGGCAGAGAATTCCACAGACTCACCACTCTCTGTGAGAAAAAGTGTTTCCTCGTCTCCGTTCTAAATGGCTTACCCCTTATTCTAAAACTGTGTCCCCTGGTTCTGGACTCCCCCAACATCGGGAACATGTTTCCTGCCTCTAGTGTGTCCAAACCCTTAATAATCTTATGTTTCAATGAGATTCCCTCTCATCCTTCTAAACTCCAGAGTGTACAAACCCAGCCACTCCATTCTCTCAGCATATGACAGTCCCGCCATCCCGGGAATTAACCTTGTAAACCTACGCTGTACTCCCTCAATAGCAAGAATGTCCTTCCTCAAATTAGGGGACCAAAACTCCAGGTGTGGTCTCACTAGGGCTCTGTACAACTGCAGAAGGACCTCTTTGCTCCTATATTCGATTCCTCTTGTTATAAAGTCCAGTAAAGATTGTTCAAAGGTCTACAATTGGGGAAGATCGGAGGTCAAGACTCCTCTCTAGTTAGTGATAGGGCAAGTCGATGGAAGGGAGGTTGGTTTGTGTGACGGTCTGGGCTGCGTCCACAACTCTCTGCAATTTCATGCGGTCTTGGATGGACTGTTCTCAAACCAGGCTGTGATGCTAAAGATGATGTTAGTCAAAACCTTGGTGGACATTTGTACCATAAATCAGAGCCATCATAAACATTCTTCCGTTTTTTATTGTTCCAATATAAAAATATTTAGTGAGCTATCTTGAGATCGTTAGCTAGGGCGGCACTCTGGTGCAGCGGGTAGAGCTGTTGCCTCACAGCGTCAGAGACCTCTGGTGCTGTCTTTGTGGGGTTTGCATGTTCTCCGTGTGATTGTATAGGGTGCTCCAGTTAACTTTCACCTCCCATAGATGTGAGGGTTTGTTGTTGAATTGGCTGCTAATGATGACCCCTAGTGGGCAAACACAGAACTCGTGTCAACGGGTGGTCGATGGTCGGCGTGGACTCGGTGGGCCGAAGGGCCTGTTTCCGTGTTGTATCTCTAAACTAAGACTATAACTAAAGGGCCTGTCCTACTTGGCTGTCATTCGCGCGCCAGTTACGCGACCTGCTATCGTGTGGGTAGCGGGGGACGGGCGCATGGAGTGGCGTGGAGGAGTGTGGACCTCGTCCTGAACGAAATCTTCGCACGCCTCCGGCCTGTCGCGTAACTGACGGCCAAAGTGGGACAGGCCCAAGACCCTGGCGCGGCGCAACGTCTCACCTCCAACAGCAGCAGAAGCAGGCAAACGATCACCGAGCTCGGCCTGGGGCTCACGGCCGTTGTGGATCCGGATCCGCCCCCACTCCTACTCCCAGAGCGGGGCCAAGATGATTGGAGATAGACACAAAATGCAGGAGTAACTCAGCGGGACCGGCAGCATCTCTGGAAAGAAGCAATGGGTGACGTTTCGGGTCGAGACCCTTCTTTCAGACTGAAGAAGAGTCTCGACCCGAAACATCATCCAATCGAAGTTAGACAAAATTGCTGGAGGAACTCAGCGGGTGCGGCAGCATCTATGGAGCGAAGGAAATAGGCGACGTTTCGGCCCGAAATGTTGCCCATTTCCTTCGCTCCATAGATGCTGCCGCACCCGCTGAGTTCCTCCAGCAATTTTGTCTACCTTCGATTCTCCAGCATCTGCAGTTCCTTCTTGAACATCATGCATTCCTTCTCTCCAGAGATGCTGCTGGTCCCGCTGAGTTGCTCCTGCATTTTGTGTCCATCTTCAAATGACGTCACGCGCTCCAGACGGCTGTGCGGACGCATGATGACGCGCGGGACCGTCGCACGTCAGTCACTACGGGCCTGTCGCGTAAATGACGGCCCAAGTGGGACAGGCCCTTTACTTTACTGACCAACTCGAGCGGCTGAGCCCAGCATTTGACTCCTGTTGTGGCAGTGCAATTTGTGATTCTAAATTGGTAAAATTCTAACCTCCATTTTACAGCCTTCCACTAGGTGGCAGTGAAAGACTGGCTGGAGTTTAGAACAGAACACAAAGTGTCGGAGTAACTCAGTGGGTCAGGCAGCATCTGTGGGGGGAATTAAAAAAAAAAAACCCCCATCAAAATATACTTTATTCGAGAAATAAATATAAACAATACATGATCCATACAAGGCCCCATCTGACGTTCTCGGAGGCTATACATACATTCAATACAGTTTCCACTAATCACAATTTTACCCCACACCCTTGCCACTGGCGTGGAATCCCTTCACTTATCCACCACACCTTGCCCCCCCCCCCCACCCCGATGTCCAGCAGCGGAAGGAACCCAGACTGTGGTTCTTCCACCACCGAGCTTTGCAAGCAAGAATTTCATGGTCCTATCTGGGTCACATGACAATATATTCTCTTGACTTGACTGAAGAAGGGTTTCGGCCGAAGCGTTGCCCATTTCCTTCGCTCCTTAGATGCTGCTGCACCCGCTGAGTTTCTCCAGCACCTTTGTCAACTCTCTTGACTTGACTTGGCGTTGGCTGCACCAAGCTTCAGTGCGTCCCTCAGCACGTACTCCTGCAGTCTACAGCGGTGCCTCGATGGAGGGAATGGACAGATGACGTTTTGGCTCGGGACCCTTCTTCAGACTGCCGTGGTTGGGGGGGGGGGGGGGGAGAAAGCTGGCAGAGACAGGTGGGGGCGGGACAAAGCCTGGCGAGTGATAGGTGGATACATGTGAGGAGGGGGGTGGTTGGCAGATGGGTGGAGTAAGTGACAACGACTGGAGGCGAAAAGGGGACAATGGGGTGTCGGATGCGGAGGGGAGGGGTGAAATGTAAAGCCGGAGGGAGGGATACAGGTGATGGGATGGGGGAAGGGGCGGGATTACGGGAGCAATGGGTGCACACGGGGGTGGTGGGGTGTGAGGTAACACGAACAGTGGAAGTCAATAGTTTCACTGAAGCCAAAAACGAAATACAATGTTGGAGTAAGCAGCGGGTCAGGCAGTGTTGCTGGGGATCATGTACAGGTGAGGACCCTTCTCCAGACTGACTATTTCTATACACTTGCTAATCGCAGATATGCTTGGGTATGGCTGCTTGTTATGGGCCTGTCCCACTTAGGCAACTTTTTAGGCGACCACAGGAGACTATGCAGTCGCCGGGGTGTCGCCTGTATGGTCGTGAGTAGTCTCCTCAGTCACCCAAAGAGTCGTAACATTTTTCTGGTCGCCGAAAATTTTCAACATGTTGACAAATTTTCGCCAACAATGGCGACCTTGTGTTTGACGCCAGATGAGAATAGCTTGACGTAGCTGTTGTAGGTTGTTGCCAGATTAATGTGGGCAGTTGCCAGGTGACGAAGTTTGTTGCCGGTGCTGACTTCAGTGAATTTCAATGTCGTATTCGCCGGTGGTCGCCTAAAAAATCGCCTAAGTGGGACAGGCCCATTAAGAAAATAATTTCACTGTGTGTTTGTACATGTGACATTAAAAGGACTGTTGAAGCACTGAACCGTTGGAGCTTAACTATTTCTGTTCTTACTTGACAGAACACGGCACTGGTATAGACATCTTCACTCCCGGGAGGCCTGGAGAATATGACCTCGATGGCGGGATATGGGAGGACGAAGATGCACGCAACTTCTACGAGAACCTCATTGACCTGAAAGCTTTTGTGCCTGCCATATTATTCAAAGACAATGACAAGAATGCGCAGAATAAAGATGGCAACAAAGAAGATCCAAAAGGTAAACAAGTATTTGGTGCGTGACAAAGATCCCCGTATACATTGGAGTGTAATTCATGGGGCGTCACGGTGGTGCAGCGGTAGAGTTGCTGATCTACAGTGCTGGAGACCCGGGTACGTTCCTGACCGCGGGTGCTGTCTGTACGGAGTTTTCCCATTCTTCCTGTGACCTGCGTGGGTTTTCTCCGGGTGCTCCGGTTCCCTCCCACACTCCAAAGGCGTACAAATTTGTAGATTAATTGGGTTTGGTAAAGTGGGCCCTTGCGTGTGGGATAGTGTTACTAATGTATGGGAGATCACTGGTCGGTGTGGACTCGATGGGCCGAAGGGCCTCTTTCCACGCTGTGACCTTACACTGAAGTCTAAAGGGCCTGTCCCACTTAGGAGACCTAAACAGCAACCTCTGGTGACCTTGCTCGCCACCCAAGGTTTCCATGAGGTCACCGGAGGTTTTGGTCACTCTCCCTAATGGTCGAAAGTGGTTTCCGCGGTGGTCGAGGCTTCATCTCGGTTGCTGCTATTTTTTCATCATAATTAAAACCGGCCTCGACTAAAAATAGGTTGCTGTTTTAAAAACCGATCATTTTTTAGTCGCAGGTCTAGTCGAAGCCGGTTTTCTTCATAGTGGAGGAACGTTTTCAACACATGCGTGGGAGGTGGTAGGAGGTTGCAGGTCACCTCGACCTTGATTTTTATTTTTTGGGTGGCGGGCAAGGTCACCAGAGGTTGCTGTTTAGGTCTCCTAAGTGGGACAGGCCCTTAAAGGAGCTTCTCGTGCATTGTCTCTTCATCCATTCGAAGGGGAAGAAATTTCTTATTTGGGTGGGATGGCAGACATGTAGAAGATAATTTATATATTTAATTTGAACAGTATCCACGTAACTGTATTTGCATTAAAATTTAAAATCGTAAAAGTTAATTGAAAGTGTTGAAAGGAGGTATATCCAATCATCCAGAATATCTTCAGCTGGCATCACCATAGTTACCATGGATGGTTTCAAAGGTAGACAAAAATGCTGGAGAAACTCAGCGGGTGAGGCAGCATCTATGGAGCGAAGGAATAGGTGACGTTTCGGGTCGAGACCCCGAAGGAATAGGTGACGTTTCGGGTCGAGACCCGGAAGGGTCTCGACCCGAAACGTCACCTATTCCTTCGCTCCATAGATGCTGCCTCACCCGCTGAGTTCCTCCAGCATTTTTGTCTACCGTCGATTTTTCCAGCATCTGCAGTTCCTTTTATAAACATGGATGGTTTTAATCATTTTTGTTTTTAAAATTTTTTAGTTTAAATCACATACTTTCTCATGTTTGAAGTGGTCCGTACAGAGAGCACCTGTATTCCTTCGCTCCATAGACGCTGCCTCACCCGCTGCGTTTCTCCAGCATTTTTGTCTGCCCTTCTCACGTTTGAATGTCGGGGAGATTCACGAGGATTTAATCTTTGACGGTATTGATAGCCGATTCGTTTAACTAGTTGTCAAAGCAGTTCTAGAACATAGAACAGTGCAGCACAGGAACTGGCCCTTCGGCCCGCAATATCTGTGATGCCAAGACCAACTATTCTCTGTTTGTAAGTGATCCATATCCCTCCATTCCCTGAATATGATTGTGCCTATCTAAAAGCCTCCGTGAGCATTAGTTGTTCACATCGTCTGTGTGAAGCAAGCTATACTGTGAGATTTAGCATTGAGACATCGGGCAAGTTTCCTATACGGGACACCTTTCTGTTTCACGTGTTCTCCGGGTGCTCCGGTTTCACTAGACAATAGGTGCAGGAGTAGGCCATTTGGCCCTTTGAGCCAGCACCGCCATTCAATGTGATCATGGCTGATCATCCCCAATCAGTACCCCATTCCTGCCTTCTCCCCATATCCCCTCTCGCTATTTTTGAACGCCCTATCTAGCTCTCTCTTGAAAGCATCCAGAGAACCTGCCTCCACCGCCCTCTCAGGTAGAGAATTCCACAGACTCACCACCCTCTGTGAGAAAAAGTGTTTCCTCGTCTCCACGTTCCAAAGACGTGCGGATTTGTAGTTCAATTGGCTCCTGTAAATTGTCCCTGGTGTGTAGAGTGGAAGTGTTCATGTGATCGCTGGTCAGTGCGGACACGGTGGGCCAAAGGGCCTGTTTCTATGCTGTATCCCTAGACTTCTTCTTAGGCCCCCTTCGGTCATGGCTGACCATGGGTGTCTCCAGGGTGCTATTCCCTATATGGTGACGCCAGTGCATGACTTTGTTTAACGTGGGGAGACTGGTGCACAGACAGCCACCCCACGGTCCTTGACAGATCTGGGTCAGGATCCAGTGGCATGGAGTCCAAGACGACCGGAGACCCTTTTCTGCCGCAGCCTTCATCCGCCTTCCCAGCCGTTGTGACGCGCCACTAAGGTCAGCTATCGTCCTCCGCCTGTTCCACCGTTGAGGTCTTGGTTGGATTGGCTCTTTGTCAGAGACCTCCCCCTCGACCTTACCGCCATGGGTGGCCCTACCAGGAGCATAGCTCCAGACGGCATCGATCTCAGGACCACACAAGTTTCTCCAGCACGACAAGGTGACAATCCTAGACTAAACTAATAGGATTTAAATGCTGGTCTTGGCACCTTAGGTTTGTCAGTAGAATGATCAAGTTTAGTTCAGTTTTAGTCCTAGTTTAGCGTAGAGATACAGCATAGTAACAGGCCCTTCGGCCCACCGAGTCCTCGCCGACCAGCGATCACCCGTCCACACTAGTTCCATGTTATCCCACTTTCCCATCTGCTCCCTACACACTAGGGGGCAATTTACTGAGGGGCAATCCACCTGTAAACCCACACGTCTTTAGGATGTATGAGGAAACCAGAGGAATCCCACATGGCCACAGGGAGAACGTGCAAACCCCACACAGAAAGCACTCGAGATCAGGGTCGAGCCTGGATCTCTGGCGCTATGAGGCAGTGGCTCTACCGCTGCGTTGCCCAATATTTCAATCTTTGAAGACCAGTCAAATTTATTTGCACAATGTTCATTGTTTTACTGAGAACTAGGAGTAAAGGGCCTGTCGTCATAGTTGCAGCAGGTCGCCGTAAATTTTGAATATCTTGAAAATCCAGCGTCGACCAGAAAAAGGGACGACTCATTGGGCGACTACTCACGACCATACAGGCTTCACCCGCGAAGAGTCGTACCCTTTTCTGGTCGCCGCTGGATTTTCAACATGTTGAAAATGTTCGGTGACCTGCGGCTGCGACTATGACGGGTGCCGGCAAGTCGCCTAAAATATCGGCCTGAAGATCACTTGTGAAAGAATTTATAGGAATAAATAACTGGAAAAAAAAAGACAAACCTTAATCTGTCTTGCTAGCTAGCACCAGTAGCAATATCAGTACCAATAGCTAGTGTTTAGGTAGATGGCAATAGACAATAGGCGAAAGGTGCAGGAGTAGGCCATTCGGCCCTTCGAGCCAGCACCGCCATTCAATGTGATCATGGCTGATCATCCCCAATCAGTACCCCGTTCCTGCCTTCTCCCCATATCCCCTGACTCCGCTATCTTTAAGAGTTCTATCTCTCTCTTGAAAGTATCCAGAGAACCGGCCTCCACCGCCCTCTGAGGCAGAGAATTCCACAGACTCACAACTCTCTGTGTGTTTCCTCGTCTCCGTTCTGTGCACTCCAGCGGCGTGTGTGTCGAGTAGATTTGGCTTCAACACCTGCCAGTTAACCTGCACGCACACTGGAGAACGGTGGGCGAGGTCACACACACAGTTGGTAACACCCGGCGTAACTAGTTTGTGCTGGCACATTCAGACAAAGGGGAATGGAGAAGAAAGGCAGCTTGCTGGCTGGCGTGCCACATGTTGTCTGTCGTCAGGCAGCTCGAAAGGGAAGCGGTTAATTATTAAGTTGAAATAGCTTCCGAGAATAACCAAGTACAGCTCTGACTCTACATAGAACGCAGAACAGTACAGCACAGGAACAGGCCCTTCGTGCTGAGCATGATTCCAAGTTAGACAATAGGTGCAGGAGTAGGCCATTCGGCCCTTCGAGCCAGCACCGCCATTCAATGTGATCATGGCTGATCATCCACAATCAGTACCCCGTTCCTGCCTTCTTACTCTTGGACCATGACCCAAAACGTCACCTATCCATGTTCTCCACAGATGCTGCCTAACCCGCCGAGTTACTCCAGCACTCTGTGTCTATATACACTGTTGTCCAAGGTGGGGAGGGGGAATAGTTAATTATTAAGTCGAAACCGTTTGCAAGAACAGCTGTGATTGTACTTGGCATTTAACAAATGGCACTTTCTGTCTTTTTTCCGTTCAAAATAGCTTTACTATTTTGTAATTATTTATTGTGGCATTTAACATAATAGATAATTACTAAATAGAACAGCTATTTCAAATGGGGGAGGTAAAGTAGAAAGTGCTGGAGTAACTCAGCGGGTCAGGCAGCATCTGTGGAGAACATGGATAGGTGACGTTTCACAGTGCTGGAGTAACTCAGCGGGTCAGGCAGTATCTGTGGAGAACATGGATGGGTGACGTTTCACAGAGTGCTGGAGTAACTCAGAGGGTCAGGCAGCAACTGTGGAGAACATGGATAGGTGACTTTTCACAGAGTGCTGGAGTAACTCAGAGGGTCAGGCAGCAACTGTGGAGAACATGGATAGGTGACTTTTCACAGAGTGCTGGAGTAACTCAGTGGGTCAGGCAGCATTTCTGGAGACATGGTTAGGTGAGGTGTTGGGTCGGAAGCCTTCTTCACAGTGATTCTGTTGGGGGGAAGAAAAGAGGGGGAGACAAGGGGCATGGCAAAGCTCGGAGAGTGATAGGTGGATGCAGGTGGTTGGGCAAAGGCCAGAGATGAAAAGACGAAAGGTTTATGACAAGGCTAGAAGAGATACCAATTGTGAAGCCAGAGGAATGAATACAAGTGGAAGCGAAGGGGATGCGGGAGATATGGGAGTGAGTCCAGGTTGGCCACATAGAAAAGAGAACAAATGGTTTGTTTGTGGGTTAGTTAACTAAAATTGGAGTCTTCACCATTAGATTATTTGGCCATTTTAAATGTCTTGTTTTGGGATAACACTGCAAATGACATCCAAATTTACACGTCCCCCGGTTATTTTTTATTTTTTATTTTTTTATATTTTTTTATTAGAAGTATTGTACAGTACAGTGATCTCAAACAAACATAAAATTATACATTTCTTGTACCACTTCTTATTTTAAATTTTAATAAGAAAAAGGATAGAGAGAGTTAGCAGAAATAGTAAGTGAGTGAGTGAAAGAGTGGTCCAGGAAACCCCATAGGGACCTAAACCACAAGAAGGAGTTAAACAAGAGAGAAAAACCAAAAGGGGGGGGGGGGGGGGGAAGTAAAAGATAAGACAAGATAAAAGGGATGTACGTACTTCATATCTTTACTCACCCCTCGCCAGGACCTGAAACGGTTTATTGTCAACATTTTGTTGCACCCTATATTTGTAATAAGTCGATAAATGGAGACCAAATCTTTTGGAATTGGTCTGGTTTACCTGCTAAGAGGAATCTCATATCTTCTAGGTGTAACAGTTCCCACATATTAGAAATCCACATTTTTGTCGTTGGTGTGGGAGCGTTTTTCCAGAATTTCAGTATAAGTTTTTTTGCCGTTATTAAGCCATAATTAAGAAAGCTCTTTTGAAACGAAGACAGCTCCAAACTGGCTTCGATTGTTCCAAAAATGATCAGTTCTGCATTCGGTTTCAAAATGTCAAAGATTTCATCCCAAAATTTTTGGATTTTTATACAAAAAACAAAAGAATGTGCTATATTTGCTTCTTGGGTTAGACATTTATCACAGACATTTGGGTAAAATTCACTTATTTTAGCTTTTGAATAGTGTAATCTATGTAAGATTTTAAATTGAATTAGAATGTGTGTTACGTTAATCGAGCATTTATGTACATATAACAAGTGTTTATCCCAAGTCTCGAGATTTTTATAGCTAGTTCTTGTTCCCAAACGCCCCCCAGTTATTGACATGCAAACCTCTTGACGCAGATTCTAAGGAGGCGAAAGAATCGAAGGATGTGAAAGACCCCAAAGACTTGGCCGCTACGGAAGAGCTGGAGCTGGAACTGGAGAACTTGGATATTAATGATGACATAATAGGAGAAGAAGAAGTGGCAGATGAAACAGAAGATCTTAGCCAAAAGCTTCTGGAGGAACACGGTAACGTTATGTTTTAATGTGAACTGCCGGCTATTACACCGTTGCATGCTTTGTCTTTGGCATTTGATGGTTCCCTTGTTTGCAGCGAATGAAAGAATCGTTGTTGACAAAGAAAGCTTGGGAGAAAGTGCCCATGCTTTCTGTTGGGGGGAAGAAAGGAGGGGGAGACAAGGGGCAGGGCAAAGCTCGGAGAGTGATAGGTGTAAATTTGCACTTCATTCATAATTTTTTTTTTTGGGGGTGGGGGGGGCTTTATGTTTTATTCATTTAGCGCAAGCCTAAAATGTTGATGTTGGACAAAGAGCTTCCAATAAGTTTCATACCAGACCATCCTGTAAAGGACAAGCAGACAGAATAAGATATTGTAATGTTTGTGGTCGCATGGAAGATGGAGCAACAAAAACAGAATGTTTGCATGTTGTCTGGCTTGATCATATTCATAAGTAATAGGAGCAGAATTAGGCCATTCGGCCCATCAAGTCTGCTCCACCATTCAATCATGGCTGATCTATCTCTCCCTCCTAACCCTATTCTCCTGCCTTCTTCCCATAACCCGCGACACCCGTATGAACCAAGAATCTATCTCTGCTTTAAAAATATCCACTGACTTGGCCTCCACGTCCTTCTGTGGCAAAGAATTCCACAGATTCACCACCCTCTGACCAAAGAAATTCCATCTCATCTCCTTCCTAAAGGAACGTCCTTTTATTCTGGTCCTAGACTCTCCCACTAGTGGAAATCCTCTCCACATCCACTCTATCCAAGCTTTTCATTGTACGGTAAATTTCAATGTGTTCCCCCCCCTTCTAACCTCCAGCGAGTACAGGCCCAGTGCCGACAAACCCTCATCATAGGTAAACCCACTCATTCCTGGGATGTGGTAGTGGATGAATGTTTAAGGTGAGAGAGACAACTTTCAACAGGGACCTGAGGGGTAACATTTTCACACAGAAGACGCTGGGTGTATGAAACAAACTGCCAGGGGAGGTAGTTGAGGAAGTTTCTATAAGGGACCTGACCCAAAACATCACCTATCCATGTTCACCAGAGATGCTACCTGACCCGCTGAGTTACTCCAGCACTCTGTGAAACGTCACCTATCCATGTTCTCCACAGTTGCTGCCTGACCCGCTGAGTTACTCCAGCACTCTGTGAAACGTCACCTATCCATGTTCTCCACAGATGCTGCCTGACCCGCTGAGTTACTCCAGCACTCTGTGAAACGTCACCTATCCATGTTCTCCACAGATGCTGCCTGACCCGCTGAGTTACTCCAGCACTCTGTGAAACGTCACCTATCCATGTTCTCCACAGATGCTGCCTGACCCGCTGAGTTACTCCATCACTCTGTGAAACATCACCTATCCATGTTCTCCACGGATGCTGCCTGACCCACTACTCCAGTTACTCCAGCACTTTGAGTCCTTTTGTGCAAACCAGCACCTGCAGTTCCTTGTTTGTACATGCACTGTCCTATGGTCTATCTGACCATATAAGCCCGTGTTTTAAAATGTAGTTTATTGTTATTAGTCCATTCGTCTTAGCAAAGTGACCTAGTAACATTGGGTTTAAGAAGGAACTGCAGATGCTGGAAAAATCGAAGGTAGACAAAAATGCTGGAGAAACTCAGCGGGTGCAGCAGCATCTATGGAGCGAAGGATTCGGTGACATTTCGGGTCTCGACCCGGAAAGCATCTATGGAGCGAAGGAATAGGTGACGTCACCTATTCCTTCGCTCCATAGATGCTGCCTCACCCGTTGAGTTTCTCCAGCATTTTTGTCTACCTTCTAATAACATTAGGTACTGTGGAGAATCCTTCACCATCTAGGTTTGAACACTTGCCCAAAGTAAAGGGCGCTTGTCATAAGGAACTCTGCTAACCAGTTAGTGGCGGAAGCTGCTGAGCAATATCTGGCTGGCTGCAGGCGCATTGACTGGGCTTGTCTGTCTGGTTCTAAAGAATGCGGGAACACCCGTCGCCACTCCTTGCATTCGCAGCTGCAGCTTGTTGTGGTGCAGCTGCTCAATGCAGTTCAATGTCTCAAGGCATTGCATTGGGAAGACTAGGAAGCACAATTTGACATGGGGCCGTGTAGGGAATGGTCATCGAAAGAAACCGATCGAGGAAGGAAAGACAATGGACAATAGGTGCAGGAGTAGGCCATTCGACCCTTCGATCACTGTGATCACGGCTGATCATCCACAATCAGTATCCCGTTCCTGCCTTCTCCCCCATATTCCTTGACTCCGCTATCTTTAAGAGCTCTATCTAAAGGACCTGTCCCACTTTCCCGACCTAATTCACGACCTCTGCCGAGTTTGCCCTTGAAACCGGAGCACCCGGAGGAAAGTCGTGGTCGCAGGAAGAACGTGCAAACTCCACAAAGCCACGGAGATCCGGATCAAACCCGGATCTCTGGCACTGTGCGGCAGTGACCTACCAGGTGTGGCACGGTGGTGCAGCGGTAGAGCAACTGCCTTACTGCACCAGAGACCCGGGTTCCATCCTGACTACGGGTGCTGTCTGTACGGAGTTTGTACGTTCTCCCCGTGACCTGCGTGGGTTTTCTCCGGGTGCTCCGGTTTCCCCCCCACACTCTGAAGACGTGCAGGTTTGTAGGTTAATTGGCCTCTGTAAATTGTCCTGAGTGTGTGTAGGATAGAACTAGTGTATCAATCAATCAATCAATCAGTTTTATTTGTCACTTGCACATAAAGTTTTCTACTTTTAGGCAGGAGATGAGGAGGAATTTCTTTGGATAGACACAAAATGCTGGAGTAACTCAGCGGGACAAAGCCAGCATCTCTGGCGAGAAGGAATGGGTGACGTTTCGGATCGAGACCCTTCTTCAGAATGAATTTAACCAGGAATTTCTTTAGTCAGAGGGTGGTGAATCTGTGGAATTCATTGTGACACGGTGGCGCAGCGGGTAGAGTTGCTGCCTCACAGCGCCAGAGACCCGGGTTTGATCCTGACTACGTGCTTGTCTGTACGGAGTTTGTACCTTCTCCCTGTGACCTGCATGACCTGCTGTCTGTACGGAGTTTGTACCTTCTCCCTGTGACCTGCATGAGCTTTCTCTGAGATCTTCAGTTTCCTCCCACACTCCAAAGACGCACAGGTTTGTAGGTTAATTGGCTTGCTATAAATGTAAGTTGTCCCTCGTGTGTGTAGGATAGTGTTAGTGTGCGGGGATAGCTGGTCGGTGCAGACACAGTGGGCTGAAGGGCCTGTTTCCGTGCTGTATCTCTAAAACTAATAAAGACGGCTGTGGAGGCCAAGTCAATGGATTTTTTTTTACGGCCGAGGTTATCAGATTCTTGATTACCGCGGGTGTCGGGGGTTATGGGGAGAAGGGGTTGAGATGGAAAGAAAGATCAGCTATGATTGAATGTCGGAGTGGACCTGATGGGCCGAATAGCCTAATTATGCACCGAGAATGTATCTGACTGTCAAAAGCGTAGATGCCTTTACTTTCTGGCTGAATGTTGGCGGTTGCGTTGCAGAGCAAGAAGAAGAGGAAACCAGCACGGGGTCTCACCTGAAGCTGATCGTAGATGCCTTCCTGCAGCAGCTCCCAAACTGTGTCAACCGTGACCTGATAGACAAGGTCAGTCCCCACGTGTGAGCCTGTCAATGCTTCGATCAAAGAATTTCCAGCAAAGGAATTCCACGGTGCCTTGTCACATGTGACGAAGTATTCCATTCCATTCAATGTTTAAGAAAGAACTGCGGATGCTGGAAAAATTGAAAGTCGACACAAATTGCTGGAGTAACTCAGCGGGTGAGGCAGCATCTATGGAGGGAAGGAATAGGTGACGTTTCGGGTCGAGACCCTTCCGGGTCTCGACCCGAAACGTCACCTATTCCTTCGCTCCATAGATGCTTTCCGGGTCTCGGCCCGAAACGTCACCTATTCCTTCGCTCCATAGATGCTGCCTCACCCGCTGAGTTTCTCTCCATAGACCAGTGGTTCTTAACCTTTTTGGCACCAGCAAGCGCATACGCGAACAAAATACTGTATGCGACATGTACCTTTCATCTCCTTTCTAAAGGAACGTCCTTTAATTCCGAGGCTGTGCCCCCTGGTCCTAGACTCTCCCACTAGTGGAAACATCCTCTCCACATCCACTCTATCCAGGCCTTTCACTATTCGGCAAGTTTCAATGAGGTCCCCCCCCCCTCATCCTTCTAAATTCCAGCGAGTACAGGCCCAGTGCCGTCAACCATCACCATATGTTAACCCGCTCATTCCTGGGATCATTCTTGTAAACCTCTCCGCTCCTCTGGACCCTCTCCAGCGCCAGCACATCCTTCCTCAGATACGGGGCTCAAAACTGCTCACAATACTCCCAATTCTTACATGGAAACATGTACCTGGTGCCTCAGATGGGAATGTTTAGGTTTATCATCGTCGCATGTACTGAGGTACAGCAAAAAGCTTTGTCTTGGCAGCTGTGCAATCAGATAATTCTACATATAAATACAATCAAGTCAAACTCGGGTACAACAGATAGAACAAAGGGGAAGATACAGAGTGCAGAATATATTCGGGCTGTGTTGGAAGAGATTACCGGTGGTGAGAATAGGAAATGATCAACCAATCAATCAAAGACTTTATTGTCATTCAAAAATACACCAACAAATGCAAATCTGGACGAAATTTCATTGCATCTGGCTTGCCGTGCAACATAAACTAACAAAAGGATAAAATGGATAATAATGGCGGCACATTATGTGGAATTCAAGAGTCTGATGGCTCGGGGGAAGAAGCTGTTGCAAAACCTGGCCGTTCTGCTCCTTATACTGTGATAACTTTTGCCCGAGGTACGAAGTAATTCACGAGTTCTCCCGAGTTTTCCCCTGATTAAACTGATTACGAATGTCCATAACGTGTCCGTAGGAGTTCGTGGATGTCCCGTAGCGGCTCGTACGAGTAACGGTGGGTACTCGGGACATCCGGTAAACTCGTGACGTTTTTTCAACACTGTGAAAAATGTCCACGCGTAAAAAAAATACTCGTGATGAAAAAAAATTGTTGCTTTTTACTCGTACGAGCCGCTACGAGACATCTACGAACTCCTACGGACCCAATACGGACATTCTCCGAGTTCGAATCAGGGGAAATCTCGGGAGAACTAGAATTACCTCGTACAGTGGGACAGGGGCTTTAAACACTTCCGGTACAAGTAGTCGGTCCATTTGGAGACCACTCTCCATAGAAGCTGCCTCACCTGCTGAGTTACTCCAGCATTTGTCTACCTTTGATTTTTCCAGCATCTACAGTTCTTTCTGAAACACTTGCAGTACAAGTGGTTGGTCCAATTCGAGACCACACTCAGCAGCAACGGCAGCTGAATTGAAAAGCTCTTGAACCAACACTAACTTCTGATTCTTTCACCCAGGCCGCGATGGATTTCTGCATGAACATGAACACGAAGGCGAACCGGAGGAAACTGGTGCGGGCACTGTTCACTGTACCCAGACAGAGGTTGGTGTCATAATGTTGTCACTTCTTTCTCAACCACTGCAGAGAGGAACCCATCTCAAACCAGCCCAGATGGCACTGAGGTGGCAGCTTGCACCCCTGACAACGCGCACACACACACACACAGACAGACACACACACACACACACACACACACACACACACACACACACACACACACACTCACACCCACACCCCCCTCTCTCTCTCTCTCTCTCTCTCTCTCTCTCCTTTCTCTCTCTCTCTCTCACACACACATTCTCACACTCTCTCTCACACACTCTCTCTCACACTCACACTCTCTCACACGGTCGGAATTGCAATTATTATCAACAACGTTCAAAGAAGAAATTGTACGGAAACAGGCCCTTTGGCCCATGCCGACCAAGATGACCAATCCAGGCTTGTCCCATTTGCCCAACTGCAGATGCTGGATTACACCGAAGAGAGGACACACAATGCTGGAGTAACTCAACGGGACAGGCAGCATCTCTCGAGAGAGGGAGAAACGAAATGGGTGACATTTCGGGTCGAGACCCTTCTTCAGACAGACTGATTGTATTTTATTCTCTCCTCCACCCTCCCCAACTACAATCAGTCTGAAGAAGGGACTCGACCCGAAACGTCACCTATCCATGTTCTCCAAAGATGCTGCCTGACCCGCTGAGTTACTCCAGCACTCTGTGAAACGTCACCTATCCATGTTCTCCACAGATGCTGCCTGACCCGCTGAGTTACTCCAGCACTCTGTGAAACGTCACCTATCCATGTTCTCCACAGATGCTGCCTGACCAGCTGAGTTACTCCAGCACTTTGTGTCTTTTTTCTTCCATCTGCACTTCACGCCGCCTCAGAAAAGCAGCCCGGCCATTCCTCCTCCTCCTCCTTCTCCCCCCCACACCTGTCTGGCAGAAGGTAGAGAACCACAGACCACCAGACTCAGGAACAGCTTCTTCCCCTCTGTTATCAGGCTTCTGAACGGTCCTTCCATAAGCTAGGGTACTGTCCCATTCACCTCTATCCTATTGTGGACATTGGACTTTGTCTCTGGAACTCATTCATTACAATGTTGTGAACTATATCTCTCACTCTGTATTTTCATGTCACCTGTATTGAACAAGACCCTAGCTTATGGAAGGACCCTTTGCTCTTTCTCTATTCGACGATCGGATTTATGTATTGTTTTATCTGATCTGATTGGACAGGATGCAATACAAAGCTTTTCACTGTACCTCGGCACGCGTGCCGTATATTAAACCTAAACTAAACTAAACCACGCTGAATAAATTGTGCCACCCACAATTTGGCGCATTAAGCAGACATTTTGTATGCAGTTCATAAGCTGTGTGGGTCCAATTGTTGGCTCCCGACTGACATACGTTGGTGAATCACACCATTGTCCATTGTGAGTTTGTAAAAGCTGTGCCATTGACTGAACAGTTATAAGTTGATCCAAGGCCAGTTCTGAAGGATTGTTAACCCACTTTCTCATCCACTCCCTACACACTCGGGGCAATTTACAGAGGGCCGATTAACCTACAAGCCTTGATTGTAATCAATCGTAATCATTGTATCAAAAGCACACTGGATAGCCACCAAGTGGTCACAGGAGTGGAAGGCAACCTCATCTCCATTACACAGCTACATCTCTTCACCAGATAAAAGCTGTCCAGGGTCTGACCTCCCCAGAGGAGCATGGGTGAAGCTCAACAGACTTGGTACTGGAGTTGGGCGTTTCAATGCCAGCGTGTGGAGATGGGGGCTCCGCCAGAGCCCAGTCTGTGAATGTGGAGCAGAACAAACAGACAGCCAACCATGTCATCTCTGGGTGCCCGCTCTACCACCCACCAAATGGAGCTGTGTCAGGGCCTGGCAAACATTGACGCCAACAGAGACAACAACATGGCTGCTCAACACCCGGCTTGAGATCTAACTATTCCTTTGGTTTATTTTACGTTTCATTCGCAAGAAGAAGACTGTATTGTCTTTCCACTGGCTGGTTAGCACGCAAGGAAAGCGTTCACTGCACCTCGGTCGACGTGACAATAAACTAAACTGAACTGAAACCCAAAGACTGATACAAAAGGCTCAGCGGGTCAGGCAGCATCTCTGGAGAACATGCACAGGTGACAATTTGCGTTGAGACTCAACCCGAAACGTCAACTATTCCTTTTTTACAGAGACGCTGCCAGACCCGCTGAGTTACTCCAGCCTGTTGTGTCTGTCTTCGGTTTAAACCAGCATCTGTAGTTCCTCCCTATACAAGTCACAAACCCACACGCCTTTGGGATGTGTGAGGAAATTGGAATAACCTGGAAAAAAATCCACAGGGAGAGCATGTAAACTCAATATGGAACGCACCCATAGTCTGGATCAAACCTGGGTCTGTGGCACTGTGAAGGTAGACAAAAGTGCTGGAGAAACTCAGCGGGTGCAGCAGCATCTATGGAGCGAAGGAAATAGGCAACGTTTCGGGGTGAAACCCTTCTGGAAATAGGCAACGTTTCGGGCCGAAACCCTTCTGGAAATAGGCAACGTTTCGGGCCGAAACCCTTCTGGAAATAGGCAACGTTTCGGGCCGAAACCCGGAAGGGTTTTGGCCCGAAACGTTGCCTATTTCCTTCGCTCCATAGATGCTGCTGCACCCCGCTGAGTTTCTCCAGCACTTTTGTCTACCTTCGATTTTCCAGCATCTGCAGTTCCTTCTTAAACTGTCTGGCACTGTGAGGCAGCAGGACTACCCCGCTGTGCCACTGTGCCGTCCATCTTAAAGGTTTAGAGATAGGCGCGTTGGCCCACCAAGTCCTCGCCGACCAGGGATGTCCGCACACTTACACTATCCTACACACACACACACACACACACACACACATTTACAATTGTACCAATCCAATTAACCCACAAACCAGTACATCCTTGGAGTGTGGGAGGGAACCAAGACCTGGAGAAAACCCACACAGGTCACAGGGAGAACGTATAAACTCCGTACAGACAGCACCCGTAATCATGATCGAACCCGGGCCTCTGGCGCAGTGATGTGCAGGCTGATGAAGAAAAATGGGGACTCCTTGTCTTGAATTCAAAGCAAGATTTTAAATTAAAATGTGTCGATAAAAAAATAATTTTGCCTGCACTTAGTGGCAGCTGTAGAGGCGATGTTTCTCCCAGCTGTCGTGTTGCTCACTGCTGGAGCACAAAGAGTTTCACTTAATGAACGTATGTGTGGGACTAGTGTAGATGGGGCATTAGACAATAGGCGCAGGAGTAGGGCATTCGGCCCTTCGAGCCAGCACCGCCATTCAATGTGATCATGGCTGATCATCCCCAATCAGTACCCCGTTCTTGCCTTCTCCCCATATCCCCTGACTCCGCTATCTTTAAGAGCCCTATCTAGCTCTCTCTTGAAAGTATCCAGAGAACCGGCCTCCACCGCCCTCTGAGGCAGAGAATTTCACAGACTCGCAACTCTCTGTGTGGAAAAAGTGTTTCCTCATCTCCGTTCTAAATCGCGTACCCGTTATTGTGGGCAGGTTGGGTAGAAGAGCCTCTTCGACAGACTGACCTGCCGAGTTACTCCAGCACTTTGTGTCTTTTTCTCATAGTTAGTATTTTCTGCAGTTCCTTGTGTTCCAATGCTTACAGCGTAGGCAGCCTTTGTATTGTGGGAGTGACCTGGTTTACCTCTGCCTGACGCAGTCATGCAAACTTGTTATTCTTCCATAAGTAAAATCTAATTCCTCCTCCTTAAGGGCCTGTCCCACTTTCACATCCTAATTCACAACCTTTTTTACTCGTGGACATTTTTCATTAGGCTAGAAAAAACGCCCCGACCTACTTGATGCCACGAGTACCTACGAGTAGCATCACAACCTCCTAAGACCTCGTGACGACCATGCTGCGAGTACGAGTCAAGGGCAAACTCGGCAGAGGTCGTGAATTAGGTCATGAAAGTGGGACAGGCCCCTTTAAGGCGGGCACGGTGGCGCAGCGGTAGAGTTGCTGCCTTACAGCAAAATGCAGCGCCCGAGACCTGGGTTCGATCCCGACTACAGGCACTGTCTATATGGAGATTGTACGTTCTCCCCGTAATCTGCGTGCGTTTCTCCGAGATCTTCGGTTTCCTCCCACACTCCAAAGACGTCCAGGTTTGTAGGTTAATTGACTTGAAATGTAAAATTGTCCAAGTTGGCGATATGCAGAGGTACTGCCCTGCCGCCTACAAAATTCAGAAGGTTCAGAAGGTTTAATTGCGTTGGAAATGGCTGCCTCATAGATCAGCATGTGGATAAAGCACAAAATGCTTCATGCGGATTGATTATTTACCGTTTTTCCCTTGCAGGTTGGATCTGCTCCCGTTTTATGCCCGTCTGGTTGGCACCCTTCACCGTGCATGGGCGACGTGGCAGAGGATCTCTGTACCATGCTAAAAGGCGACTTCAGATTCCACGTACGTCCACATTTTGTTCTTCATATTGATTAATTTTTCAAATAATCTAAGAAACCACTTCAGAATCAGTGTTGTTTAAACAGGAACTGCAGATGCTGGAAAATCGAAGGTAGACAAAAATGCTGCAGAAACTCAGCGGGTGAGGCAGCATCTATGGAGCGAAGGGATAGGTGATGTTTCGGGTCGAGACCCGGAAGGGTCTCGACCCGAAACATCACCTATTCCTTCGCTCCATAGATGCTTTCCCGTCTCGACCCGAAACGTCACCTATTCCTTCGCTCCATAGATGCTTTCCCGGTCTCGACCCGAAACGTCACCTATTCCTTCGCTCCATAGATGCTTTCCCGGTCTCGACCCGAAACGTCACCTATTCCTTCGCTCCATAGATGCTTTCCCGGTCTCGACCCGAAACGTCACCTATTCCTTCGCTCCATAGAAGGAAAATAGCGACGTTTTTGGGTCGAGACCCTTGGGTGAAACGTTGCCTATTTCCTTCGCTCCACAGATGCTGCCTCGCCTGCTGAGTTTCTCCAGCATTTTTGTCTACCTCAGAATCAGTATTTCTCTCTCTAGCCAGTGGGGGGTGAAATCTGTGGAATTTGTTGCCACAGACGGCTGTGGAGGCCAAGTCAGTGGATATTTTTACAGCGGCTCTTGATTAGTACGGGTGTCAGGGGTGATGGGGAGAATGGGGTTAGGAGGGAGAGGTAGATCAGCCGTGATTGAATGGAGCATTAGACTTGATGGACCGAATGGCCTAATTCTGCTCCAATCACTTATTTGCTGCAGTTGGATGTGATTTTTTTTTAAATGCAAAATTGAGTGTGCCATGGATAGAATGCTGTCTAGATTAAATGGTACACACAAAAACGCTGGAGAAACTCAGCGGATCAAGCGGTATCTCTGGAGTTAAAGAAATAGGTGACGTTTTGGGTTGAGACCCTTCTTCATACTGTCTCTGAAGAAAAGGAAGAAGGGTCTTGATCAGAAACGTCACCTATTCCTTTTCTCCGGGACTGCTGCCTGACCCGCTGAATGACTCCATTTTGTGTCGGTCTTCAGTGTTAAGCCTGCATCTGCAGTTCCTTCCTACACAATGGATTAGGGGTGTTATCTACCAGGAGAGGTTCTTGGTTCTTGGTTTCTTGGTCCTCCAAAATATTCCAAATGGAATTTAAACTGGAGGTGGTGGAGGGAGGACTTAAGCCAGAAAGGTTTTTGGGAAGAAAGAGCTACCTTAAATTTAGTAGCTCTTTCTTCCCAAGTTGGCCAAACTTGGATTGTTTTCTCTGGAACAGCTCTGAAGAGGCTGAGGGGAAGGCGTGACAGAAGTGAGTAGCACTCTGTGGCAGAGATAGCGTAGACCAGGGGTGGGGAACCGTTTCATGTTGGAATGCCACATTGAGTTTGCTGTAATCTAATAAGGCCGCATCCAAGAAACTTCAATTAGATGTACATTATTTTGTTAAAATAGCCCTCATGACTTACTAATGTTTTAATTGTAGCCGTCGGTCGGAGAGGATTATTTTGTTGAATTTTCTTTTACTCTTTAGTATTTTAAAATACGTTCATTTTAAGATTAAAAATAAAATAATACATAAAGACAACAAAAACATATTAAGTAAAATAAAAGGATTTGTTCCGCAAAATTTGGATTCATTCAAAAGTCGCACTTAATGGCCTAGAAGGCCGCAGGTTCCCCACCCCTGGGGTAGACAGTCAGAATCTTTTTCCCCCAGGGTGGGAAATGTCAAAGACTAGAGAACGTAGCTTTAAGGTGAGAGGGGCAAAGTTTAAGGGAGATTTGTGGGGCAAATATTTTTACTCAGAGGGCGGTGGGTGCCTGGAACACACTGCCAGGGGTGGTGGTGGAGGCAGATACAATAGTGGTATTCAAGAGACACGTGGATATGGAGGGATAAGGATCACGTGCAGGCACAGGACAGTAGTTTGTCTTGGCTTCATGTTCGGCACGGACATTGTGGGCGAAAGGGCCTGTTCCTGTGCTCTACATTTATATAGAAACAAAGAACTGCAGATGCACAAAATTACACAGTACTGGAGTAACTCAGCGGCAAGGCAGCATCTGTGGAGAACGTGGATAGGTGATGATTCAGGTCTGAAGGTGGGGCTCAAACCAAAACGTCACCTATCCATGGTCTCTAAAGATGCTGCCTGACCCGCTGAGTTACTCCAGCACTCTGTGAAACGTCACCTATCCATGTTCTCTAAAGATGCTGCCTGACCCGCTGAGTTACTCCAGCACTTTTTAATGTAATTTATATGTTGGTATGTGCCTAAAAACAACACAAACATTAATATGTAGGAAGGAACTGCAGATATTGGTTTATACTGAAGATAGACACAAAATACTGTTACTCAACGGGCAGCATCTCTGGAGAAGTGTAATCGGTAATGTTTTGGGTGGGTAGGATCTAATAAGGGTTCCGACACAAAACATCACCCATTCCTTCTCTACATATGCATTAATATAATCGACTAACTGACGATTAATATTCATTTATATGGATTTTTTTTGCTTATTATATTCAGGTCAGGAAGAAGGACCAGATCAATATTGAAACTAAGAACAAGACTGTGAGATTCATTGGGGAACTGGCAAAGTTTAAAATGTTCTCAAAGAATGATACACTTCATTGCTTAAAGGTCAGTCTGCAATATCTTTTATCCATGCACATTAGCCTGACACCTGTGAGTGTTCAATGAATGGACTGGGCTACCCCTGCAAGACTGCAAGAAATTGCAGTGGGTTGTAGATGTGGCCCAGTCCATCACACACACCACACTCCCCACCATTGTAGATGTAGCCCAGTCCATCACACAGACCACACTCCCCACCATTGTAGATGTAGCCCAGTCCGTCACACAGACCACACTCCCCACCATTGTAGATGTAGCCCAGTCCATCACACACAGACCACACTCCCCACCATTGTAGATGTAGCCCAGTCCGTCACACAGACCACACTCCCCACCATTGTAGATGTAGCCCAGTCCATCACACAGACCACACTCCCCACCATCGACTCCATCTACACTTCACGCTGCCTCGGGAAAGCAGCCGACATAATCAAAGACTTGTCCCACCCCGGTCATTCCTTCTTCTCCCTGCTCCCGTCCGGCAGAAGGTACAGAAGCTTGAAAGCCCGCACCACCCGACTCAGGAACAGCTTCTTCCCCTCTGTTATCAGGCTTCTGAACGGCCCTTGCATAAGCTAGGGTACTGTCCGATTCACCTCGACCCCATTGCGGACATTGGACTTTGCCTGTGGAACTGATGCGCTACAATGCTGAGAAGTATATTCTACACTCTGTATCTTCCCCTTTGCTCTACCTGTTGGACTGGAGTTTGGCTTGATTGTATTTATGTACGGTATGTCTGATCTGTTTGGATAGCGTGCAGAACAAAGCTTTTCACAGTGCTCCGTACACGTGACATTAATAAATCTTAACATAACCTTGGCCTTAATTCAGCAGAGATGTAGTGAGATTGTACAATAGTTTATAAATATACCTATATAATTCATGTATACAAGGCCAGGAAAAGCTGTGATAAGGTTACACTCTCCTTGGAGTGATTTAAATTGCTATCATTCCTTCCTGTCAAAGCTTGCAAAGGGACAAACAAATTAGCCTCTGTTGCTCAATTTCACATAAATATCAAATTACATGTGGCAATCACTCTGTGAGCACTGTTCTGACTTTTCCACACAAATTAAACCTTTATTCAGTTTAGTTTATTGTCACATGTACCGAGGTACAATGAAAAACTTTTGTTACATGCTAACCAGTCAGCGGAAAGACAATACATGATTACAATCGAGCCGTCCACAGTGTACAGATACAGGATATATAGTGTATAACGTTTAGTGCAAGGTAAAGACCAGTAAAGTCACTTAAAGATAGTACGAGGGTCGACAATGAATGTACTGGGCTACATCTACAACTTTCTGCAAGACTGCAAGAAATTGCAGAGTTATGGATGTAGCCTAGTCCGTCACACAGACCACACTCCCCACCATTGTGGATGTGGCCCAGTCCATCACACACACCACACTCCCCACCATTGTGGATGTGGCCCAGTCCATCACACAGACCACACTCCCCACCATTGTAGATGTAGCCCAGTCCATCACACAGACCACACTCCCCACCATTGTAGATGTAGCCCAGTCCATCACACAGATCCCACTCTCCACCATTGACTCCATCTACACCTTTGTAAGCAGAAACATTTTAAACATTCTTTCTTCCATACAGATGCTCTTGGCTGACTTTTCTCACCATCACATTGAAATGGCCTGCACCCTGCTGGAAACAGCTGGTCGCTTTCTGTTCCGATCGCCTGAATCCCATTTGAGGACAAGCGTTCTTTTGGTAAGATATGTACATTCAAAGTATACGATTTGTTTGTAAAACAGAGATGCAAGGAAGTGCAGAATCTGGTTTGTAAAGCAGGACACAGTGCTGGAGCAACTGAGCAGGCTGCACAGTGGTGCAGTAGTGGAGTTGCTGCCTTTCAGCATCAGAAACCCACATTTGATCCTGACTACGGGTGCAGTCTGTACGGAGTTTGCACGTTCTCCTCACAGTGCCCGATTTACCTATAGGCTCGACAGACTGAAGCCTAGGGCCTCAAAATCTAGGGGGCCTCCAGCCAAGGTGTAAAATATTTTTGACACTGTCATAGGCCTTTCTTACATATGATGTCACAACGCACTGTTGTCTCTGAACAACCCTTCAGAAAATTTTCCTTGCCCTCCATTTCAGAATAATACTGTTTTAAGCCGATAACTCGACACTAGCACTGGCAATGAATACATTTTTAAAAACCGCAGCTTTCCAGCCCCTTATCTCATTGGCCACGCTCGGCGGCACATCGGTGTCAATCTGGGGGCGCCGGGCTCCGGCAAACTTTCACACGTAAGCAGCAATGGCGGGTGCAGCCAGGGAACATCTTTGGATACTTGTAGGCTTCTAAAGTCAAAACCGGGTGTAAGTAGGAAAGTGCAAAGACATTTGAACTAGGAAGTTGGCAAGGAGCAATGCTAGGGGTAAAGCTGATAATCGTTGCTAGAAACCTACTGTGTAGTGCTGTGGCTGCCACTGTCAGGTTAGTAATAAAACTAAGCTTATTTGTAGCATCTTTGTTAACGATAGGAAAAAGCATACTCATTTTGTAAACGTTTTTTTGGATTCAGATTTGATTCAGATTCTTTTTCAATCACTGCGGTATTTAACAATAACATTTATGTCCTTTAGATAAGGAATTGCGAATTGCGGAATTTTCAACACCTGTCGTCATCCTTGGCTTTACTCAAATTATTTAAAACACTCTTCCTTCTTCCTCTAGTCGTGGGGGTGGGGGATTGGGAGTGGAATAGCCTTGGGCCTCTCTTCATCTAAATCCGGCACTGTCTCCTCGTGACCATGTGGGTTTACTTTGGGCCCTCCGGTTTCCCCCCACACTGCAAAGACGTGCAAATTTGTAGGTTACTTGTCTTCTGTAAAGTGTAAATTGTCGCTCGTGTGTAGGATAGAACAAGTAAAGGGGCTGATCGCTAGTGCGCCGAATGACCTGTTTCCACACTGTATCTTTAAAGCCTAATAAAGGCCAAGCAGCATTTCTGAAGAAATGGATAGGTGATGCTTCATCTGACCCTTCTCCAGACTGGTTGGAGTAAGAGGGAGAAAGCTGGAAGAGAGATCGGGGCAGGACAAAGATACGCCACCCATCGGCCATTCAAACCCCCTGCCTCACCTGTATCCACCTATCACTCATCCTCTCACCCCACCTCTCTTTTCCAGCTTTCTTAGAAATGTGGAAACATAGAAAATAGGTGCAGTAGGAGGCCATTTGGCCCTTCGAGCCTGCACCGCCCTTCATTGTGATCTTGTCTGATCATCCACAATCAGTAACCCATGCCTGCCTTCTCCCCATATCCCTTGATTCCACTAGCCCCTCGAGCTCTATCTAACTCTCTTTTAAATTCATCCAGTGAATCGGCCTCCAATGCCCTCTGTGGCAGAGAATTCCACAAATTCACAACTCTCTGGGTGAAAACGTTTTTTCTCATCCCAGTTTTAAATGGCCTGCCCTGTATTCTTAGACTGTGGCCCCTGGTTCTGGACTCGCCCATCATTGGGAACATTTTTCCTGCATCTAGCTTGTCCAGTCCTTTTATAATTTTTTACGTTTCTACACAGAATGGCGGTGCAGGCTCGAAGGGCCAAATGGCCTCCTCCTGCACCTATTTTCCTGCTCCATCAGACTGAAGTAGTGTCTTGACCCAAAAGGTCATGTATGCATGTCCTACAGAAATGCTGCCTGACCCGCTGAGTTGCTCCAGCACTCTGTGAAACGTCACCTATCCATGTTCTCCGCAGATGCTGCTTGACCCGCTGAGTTACTCCAGCACTTTGTGTCTACCATTTTTGCGTTTGCCTTTGCTTTGCACTCTATGAATGGCATGGTTTGAGCTTGGTCCCTACTGTTTCAGATCCAGGCGTGAGCTGTTCTTCAATTATAAGTGTGGCGCAGGTGTGCAGGGAAACAGTTCTGCATTGACTTAGCTATTGTGTGCTACCTAGATTGTGACCTGCATCATTCTGTTGTATGTAGCACATGTTCAAGTTTGCTTGTAGCAACTATTGGAAAGTATCCGCTGGCTGACTGCAGATGTAGTGCACTGTTCAGTGTGGAAGGGCGTGAGGGGTCACGGGGAGAAGGCAGGAGAATGGGGTTGAGAGGGAGAGATAGACCAGTCATGATTGAATGGTGGAGTAGACTTGATGGGCCGAATGGCCTAATTCTGCTCCTATCACATGATCTTATGATCTTTACCAGCTTTCCCGACCCATGTTCCCGATGTTGGGGGAGTCCAGAACCAGGGGCCACAGTTTAAGAATAAGGGGTAAGCCATTTAGAACGGAGACGAGGAAACACTTTTTCTCACAGAGAGTGGTGAGTCTGTGGAATTCTCTGCCCCAGAGGACGGTGGAGGCAGGTTCTCTGGATGCTTTCAAGAGAGAGCTAGATAGGGCTCTTAAAGATATCGGAGTCAGGGGATATGGGGAGAAGGCAGGAACGGGGTACTGATTGGGGATGATCAGCCATGATCACATTGAATGGCGGTGCTGGCTTGAAGGGCCGAATGGCCTACTCCTGCACCTATTGTCTATTGAAACACTGTTTGAGTATCCCCTCCACAGATGCTGCCTGACCCGTTGAGCACTTTGTGTCTCGTTCAAGATTCCAACATCCTCCAGTTTCTTGTGACTCCAAGCTTAATGGTCACTAAGTTGACTTAGAACCTATGAACATCCTCGCCTATGTGCTTGCCATGCATTGGGTGTTGATGAGATTTGCTTCAGTATACCTTTTTTTTGCATTAAATTAATTTGCTTTAAAAAAATCTTTTACTGCTAATACCGGCGGTCCGGGTGGCGTAGCGGTAGAGTTGCTGCCTTACAGCGAATGCAGCGCCGGAGACCCGGCTTCTATCCTGACTACGGGCGCTGTCTGTACGGGGTTTGTACGTTCTCCCCGTGACCTGCGCGGGTTTTCTCCGAGATCTTTGGTTTCCTCCCACACTACAAAGACGTACAGGTTTGTAGTTTAATTGGCTTGGTGTAAATGTAAAAATTGTCCCTAGTGGGCGTAAGATAATGTTAATGTGCGGGGATCGCTGGTCGGCGCGGACCCGGTGGGCCGAAGGGCCTGTTTCCGCGCTGTGTCTCTAAACTGAACTAAACTAATGCTGAGCCCTTTGGTGTGATGTCATCAGGAGCAAATGATGCGCAAGAAGCAGGCGATGCACCTGGATGCGCGCTACGTCACGATGGTGGAAAACGCTTATTACTACTGTAACCCTCCACCCGTGGAGAAAACCATCAGGAAGAAACGGCCTCCCCTTCAGGAGTATATCCGCAAACTCCTCTACAAGGACCTGTCCAAGGTCACCACGGAAAAGGTATGGTTATGGGTAGTTTATTGAATGAATCGATCACTCTCCTTCATCCCCCCCCGCCCCACACACATACGCACACGCCCACATGCATATATACAAGTGTGTATGTGTGTCAAGTCAAGAGTGTTTTATCGTCATATGTCCCAGATAGAACAATGACATTCTTAAGGGCCTGTCCCACTTGGCCGTCATTTGCGCGCCATTTACGCAACCTGGTATAAGGGGTCAGCCATTTAGGACTGAGATGAGGAAAAACTTTTTCACCCAGAGAGTAGTGAATCTGTGGAATTCTCTGCCACAGAAGGCAGTGGAGGCCAATTCACTGGATGTTTTCAAGAGAGAGTTAATTTAGCTCTTAGTGCTAAAGGAATCAAGGGATATGGGAAGAAAGCAGGAACGGGGTGCTAATTTTAGATGATCATCCATGATCATAGTGAATGGCGGTGCTGACTCGAAGGGCTGAATGGTCTACTCCTGCACCTATATTTCTATATTCTCCCTGTGGCCGCGTGGGTTTTCTCCGGGTGCTCCGGTTTCCTCCCACACTCCAAAGACGTGCGGGTTTGTAGGTTAGTCGGCACCCTAGTGTGTCGGGAGTGCATGAGAAAGTGGGGTGACATGGAACTAGTGTGAGCGGGTGATCGACTGTTGGCGCGGACTCATTGGGCCCGAGGGCCTGTTTCCGTGTGAGTGACACAATGATTCTCCTCTTTCTATGCCGATGGTAATTAATGCAAATGAAGTGTGGGAAATAATTTTCATTTTATAAATATGCCTAACGAAGCTTTTACATTCTAGGTGTTAAGACAGATGAGGAAACTGGCGTGGCATGATGCGGAGGTGAAGGAGTATGTCATTAACTGCATGATCAACATCTGGAATGTCAAATACAACAGTATTCACTGTGTTGCAAACCTGCTGGCGGGATTGGTGCCGTACCAGGAAGACGTGGGAATACACGTTGTCGACGGAGTGCTGGAGGATATCCGTCTTGGAATGGAGGTGATGACATGCTGTCCAAATATTAAACAATGCCCTTCCTTAATACACGCCACGTTTCCAATCGGCACGGTGGCGCAGCGGTAGAGTTGCTGCCTTACAGCGCCAGACACCCGGGTTCCATCCCGACTACGGGTGCTGTCTGTACGGAGTTTGTACGTTCTCCCCGTGACCTGCGTGGGTTTTCACCGAGATCTGCGGTTTCCTCCCACACTCCAAAGACGTACAGGTTTGTAGGTTAATTGGCCCTCGTTGGCGTAGGGTAATGTTAAAGTACGGAGATCGCTGGTCAGTGCAGACTCGGTGGGCCGAAGGGCCTGTTTCCGCTCTGTATCTCCAAACTAAACTAAAAACTACTAATGTGTATTTGAATATTTTTAGGATAATGGCAGTGAAATGAGCTTTGTTTTGTTTTGATTTCATCTTTTAGAAAATGCAAATGGTAATTTTATACTCATTTTGTACTCTTCTCTCTGTTTACTTTTTTGATTTAGTTTAGAGATACAGCACGGAAACAGGCCCTTCGGCCCACTCTGTCAGCGCCGACCACCGATCGCCGTACACTAGCACCATCCCACCCACTCTAGGGACAGTTTACAATTTTGCCAAAGCCAATTAGCCTACAAACCTGTACGTCTTTGGAGTGTGGAAGGAAACCCACGCAGGTCACACGGAGAACATACAAACTCCGTAAAGACGGCACCTGTAGTCAGGATGGAACCCGGGTCTCTGGCGCTGTAAGGCAGCAACTCTACCGCTGCGCCACCATGCTGTCCAGGCCCTGAAGAATGTCTTTGTTTGGTTTAGTTGAGTTTATTATTGTCACATGTACCGAGGTACAGTGATAGGCTTTTGTTGCGTGCTAACCAGGGCCACTGATAGTTCACATTTGGGCGGCACGGTGGCGCAGCGGTGGAGTTGCTGCCTTACCCGGGTTCGATCCTGATGACGGGTGCTGTTTGTATGGAGTTTGTACGTTCTCCCTGTGACCTGTCAAGAGTCAAGTTAGACAAAAATGCTGGAGAAACTCAGCGGGTGAGGCAGCATCTATGGAGCGAAGGAATAGGTGACGTTTCGGGTCGAGACCCTTCTTCAGACTGATGTGGGGGTGGGGGGGGGAAACGAAGAAAGGAAGAGGCGGAGACAGTGGGCTGTGGGGGAGCTGGGAAGGGGAGGGGTCAAGAGTCCACTGTCAAGAGTGTTTTATTGTCATGTGACCCAGATAGGACAATGAAATTCTTGCTTGCTGCAGCACAACAGAATATAACTGGAGGGAAAAAAAAACACCTGCGTGGGTTTTCTCCATTATTTCTCGTCCCCCCCCCACCCCACATTCCAAAGACATCTATAGGATAATTGACATAGATAAAATTGTAAATGGTCCCTAGTGTGTAGATACCGATACTGCACGGGGATCGCTGGATGGCGCGGACTCGATGGGCCGAAGGGGCTGTTTCCGGGATGTATCTTTAAACTAAACTAAGACCTGCCTTTTAACGGTATACCCAGCGGCGAGGGAGGGAGAGCGGGGTCTTTGGCTTCAGACATGGACACAATCTGCTGATGGGATGCAGTCCTGTCAGGCCAACACTTACGAGGCCATACTGTCAGTGTGCCCTTCATCTGCCTGCTGTGATTTTGTCTGCAAGGCCATTTTGCATCCAGCGAACGAAGATTGTCCTTGGTCTGAAAAGTTGCTGATGGGGTTTCAAGATGGGGGCAATATTCGCAGAACACAGATCGCCCACAAATCCGCACGTCTTTGAGATGTGGAATGAAACCCGCGCGTTTACGGGGTGGGGGGGGGGGGGGAGAACGTGCAAACTCTGTGCACAGACAGACTCCGAGATTGGAGTTGGTCCCGGGTCTCAGGCGCTGCGAGGCGGGGAAGTTTCCGTGTGAGGTAGACAAAAGTGCTGGAGAAACTCAGCGGGTGCAGCAGCATCTATGGAGCGAAGGAAATAGGCAGTTTCTGGCCGAAACCCTTCTTCAGACTGATGGAGGGGGGTGGGGGGGGGAGAGGCGGGGAGAATAAAGGAAAAAGGAAGAGGAGGAGCCCGAGGGTTGAGGGAGAGCTGAGAAGGGGGAGACAGCAAGGGCTACCGGAAATTGGAGAATTCAATGTTTATGCCGCTAGGGTGCAGA
>CM075985.1:1371037-1408459 GCA_038087875.1 Malacoraja senta
AAACCAATTAATCTACAAACCTGCACATCTTTGGAGCGTGGGAGGAAACCGAAGATCCCGGAGAAAACCCACGCAGGTCACGGGGAGAACGTGCAAACTCCGTACAGACAGCACCCGTGGTCAGGATTGAGCCCGGGTCTCTGGCGCTGTAACTCTGCTGCTCAGTTTTCTCAATTTTCTCAAGAAATTGATCATTTTGTTTTACTGGGAGGTAGCATTTTTTTTTCCTTTCATCTTCTCTGTAAATGCTCTTTGCTCCAAGTACTTTGCCTTTTGGTTTAATCAATCAGATTAGATTCATCTGAAGTACATTTATGGCTGGACACATGTTCCTGCTGAAGTGTCTGTTGCTTTGCCAAGCCGTTTCACTTGATAACGCAACAGTGAGTATGAAGCTAGCGAGATGTGATCGTCGGGGCAACTTGTCCGAACCGAATGCAAGATATTCAACCTCTGACATGCCAGAGGGTTATGTTTAAGAAGGAACTGCAGATGCTGGAAAAATCGAAGGTAGATAAAAAATGCGGGAGAAACTCAGCGGGTGAGGCAGCATCTATGGAGCGAAGGGAATAGGTGACATCACCTATTCCTTCGTTCCATAGATGCTTTCCGTGTCTCGACCCGAAACGTCGCCTATTCCTTCGCTCCATAGATGCTTTCTGGGTCTCGACCCGAAACGTCACCCATTCCTTCGCTCCATAGATGCTGCCTCACCCGCTGAGTTTCTCCAGCTTTTTTGTCTGCCAGAGGCTTATGGTAACTTCTAAAAATACTCCCATATTTTAATCCTGTGAATCTCTGCTGCATTTAAATATACCAATTTCCCTCAACTTTAGTTTGGTTGGTGTTTTTAGAGATACGGATTGAAAATAGGCCCTTTGGCCCACTGGGTCTACGGTGACCAGCGATCCCCGCACACTAACACTATCCTACAAGTCAAGTCAAGTCAAGAGAGAGGGTTATGGAGACGCTATGGAAAATGTACAATTTTTACCCGAGCCGATTAAGCGGCAAACCCGCAGGTCTTTGGAATGTGGAGTACCCCGGGAAAACCCACACGGAGAACGTGCAAACTTTGTGCCGACAGCGTCTTTAGTCAGGGTCAAACCCAGGTCTCTGGTACTAGGCAGCAGCAACTCCATTCCATGCATATCCATATGCTCATCCAAAAGTCTCTTAAACGCCACTGCCGTGGCGTTTAAGAGACTTTCGGATAAGCATATGGATATGCAGGGAACTGCTTCCACCATCCCCCCTGACAGTCAAGTGAAGTCAAGTCACTTTTATTTCTATAGCACATTTAAGAAACAACTCTCGTTGACCAAAGTGCTTTACATTGGTGGAGGTACTAACGTTACACAACAGTGGTTCATAGATTAAGTACATACATAAATACATACATATAGCCCTCTCTCGGAGGATGTCAAGAAAGAAAAGTGGGACGTCAGTCTCACTGCTTGGGTAATATCTTTTCGACAAGCGAATAATAACCAATTACTAACTATTTTTAGTTTTTGGCGGTAAGCCTTACAGTTAAGTGTGAACCTCAGACCAGAGAGAAACTGATAAAAAATGCAATGCTGCTTAAGCTGCGTGTAGCACCCAAAGTGCTGGAGTAACTCAGCGGGTCAGGCAGCATCTGTGGAGAACATGGATAGGTGACGTTTCACAAAGTGCTGGAGTAACTCAGCGGGTCAGGCAGCATCTGCGGAGAACATGGATAGGTGACGTTTCACAGAGTGCTGGAGTAACTCAGCGGGTCAGGCAGCATCTGTGGAGAACATGGATAGGTGACGTTTCACAGAGTGCTGGAGTAACTCAGCGGGTCAGGCAGCATCTCTGGAGAACATGGATAGGTGACGTTTCACAGAGTGCTGGAGTAACTCAGCGGGTCGGGCAGCATCTGTGGAGAACATGGATAGGTGACGTTTCACAGAGTGCTGGAGTAACTCAGCGGGTCAGGCAGCATCTGTGGAGAACATGGATAGGTGACGTTTCACAGAGTGCTGGCGTAACTCAGCGGGTCAGGCAGCATCTGTGGAGAACGTGGAGAGGTGACATTTTGGGTCGGGACCCTTCTTCAGACTGATCTTTCTCCTCTCACCGTAAGCTGAGTTTACCTTGTTGGAATGGGTTCACTCATTCTTTTCCACAATGGTCATGCTTTTGAAGGAAGTATTGGCAACTTATTATTTTGGCTCAAACAGGCAATGTGTTACCATTTAAAATACCACTGGTTATGTCAGCAAATGTGGCCATCAATGTGAGCATGGAAAGGTTTCGACATGAATGAATGATCAAAAAAATCAATTCTTGTTAGGACAAATGCTAGCTATTGAAAAATACTCCCTGCCTCTCTACACATCGTGTCATGGATCATATACCCCACCAGTGGGCCTGCGAATCTTGGTTTAAGATCTCATCTAAAAGAATAGTCTCTTCTGTGCAATTGTTCCTTGGTACTTTGAAGTGGTGACCTAAATATTCTAAACTACAGGGAAGCATCAGGGGATCGTTTCAGGAGTCAAGGCAAGAGTTGGAGTAGATTCCAGCACAACAGATAATGTCCGTGTGTGTGAGCGAGAGGACAGAGAGAGAGAGAGAGATGGAGAGAGAGTGTGTGCGAGAGGGAAATAATGAGCGTGTACTAGATTGAAATTGAGTGCGTATGAGATTGAGAGAGTGTGTGTATGAGAGACGGAGAGAGTGAGTGTGCGTGAGTGTATGAGGGAGAGATAATGAAAGCAGAAAATAAAGGGGAGAAATGTACAGGTGTGGCGCGGAAACACAAAATCCAAGTTGCAGGATATTAATTTTCCCTGTCTCTATTAAAATCTACCATAAGCAAGGAAGATGATCAGAAAACAGGTCTCTTTGTAGATTGGATATGTCAAACGTTAATAACTAACCTGTTAGTCCTTAATCTCACCACTCGTATACTACGCAGTTATCTGAGGAATGTGGGTGAAAGTAACCTTGGTGAACCAGGGTGGAGAGAGGGGACTGATTGCTTTTGCTTTATTGCAAATCCAAAATTCTCTCGTTCTCCCTTGAAAATTAGCCGGTCATTTCACATATTGAACAGTTTTGAAAATATCTAATTCATACATATTTATTAAAAGAGACACAAAGTGCTGGAGTAACTCAGCGGGTCAGGCAGCATCTGTGGAGAACATGGATAGGTGACGATTCACAGAGTGCTGGAGTAACTCAGCGGGTCAGGCAGCATCTGTGGAGCGAAGGAAATGGGCAACCTTTCGGGCCGAAACCCTGAAGGAAATAGGCAACGTTTCGGGCCGAAACCCGGAAGGGTTTCGGCCCGAAACGTTGCCTATTTCCTTCGCTCCATAGATGCTGCCGCACCCGCTGAGTTTCTCCAGCATTTTAGTCTACCTTATCATTTATAGTGTGGTTCCGTATAGCTTACAAAGCACAGTAGTACACTGTGCCAGAGGAACTCAGCAGGTCAGGCAGCATCTGTGGAGAACATGGATAGGTGACGTTTCACAGAGTGCTGGAGTAACTCAGCGGGTCAGGCAGCATCTGTGGAGAACATGGATAGGTGACGATTTGGGTCGAACCACTTCCTCAGACTGAGAGGGACATCCGTTTGAAGAAGGGGTCACGACCCGAAACGTCACCTATTCCTTCACACCAGAGATGCTGCCTGACCCGTTGAGTTACTCCAAAATTTTGTGTCTATGTTTGGTGTAAACCAGCATCTGCAGTTCCTTCCCACACATGATGGTGGGGTTTGATTAGCCAAAAGCCCAACTCCACCAATCCCATCTACTGGGGTCACTTTGTCCAGCATTTGGCCTGTATTCCTCTCACCCTTTCCTATCCATCTACCTGTGCAAATGTCTTTAAAATGTTAATGTACTTGTCTCGGTGATCTCCTCGTTCCATTTCCGAGTGGAAAATGTTGCCTATCTGATAAGTCCCCCCCCCTCCCCCTCACAAACCTTTGTCCTCTGGAATTTAGAAGGATGAGAGGGGATCTTATTGAAACATATAAGATTATTAAGGTTTGGACACGCTAGAGGCAGGAAACATGTTCCCAATGTTGGGGAGTCCAGAACCAGGAGCCACAGTTTGAGAATAAGGGGTAAGCCATTTAGAATGGAGATGAGGAAAAACTTTTTCACCCAGAGAGTTGTGAATCTGTGGAATTCTCTTACTCAGAAGGCAGTGGAGGCTTTCAAGGGAGAGTTAGATAGAGCTCTTAAAGATAGTGGAGTCAAGGGATATGGGGAGAAGGCAGGTATGGGGTACTGATTGTGGATGATCAGCCATGATCACAGTGAAGGGCGGTGCTGGCTCCTGCACCTATTGTCTATTGTTTGGCTCCAAACCCATCCAATCCATGTACTGTCTACATATTTCTTAAACGTTGTGATAGAACCTGCCTTAATTACCTCCTTCGGCAGCCCATTGCATATACCCACCACACTCTGTGTGTGGGGGGGAAATAAGTTGCCCCTCGGGTTCCTATTATATCTATTCCCCCCCCCCCCTCACCTTAAACCTATGTCCTCCGGTTCTTGATTTCCCCAACCCTGGCTAAAGGACTGTGCATTCACCATGTCTATTCCCTTCGTGATTTTACACAGCTCTAACAGATCACCCCTCAGCCTCCTGCGCTCCATGGAATAAACTCCTAGCCTGCCCTAGCCTCTCCCTGTAGCTCAGGCCCTCGTTCAATATGTCATATTTACTGTAAAGAGAACAATGGAAATGACACGCGACTAGTGACTGCCAAACCAAAGTATTTGGAACAAATTTTGTTTCAGTTTTATTGTGCACATCCTCTTGGCTTTCTAAAGAATTTGTTTCAATTCAATGGAATTGTGAAAGCAGAATAAGGGTTAAGACGTGTATTTCTCAAAGAAGTTCGTCAACTTAATCAAACATTGTACTGAGCAGGTGCAGATATTTAGTTGCAGCTTCCCATGGCTTTCAGTAACTCATCATCAATCATAAGGCACCGATCCACCAGCGTGAAGCTTCCTCTGTGCCCAGGCGGGAAGCAGAGAGAAACATCCTGCGGAAAGGATGTTTCCACTAGTGGGAGAGTCCAGGACAGAGGCCACAGCCTCAGAATTAAAGGACGTTCTTTTAGAAAGGAGATGAGGAGAAAATTGGAGAATAAGGGGTAAACCATTTAGAACGGAGATGAGGAAACACTTTTTCACACAGAGAGTTGTGAGTCCGTTGGAATTCTCTGCCTCAGAGGGCGGTGGAGGCCGGTTCTCTGGATACTTTCAAGAGAGAGCTGGATCAGGCACTTGAAGATAGCGGAGTCAGGGGATATGGGGAACAGGGTACTGATTGTGGATGATCAGCCATAATCACATTGAATGGCGGTGCGCTGGCTCAAAGGGCCGAATGGCCTACTCCTGCACCAATTGTCTATTGTCTACTGTCTCAATTTGAATCGGTGAATCTGTGGAATTCTTTGCCACGGACGGAGGCCAAGTCGGTGGATATTTTTAAGGCCGAGATAGATAGATTCTTGATTAGTACAGGGTGTCAGAGGTTATGGGGAGAAGGCAGGAGAATGGGGTTGGGAGGGCGAGATAGATCAGCCATGATTGGATGACGAAGACTTGATGGGCCGAATGGCCTAATTATACTATTCCTTATGACCTCATGGGCATCTTTTTGTCTTCTTTGAAGCTGAAAAATGATCAAATGTGGGTGTTTATTTTAGCTTTGCTCTCAGGCCTTCACGAACGTTGATTTATTTGAACTTTCTGTGAAATTATGGCAGGAAACAGTAAATTAGAATTAGTTAGCGTAGAAAGCTACTGCAGATACTGGTTTATAATTATGATTGGTCTTTGTTGGGCTTAAGTATAAGTCATGGAGTCATACAGATTGGCAACAGGCCCTTCGGCCCAACATGGAATTTACCAACCAATATACCCCATCTACACAAGTCCCACCTGCTTGCATTTGACCCATTCATCCCTCTAAACCTTTCCAATCATGTACCTGTCCAAATGTCTGTTCCATGTTGTTATAGTACCTGCCTCAACAAGGGAGAGACAGATGTGCAGAGGTAGGGTTTCCACCTTACAGCGCCAGAGACCCGGGTTCGATCCTGACTCTGCCTGCTGTCTGTATGGGGTATGTGCGTTCTCCCTGTGACCGTGTGGGTTTTCTCCTGGTGCTTCGATTCCTTCCCATGCTCCACAGATGTGTGGGTTTGAAGATGAATTGGCTTCTATAAATTGTCCCTAGTGAGTAGGACAGTGCTCATGCACGGGGTGATCGCTGGTCGGCGCGGACTCAGGTGGCCGAAGGGGCCCGTTTCCATGTTGTACCTGTAAGTAAAGTCGAAAGTAAACCACCTCTGGCAGCTCATTGCACATGCCCACCACCCTTGATGTTGCCGATGTTGGGGGAGTCCAGAACCAGGGGCCACAGTTTAAGAATTTAGAACGGAGATGAGGAAACACTTTTTCACACAGAGAGTTGTGAGTCTGTGGAATTCTCTGCCTCAGAGGGCGGTGGAGGCAGGTTCTCTGGATACTTTCAAGAGAGCTAGATAAGGCTCTTAAAGATAGCGGAGTCAGGGGATATGGGGAGAAGGCAGGAACGGGGTACTGATTGGGGATGATCAGCCATGTAACATTGAATGGTGGTGCTGGCTCGAAGGGCCGAATGGCCTACTCCTGCACCTATTGTCTATTGGGTGGAAAACGGTGCTTCGAGTTCCCTTTAAACATTGACACCCGATTGTCCCCATTTCACCTCTGGCCTTTGTCACTGACTCCACCCTTCTATGTCAAGAAGGTTGTAAAGTCATAGAATGGAAACAGGCCCCTCGGCTCAACTTGACCACACCAACCAACGTGAAAAAGCTTTTTTCTCATCTCAGCCATTTAAAACTGAGATGAGGAAAAACTGAGAGTTGTGAATTTGTGGAATTCTCTGCCACAGAGGGCAGTGGAGGCCGATTCACTGGATGAATTTAAAAGAGAGTTAGATAGAGCTCTTCGGGCTAGCGGAATCAAAGGATATGGGGAGAAGGCAGGAACGGGGTACTGATTGTGGATGATCAGCCATGATCACAATGAATGGCGGTGCTGGCTCGAAGGGCCGAATGGCCTCCTCCTGCACGTATTCCCTATGTTTCTGTGTGTCCCATCTACACTAGTCCCCACCTGCCTGCATTTGGCCCGTATCCCTCTAGACCTGTCCTTACCGTGTACCTGTCTAAATATTTCATAAACATTGCGATAGTCAACTACCTCCTCCGGCAGCTCGTTCCATGCACGCACCAGTCTTTGTGTCGAAAAAGTTACCCCTCAGGTTCCCATTATATCTCCCCCCCTCACCTTAAACCTATGTCCCCTGGATCTTGATTGCCTGAGTCTAGTATGTAGGCTCTCAGGTTTATTTCTTCTTCAGGTTTGAGTCTGAAGAAGGGTTTCGAGCCGAAACGTTGCCTATTTCCTTCGCTCCATAGATGCTGCCGCACCCGCTGAGTTTCTCCAGCAATTTTGTCTACCTTCGATTTTCCAGCATCTGCAGTTCTTTCTTGAACACTCAGGTTTATTTCACTCGTCGGGGACATGTTAATTTGTTTTTGTAAGGGAGGGGGGGAGGGAAAAAACCAAGTTGAAAAGCTTGACTCTCTGTTTGACCGGCGCTGCAACTTCTGACCATTTGCATTCGTTTCCGTGCAGTTTAAGATACTGAATGTGCCGATGAATTCGCAACTTGCTGCCAACCACTGGAATCAGCAGCAGGCGGAGCAGGAGGAGAGGATGCGCATGAAGAAACTCACCCTTGACATTAACGAGCGGCAGGAACAGGAGGACTACCAGGGTAAGTCACGGGGCAACCAGCCACCAGAGTCGTGGCAGTGCGCGGGGAAGGCTGGCCGGCACGGGCTCGCTGGGCCGAAGGGCCTGTTTCCGTGCCACATCTCTGAAACACTGAAAACTAAAAAACAATAGACAATAGGTGCAGGAGTAGGCCATTCGGCCCTTCGAGCCAGCACCGCCATTCAATGTGATCATGGCTGATCATCCCCAATCAGTACCCCGTTCCTGCCTTCTCCCCATATCCCCTGACTCCGCTATCTTTAAGAGCCCTATCTAGCTCTCTCTTGAAAGCATCCAGAGAACCGGCCTCCACTGCCCTCTGAGGCAGATAATTCCACACTCACCACTCTCTGTGAGAAAAAATGTTTCCTCATCTTCGTTCGAAATGGCTTACCTCTTATTCTTAAACTGTGGCCCCTGGTTCTGGACTCCCCCAATATCGGGAACATGTTTCCTGCCTCTAGTGTGTCCAAACCCGTAACAATCTTATATGTTTCAATGAGATCTCCTCTCATCCTTCTAAACTCCCAGAGTGTACAAGCCCAGCTGCTCCATTCTCTCAGCATATGACTGTCCCGCCATCCCGGGAATTAACCTTGTAAACCTACGCTGCACACCCTCAATAGCAAGAATAGCAATAGCAAGAACCTGTCCATTTTTGGGATGTGGGAGAAACCTGGGCAACTGGAGGACACTCGGGTGATGAGGAACAAGAGGATGACCAGGGTAAGTCAGAGGCAACCACCCATTAAGTTGTTGGGTTAGAGTCGGCAAGGAGAAACGGAAACCTGCTGGAGTAACTCCCGCATGGCTTCCTCGGCACCGTGGCGCGGCGGCAGAGTTGCTGCCTCACAGCGCTAGAGACCCTTAGAAACATAGAACCATAGAAAAGAGGTACAGGAGTAGGCCATTCGGCCCTTCGAGCCTGCACCGCCATTCAATCTGATCATGGCTGATCATCCAACTCAGTATCCTGTACCTGCCTTCTCTCCATACCCCCTGATCCCTTTAGCCACTAGGGCCACATCTAACTCCTTCAACCCATGTTCGATGCCGACTACGGGTGCGGATACTGACTATGGAGCGAAGGAACAGGTGACGTTTCGGGTCGAGACCCGGAAAGCATCTATGTGTTGGGACCCTTCTTCAGACTGATTGGGGGGGGGAAGCTGGAAGAAAGAAGATGGGGGCCAGGACAAAGCTTGGTCAGTGATAAGTGGATACAGGTGATGGGGGTGTTTTGATTGGCAAATGGTTGGACAAAGACCAGTGATGAAAAGATAAAGTGTGAGAGAAGTACAGATTAGTTGCAACTCGTGAAGCGAGAGGAAGGAATGTAGGTGGAATGGGGTGGGTGGGGGAGAAATGGGTGTGCGTCAAGATGGGGCAAAGGGAAGAGAGGGGAGAAAGAAGGGGACAAAAATGCTGGAGAAACTCAGCGGGTGAGGCAGCAGGTGCGACATTTTTTTTAATTGTAAATTTTCAGTTTAGTTTAGGCGTAGAGATACAGAGTGGGAACAGGTCCTTCGGCCCACCGAGCCCATGCCGACCAGCGACCCCCAAACACTATCTACTGCTGCGCCACCATGCCACCCCACAAATAGTGTGAAAGAATGATCAATGGTTTATTGTCCCTAGTTTGTAGTATAGTGCTAGTGTGATCACTAGTCAGTGGGCTGCAGGGCCTGTTTCCACGCTGTATCACCACATCTACACTCGGCGGGCCAGGCAACAATGCCCGTCTTCATCTGAAGAAGGGTTCTGATCTGAAACGTTACCTATTCCTTAGTGTCTATGTTCCACCTATTACTTGCCTGGCTTTGCCCACTTCTCTTCCACCTTTCTCTTCCCTCTATTGCAATCAGTCTGAAGAAGGGTCCCGACCCAAAACGTCACCTGTCCATGTTCTCCACAGATGCTGCCTGACCCGCTGAGTTACTCCAGCACTCTGTGAAACGTCACCTATCCATGTTCTCCACAGATGCTGCCTGACCCGCTGAGTTACTCCAGCACTCTGTGAAACGTCACCTATCCATGTTCTCCACAGATGCTGCCTGACCCGCTGAGTTACTCCAGCACTCTGTGAAACGTCACCTATGCATGTTCTCCACAGATGCTGCCTGACCCGCTGAGTTACTCCAGCACTCTGTGAAACGTCACCTATCCATGTTCTCCACAGATGCTGCCTGACCTGCTGAGTTACTCCAGCACTCTGTGAAACGTCACCTATCCATGTTCTCCACAGATGCTGCCTGACCCGCTGAGTTACTCCAGCACTCTGTGACTTTATCAATGTAAACCTACATCTGCTGCTCCTTGTGTCTACATGCTAGGGTGAATTTACAGCAGCCTATTAACCACATGTCCATCTTCGGGATGCGGGAGGAAACTGGAGGATGCTCGGGTAGTCCTGGGGGCAACGTGCAGACTTCACACAGACAGCAGTGGAGGTCAGGATTGAACCCGGGTTGCTGGAACTGTGAGATGGCACCATGTTCCACCATTCTGCTGCCTTGGAATCCAAGGGACAACAGGATTTCAATGGGGAAATGGTACATCTGCAAAGCAATAATGCTGCACTCACAGAGGGATTATGTTTCCGTGTTAATAACCTTTGAAGATCCAAATCTGAGCCACAATTCTGTCAGAGGTGTAGCTGGAGGTTATCAGTGTCGATACGAGATAGTTGGTGATTGATGCTGGGCATGTCTTGTGTGACTGTCGGGCCGGTTTGCCTGCATGCCTCCCTGTCTGTGCTGTGGTTTCCTGCCGCCAGCCAGCTTCAGAAGCAGAGACTTCAAGTCTATCCCAGCCGGGCGGGAGGTGCATGTAGCGTCTTGTGTTTGATCCAACAGTGGGAGAGGCGGAGAACCCAAACAGATTCTCATTACAATTTAGCATATCACAAAGTGTTGGATGGAACTCACTGGGTCAGGCAGGCGGCATCTTTACTTTAGACTTTAGAGATACAGCATTGAAACAGGCCCTTCAGCCCACCAAGTCCGCGCCGACCTGCTATCACACCGCACCCTAGCATCATCATAGGGACAATTTACACTTTACAGAAGCCAATTAACCTACAAACCTAAAGATGGACACAAAATGCTGGATTAACTCAGCGGGTCAGGCAGCATCTTTGGATGAGAAGGAATAGGTGGCATTTTGGGTCGACCGCCTTCTTCAGGTTGAAAAAGGGTCTCAACTCGAAAACGCCACCTATTCCTTTTCTCCGGAGATGCTGCCTGACCCGCTGAGTTACTCCAGCATTTTTTGTGTCTACCTTCAGTGTAAACCAGCTCCTTCCCACAAACCTGTACGTCTTTGGAGCGTGGGAGGAAACGGGGAGCACCAGGAGGAACCCACACCACGGTCACAGGGAGAACTTGCAAACTCCATACGGACAGCACCCGTAGTGGTGATCGAACCCGTGTCTCTGGCGCCGTGAGGCAGCGACTCAACAGCTGCGCCACCGTGCCCATGGTGAGGGAATGGACAGATGATGTTTCCGGTCGGGACCTTTCTTCAGACGGATTCTGAGCAAAATACAAAATGCTGCAGGAACTCAGCAGGTCAGGCAGCATCCATAGAGGGAATGGACAAGATAATTGAAAAAGGAATCAGTCTGAAGGAGGGTCCCGACTAGAAAACTCATCTGTCCATTCCCTCCACAGAAGCTGCCTGACCCGCTGAGTTTGTGTTTTGCTCAAAATTCCGTCATCTGCAGTTCCTTGCGTCACCATTAAAATTCAAAACTTTAAATAAATAGATGTTTTTCTTTGTCCTTGTTTACTCCTTTAAGTATAGTGTACAAAATCATGAGAGGAATAGATCGGGTAGATGCACAGAATCTCTTGCCCAGAGTAGGGGAATCGAGGACCAGAGGACATAGGTTCAAGGTGAAGGGGAAAAGATTTAATAGGAATCCGAAAGGTAACTTTTTTCCACACAAAGGGTGGTGGGTGTATGGAACAATCTGCCAGAGGAGGTAGTTGAGGCTGGGACTATCCCAACGCTTAAGAAACAGTTAGACAGCTACATGGATAGGACAGGTTTGGGGGGGGATATGGACCAAGTGCAGGCAAGTGGGACTAGGGTAGCTGGGACATTGTTGGCCGGTGTGGGCAAGTTGGGCCGAAGGTCCTGTTTCCACACTGTATCACTCTGTGGCTCTAAGTATATTGAAGCAAATATGTTGGTGTAGTTGGGTCATGGAATTCCTGTAAATTTGGTGAGAGCCCAGTGGAACAAATATGCTTTTGGTTCTTCAGCAAGTTGAGCAGCCTTGAATGCAGTAAGAGAGTTGCACTTTTTATGGACTGTGGTTTAGTTGACGTATAGTAGACGCGGTCATTTTCATCTTTATTAATCGCAATTAGTCTGGGAGAAGGGGGCATTAGAATGTTCAGGGAGCAGAAGTTGGTCATGACCCCACTTACATGCTCCACTGTTGGATAAGATCATACCTGCTATAATTTTGGCTATCCGCATTACCCTTGACTGCTATCGCCCAAATCACGTTAAGTATTTCATGGTGCTTAATAGCATCCTGCCTCCGAGAAGCTGTCAATACAATCAAAGATGTGTGTCGGAAGGAACTGCAGATGCTGCTTTAAATCGAAGATAGACACAAAAAGCTGGAGTAGCTCAGCGGGACAGGCAGCATCTCTGGAGAAAAAAAAGGAATGGGTGAAGTTTCAGGTTGAGACCCTTCTTCAGTGAGAGTCAGGGGAAAGGGTAAGGAGATATAGATGGTGATGTAGAGAGATACAGAAGAAATGAATGAAAGATATGCAAAAAAGTAAGGATGATAAAGTAAACAGGCCATTTGTTAGCTGTGGGCTAGGTGAAAACGAGTTACAGATAATGAAACTCACCAGGGTGACATTGAAACTAGTAGAGTGACGAGGGTGGGGGAGGGCCGACTTTCTCTCTCCCCTGACTCAGTCTGAAGAAGGGTCTCGACCCGAAACGTCACCTCTTCATTTTCTCCAGAGATGCTGCCTGTCCTGCTGAGTTACTCCAGCATTTTAGTGTCTATAATCAAAGACTTATCCCACCCCTGTCAATCCTTCTTCTCCCCGCTCCCGTCCGGCAGAAGGGAAAGCGCGCACCACCAGACTCAGGAACAGCTTAGATACATAGATACATAGAAAATAGGTGCAGGAGTAGGCCATTCGGCCCTTCGAGCCTGCACCGCCATTCAATATGATCATGGCTGATCATCCAACTCAGTATCCCGTACCTGCCTTCTCTCCATACCCCCTGATCCATTTAGCCACAAGGGCCACATCTAACTCCCTCTTAAATATAGCCAATGAACTGGCCTCAACTACCTTCTGTGGCAGAGAGTTCCAGAGATTCACCACTCTCTGTGTGAAAAAGTTTTTTCTCATCTCGGTCTTAAAGGATTTCCCCCTTATCCTTAAGCTGTGACCCCTTGTCCTGGACTTCCCCAACATCGGGAACAATCTTCCTGCATCTAGCCTATCCAACCCCATAAGAATTTTGTAAGTTTCTATAAGATCCCCTCTCAATCTCCTAAATTCTAGCGAGTATAAGCCGAGTCTATCCAGTCTTTCTTCATATGAAAGTCCTGACATCCCAGGAATCAGTCTGGTGAACTTTCTCTGCACTCCCTCTATGGCTATAATGTCCTTCCTCAGATTTGGAGACCAAAACTGTACGCAATACTCCAGGTGTGGTCTCACCAAGACCCTGTACAACTGCAGTAGAACCTCCCTGCTCCTATACTCAAATCCTTTTGCTATGAAATCTAACATACCATTCGCTTTCTTCACTGCCTGCTGCACCTGCATGCCTACTTTCATGACACCCAGGTCTCGCTGCATCTCCCCTTTTCCTAATCGGCCACCATTTAAATAAGCTTCTTCCCCTCTGTTATCAGGCTTCTGAACGGTCCTTCCATAAGCTAGGGTACTGTCCGATTCACCTCGACCCCATCGCGGACATTGGACTTTGTCTGTGGAACTGATGCGCTACAATGCTGAGAACTATATTCTGCTTGTACAGAAGTGTGAAAACGCACACCTCCAGATTCAGGGACTGTTTCTTCCAAGCTGTTATCTGTCAACTGAACATCCTACCAACAACTAGAGAGCAGTCCTGAGCTACAGTCTATCTCATTGGAAACTGTTGGACTACCTTTGATCGGACCTTACTCGACTTTATCTTGCACTAAACGTTATTCGTTACTCCTTTTATCCTGTATCTGTATTCTGTGGATGGCTCGATTGTAATCATGTATAGTCTTCCCGCTGACTGTCAGACGTTTATGACAATAAACAAAACTAATAATGAATGAATGAATACGTTTATTGGCCAAGTATTCACATACAAGGAATTTGCCTTGGTGCTCCGCCCGCAAGTGACAACATGACATACAGTGACAGTTAGGAATGACACATAAAACATTAAACATTAATAACAAAACATTATCGATTAAACATGTGGACATTAATAATAAAACATTATTGATTAAACATTAAAACTAAAAAATGAATTGATATCTAAAGTTTGGATGGCATGCAAAGCGTGAAGCTGTCCAGGTACCTCGGTACATGTGACAATGGTGAACCTAAACCCGATTCTATTCACTTCTCGTTACAGAGATGTTACAGTCCTTGGCCCAGCGACCAGCTCCAGCCAACACCAATCGAGAGCGGCGTCCTCGGTACCAGCACCCGAAAGGAGCGCCAAATGCCGACCTTATCTTCAAGACAGGGGGGAGGTAAGGGTTTTACAGCCCTCCGGAAACTCTGCAACTCAGACACCTCCTTGTCCTTTCACTCCACGAACGGCTGTCACGCCTTTAGTCACTCAGGCACTGCACTGCGCATACCCATCCCCAAACCTAACTCTCCACCCCCCCCCCCATCCCTGCCCATCCCCACCCTCTTGCCTTGTAAAAGACCCTTGGTGAAACCCACCTCTCTCTCTCTCTCTATCTCTAACCCTGCCTTTTGCTCTCCCTTCCTTTGGCTGAGCATCGGTTTGGGTCTGAATAGTTAAAAACACAAGATGCTGTCTATGGGAGATGTCGCCCATTCCTTCTCTCCAGAGATGCTGCCTGTCCCACTGAGTTACTCCAGCATTTTGTGTCTACCCTTCAGTGTAAACCAGAATGTGCAGTTCCTTCCTCCACATTGCATATGTGTGTCTGCCCTTGGGATGTTTTGAAGTTGTTCAGGGCAAGTTGTGTTTGGATTATATTACCAGCCACAGGTTTCAGAGCAGGTTTCTCTGCATACTTTCAACCTTACGCAAAGAGCTTCCTTTGTCTAAGGGAGGGTCTTTAAAAAAAAAAAAAATTCAGAGAGGCCACCTAAAGAAGTATAAAAGGAGCATCATAAGGGTTCTGATGACAGGTTCCAACCTGAAACGTCACACACCCATACTGCCTGTCCCGCTGAGTTACTCCAGCACTTTGTGTCTTATCTTCGGTGTAAATCAGCATCTGCAGATCCTTCCTACACACATAAGGAGTCTTGAACAAACCCGACCCGAATCGTCTCCCATCCTTATTACTCCAGAGATGCTGTTTTAGTTTTAGTTTTGGAGATACAGCGCGGAAACAGGCCCTTCGGCCCACTGAGTCCGTGCCAACCAGCAATCCCCGCGCATTGACACGATCCCACACGATCCCACATACACACACACACACACACACACACACACGAATGCCAATTTAAATTTTTACCAAGAAAACCTACAAACCGAAGTATTCGGAGAAAACCCACGCGGGTAGTCGGGATCGAACCCGGGGTCTCTGGCGCTGTGAGGCAGCGACTCTACCGCTGCGCCACCTTGCTGCCCCAATACTGCGTGACCCGCTGAGTTAGTCCAGCACTCTGTGTCTATCTTTGGTACAAGTAACCCCTGATTATCTGCACCTCTGGTGACTGCATAACGTGTGTGCATAAGCTATCTAGATTGACCTGCAAATATCTCGCCTCCTTCTTGGCAAACACCGCTTTATCTTTAAGAAGGAACTGCAGATGCTGGAAAAATCGAAGGTGGATAAAAATGCTGGAGAAACTCAGCGGGTGAGGCAGCATCTATGGAGCGAAGGAATAGGTAATGTTTCGGGGCGAGACCCGGAAGGGTCTCGACCCGAAACGTCGCCTATCCCTTCGTTCCATAGATGCTTTCCGGGTCTCGACCCGAAACGTCACCCATTCCTTCGCTCCATAGATGCTGCCTCACCCGCTGAGTTTCTCCAGCGTTTTTACCTACCACTTTATCTTGGGTACATTAGCACCAGCAGCGCTCAACTTAGGACTGGATTTGTCCAATTATCCTTGTAAAACTGCCTCTTGTAAACCAGCACTGCTTGCTGGCAGCATTTAAAGTCTTATTCTGCAAAAACCAAGAGTCGTATCTCCCCTAAACAAAAGACGCATTGAAAACGGCGATTTGTAGGGTTTTGGCCCGAAAAGTTGCCTATTTCCTTTGCTCCATAGATGCTGCCTCACCCGCTGAGTTTCTCCAGCACTTTTGTCTACCTTCGATTTTCCAGCATCTGCAGTTCCTTCTTAAACATTTAACAATCGACTCCCTCCTTTCTTATTATAATTACCTTTTCTTTATTACGTATTAAAATGCAGAGACAATTGCAAATTTAAGACATGCCAAGTAGGAAATTGTTTTGCATTGTTTGAGTAGCTGAAATGGAGTAACGTGGCCAAATCAACGTGGGTGATTTACAAAACAAGGAACTGCAGATGCTGGTTTACAAAATAATAGACAATAGGTGCAGGAGTAGGCCATTCGGCCCTTCGAGCCAGCACCGCCATTCAATGTGATCATGGCTGATCATCCCCAATCCGTACCCCGTTCCTGCCTTCTCCCCATATCCCCTGACTTTGCTATCTTTAAGAGCCCCATCTAGCTCTCTCTTGAAAGTATCCAGAGAACCGGCCTCCACCGCTCTCTGAGGCAGAGAATTCCACAGACTCACAACTCTCTGTGTGAAAAAGTGTTTCCTTGTCTCTGTTCTAAATGGCTGACCCCTTATTCTTAAACTGTGGCCCTGGTTCTGGACTCTGGAAACAAAAGGCACAAAGTGTGTGAGCAGGAACTGCAGATGCTGGTTTAAACCGAAGGGAGACACAAAATGCTGGAGTAACTCAGTGGGTCAGGCAGCATCTCTGGAGAACATGGACAGGTGACGTTTCTCAGAGTGCTGGAGTAACTCGGCGGGTCAGGCAGCTTCTCTGGAGAACATGGATAGGTGACGTTTCACAGAGTGCTGGAGTAACTCAGCGGGTCAGGCAGCATCAGGTGACATTTTGGCTCAGGACACATTCTTCAGACTCAGTCTGAAGGAGGGTCCCCGACCAGAAACATCACCTATCCATGTTGGGTTTGGAGGTTAATTGACGTCTGTAAAATGGCCGCAGTGTGTAGCCAGTGGACGAGCAAGTGGGATTACGTAGAACTTGTGTGAGCAGGCAGTCAGTGTGGACTCTGTGGGGCGAAGGGCTTGTTACCAATCGGCCCCTTTAAAGTTAACTAAACTAATGAACAAAGGGTGGCACGGTGGCGCAGCGGTAGAGTTGCTGCCTCACAGCGCCAGAGACCCGGGTTCCATCCCGACTACGGGTGCTGTCTGTACAGAGTTTGAACGTTCTCCCTGTGACCGCGTGGGTTTTCTCCGGATGACCCTGTTTCCTCCCACACTGCAAAGACATGCAGGTTTGTAGGAAGATGCTGGTTTACACTGACTATAGACACAAAATGCTGGAGTAACTCAGCGGGTCAGGCAGAAATAGGAAAGGGATAGGTGACGTTTCGGCTCAAGACCCTTTCTCAACCTGAAGAAGGGTGTCGACCCGAAATGTCACCCATTCCTTCTGCCCAGAGATGCTGCCTGACCCGCTGAGTTACTACAGCATTTCTTCTCCATCTTTAGGTTGGTAGTTTAATTGGCTTTGGTAAATTATAAATTGTGTGTAGGATAGTGCTAGTGTGTGGGGTGATTGCTGGTCGGCACGGACTCGGTGGGTCGAAGGGCCTGTTTCCGCGCTATATCTCTGCAGTGTAACTGTGCTGGAGGAACTCAGCGGGTCAAGCAGCATCTGTCAAGTGAATGGAGAGGTGACATTTCGGGTCGACACTGTGCATCAGACTCCAGATTTCTGCATCTGCTGTAATCATTGAGATTGCTTTAGAAACAGGAAACTGGAAATACTCAGCAAGCCAGTCAGGAAACAGAATTGTTCGTCCTCGAGACCCTTCATTTTCAGAACCTAACATAATGTGTGCATGGCCACATTATCGAAGGGACGAATGGTCTACTCCTGCACCTATTGTCTATTGTCACTAGGTTTCTGGAGGCTATCGGATAGATAGCTGTGTACGCAGTTGGAAACATGGAAAATAGGTGCAGGAATAGGCCATTCGGCCCTTCGAGCCAGCACCGCCATTCAATATGATCATGGCTGATCCTCCAAAATCAGTACCCCGTTCCTGCTTTTTCCCCATATCCCTTGATTCCGTTAGCCCTAAGAGCTAAATCTAACTCTCCCTTGAAAACATCCAGTGAATTGGCCTCCACTGCCTTCTGCGGCAGAGAATTCCACAGATTCACAACTCTCTGGCTGAAGAGGTTTTTCCTCATCTCAGTCCTAAATGGCCGACCCCTTATTCTTAAACTGTGTGACCCCCTGGTTCTGGCCTCCCCCAACATGGGGAACATTTTTCCTGCCTCTAGTCTGTATGATTTAAAAGCTAGATTCTGGTTGTGCTAAAGTTTGCGAAGACTATGATCAGTGTTTGCACTGTGGCGTTGTGTCAATGGTGCCAAAATAGCAAGGCATATATCTGTGCTTGAGAATGAGAATGGTTCAAGTGACAGCCTTTAACAATCTGGGGAAACTCAGCGGGTGAGGCAGCATCTATGGAGCGAAGGAATAGGTGACGTTTCGGGTCGAGACCCTTGGGGAAACTCAGCGGGTGAGGCAGCATTTATGGAGCGAAGGAATAGGTGACGTTTCGGGTCGAGACTCTTGGGGAAACTCAGCGGGTGAGGCAGCATCTATGGAGCGAAGGAATGGGTGACGTCTCGACCCGAAACGTCACCCATTCCTTCGCTCCATAGATGCTGCCTCACCCGCTGAGCTACTCCAGCATTTTGTCCCTACCTTCGATTTTATCCAGCATCTGCAGTTCCTTCTTAAATCTTTAACACTCTAGTGCAAAGCACGGAGAAGGATTCGATAGTAATAAATCAAATCTTGTTTACATTTGTGCTGCTTGTTGCTACTGTTCCCCTTCTTCCAGTCCCCTGCTTGTGTTATACCGCGCTTACTTTGTGAAATATTTTGAACTTGACGAGTCAGCTGAGGTTTGTGTATCTTCAATAAATCAGCTTTTACACAGCTTTGTACCCAAACCAGTTTAGTTATTTTTAATAAATTAATACACCCTCTTTGTTAAAAATGCATTGCCGACAATTGCACGGCAGATCCAGGGCATTATGGACTAACTAAAGAATAACAAGAAGGGAGATAAAAATGCTGGAGAAACTCAGCAGGTGAGGGAGCATCTGTGGAGCGAAGGAATAGGCGACGTTTTGGGTCGAGACCCTTGGTCCACAGATGCTGCCTTACCCGCTGAGTTTCTTCTTTCGACCAAGGGTCTCGACCCGAAACGTCACCTATTCCTTCGCTCCATAGATGCTGCCTCACCCGCTGAGTTGCTCCAGCATTTTTATCTACCTTTGATTTGTCCAGCATCTGCAGTTAGTTCTTATACAAAGAATAACAAGATGTTTGTTAATACTGATACCTGTCAAAATGAACGGTAATGTAGCTAGCTTCTGAATTGAGGGGTAGTTAGATTTAGCTCTTAGGGCTAACGGAATCAAGGGATATGGAGAGAAAGCAGGAACGGGGTACTGATTCTGGATGATCAGCCATGATCATATTGAGTGGTGGTGCTGGCTCGAAGGGCCGAATGGACTACACCTGCACCTATTTTTTGCATTTAATACTTTGATAGGTTTTGTTTAGTTTGTTGTCACGTGTACAGAGGTACCGTGTTAGTTTGAGTTTAGTTTATTGTCACGTGTACCGAGGTACAGTGAAAAGCTTTTGTTGCGTGCTAACCCAGTCAGCGGAAAGACAATACATGATTACAATCGATCAATCTACAGTGTACAGATATAGGATAAAGGGGAATAACGTTAAGTGCAAGATAAAGTCCGATTAAAGATAGTCCGAGGGACTTCAATGCTGTAGATGGCAGCTCAGGACCGCTCTCTAATTGTTTGTAGGGTGGTTCAATTACCTGATAACAGATTGTTTCATCACAAGTAGACAAAAATGCTGGAGAAACTCAGCGGGTGGGGCAGCATCTATGGAGCGAAGGAATAGGTGACGTTTCGGGTCGAGACCCGGAAGGGTCTCGACCCGAAACGTCGCCTATTCCTTCGCTCCATAGATGCCTCCCGGGTCTCGACCCGAAACGTCACCCATTCCTTCGCTCCATAGATGCTGCCTCACCCGCTGAGTTTCTCCAGCATTTTTGACTACCATCGATTTTCCAGCATCTGCACAGTTCCTTCTTAAGCAGTGTTTCATCACACGTTGTATTTCAGGCCCAGATTCCAAAAGAACCTCTCCTGAGAGATAAACAATTGGAATGTTTTCTCTGCAGCTCAGAGGTTGAAGAGAGACCCTGATGGAAATATATAAAATGTGCATAGGGTAGAAACATAGAAACATAGACAATAGGTGCAGGTGTAGGCCATTTGGCCCTTCGAGCCAGCACCGCCACTCAATATGATCATGGCTGATCATCTAAAATCAGTACCCATTTGGCCCTTCGAGCCAGCACCGCCACTCAATATGATCATGGCTGATCATCTAAAATCAGTACCCCGTTCTGGCTTTTTCCCCATATCCCTTGATTCCTTTGGCCCTCACAGCTAAATCCAACTCTTAAAAGACACAACCATTTTCCCTGGGTAAAAATGTTCTAGAGTAAAGGGCACAGCGTTAAGGTATGGGGGGCAAAGTTTAAAGGAGATGAATGGGGCAAGTTAGTTTTCTACTCGAAGAGGGTGGTGGGTGCCTGGAATGCGCTGCCAGGGGGTGGTGGTGGAGGCAGATACGATAGTGGTGTTAAAGAGGTATTGTTTAGATTGGCACATGGATATGGAGGGATATGGATCACGTGCAGGCTGTCTTTTGCTCAAATAAAAAGGCCCCTAATTGCCCCCTAGTGTGTAGGGAGTGGATGAGAAAGTGGGATAACATAGAACTGGTGTGAACGGGTGATCGATGGTCGGGGTTGACTCGTTGGGCTGAAGGGCCTGTTTCCACGCTGTATCTCTAAACTAACCTAAATAGACGAGGACAAAATTGAAACAAGGAACTGCAGATGCTGGTTTACAAAAAAAGTTCAACAAAGTTCTGGAGTAACTCAACGGGTCAGTCAGAGGAGAACATGGATTCTGAAGAAGGGTCCCGACCCGATACGTCTCCTCTTGTTCAGTTTAGTTTATTGTCACGTGTACCGAGGTACGGTATAAAGATTCTGTTGCGTGTTAACCAGTCAGCGGAAAGACAATACTTGATTACAATCGAGCCGTCCACAGTGTACATGATAAGGGAATAGTGTTTAGTGTGAGATAAAGTCTGGTTAAAGGTCGTCAGGGGGTCTCCATTGAAGTTGTTAGTAAAATATTCTGGTGGCCTTGCTGAGGCAGCGTGAGGTGTAGATACAGTCAATGGAAGGGATTGTTTAAGAAGAAACTGCAGATGCTGGAGAAATCGAAAGTAGACAAAAAATGCTGGAGAAACGCAGCGGGTGAGGCAGCATCTATGGAGAAAAGGCGTAGGTGACGTTTCAGACCTTTCAATGAAAGGGAGGTTGGTTTGTGTGATGGTCTGGGCTACGTCCATAATTCTCTGCAATTTCTTGCGGTTTTGGACGGAGCTGTTCCCAAACCGTGCTGTGATGCATCCCGATAAAATGCTTTCTGTGGTGCATCTGTAGAAGTTGGTGAGAGCTGTCGGGGACATGCCGATCGGAGACTTAACCCTCGGAGATACTGCCTGACCCGCCGAGTGACTCCAGCGCTTTGTGTGTCTTTTAATGTGAGATAACACAGGCCGACATCCATGAAATGTCCTCCAATGTTATCCATTAGACGAAGCGCAGGGGAGGGGAAGGAGGAAATTAGTATGGGGAAATTGATCAGTACGGGTGTCAGGGGTTGTGGGGAGAAGGCAGGAGAATGGGGTTGAGAGGGAGAGATAGATCATCCATGACTGAATGGAGGAGTAGATTTGATGGGCCGAATGGCCTAATTCTGCTCCGATGATTTATGAGCATGAATCGGAAGGGAAAAGGCAATGAGTATTTTGTAGGTAGGGACAAAATGCTGGAGTAACTCAGCGGGTGAGGCAGCATCTATGGAGAGAAGGAAATAAGCGACGATTCGGGTCGAGACCCTTCTTCAGACTTTTGAGTATTTTGTAGGTAGACACAGAATGCTGGAGAAACTCAGCGGGTGAGGCAGCATCTTTGGAGCGAAGGAATAGGTGACGTTTTGGGTTGAGTCCCTTGGAGAAACTCAGTGGGTGAGGCAGCATCTATGGAGCAAAGGAATAGGTGATGTTTCGGGTCGAGTCCCTTAGAGAAACTCAGTGGGTGAGGCAGCATCTATGGAGCGAAGGAATGGGCGACGTTTCGAGTCGTTTCGACCCAGAATATCGCCCATTCCTTCGCTCCATAGATGCTGCCTCACCCGCTGAGTTACTCCAGCATTTTGTCTCTACCTTCGATTTTATCCAGCATCTGCAGTTCTTTCTTCCTACATGACAATATTTTGTGAATTGTTTTCAAGAAATACCTTTTTTTGATCTCTTTTTTTTGGGGTTTCTTTTGAACTTTGTCAAATCAGTACTTTATTGATCTTTTTTATCATTTACAGGCGACGTTGATGCTAGTGACAGGTGGCACTTTGACTTGCCCCCGCGTTTGTCTCTGATATCAAAGGGTATCTGAGCCGTTCCCAGCAAGAGCAGTGGACACACACCTCACCATGGCTATCTAGCGATCATCACATGCCTGGTATGAGCCAGGCCCCTCGTGGGGGGGGGGGCACTCATTGCAGACTGTGCCAGCAGTGCAGAGTGGCTGGCAGTCTAAACAAAACCCCCCCCAATTGATAGCACGTCATCAATTGCAAAAAACACTTCCCAAGTGTTTTAAATCCTTCTCACATCTTTGGCACCTTTTTTTTAGAATGAGAGTGGATGTTTTTTTGAGGTGGTCTTTGCGTCAGTCAGTAAGTAGTAGAAAAAACAAAAGCAAAAAAAAAAAAAGCCATTTAATTAAGAATGGGATTAATTACTTGAGTCAAAGATGGATGGATTTTGTTCACCGAAGCTTTTACCTTTTGTGTGAATGTTAACACGTTTCAGTATAAAAATCGGATATAAACAGTGGCAGAGGAAGGGGCGGAGAGGTTATTGTTTGTGTCGAAGGGAAAGAGTCAAAAAGAATAAGCAGCAGTGATCTTTATTTTTCTCTGGGTGGGTGGGCGGGTGCGGGGTTAAGACGGCTGGTGGATTAAATTGGCTGGAAGCGTGAGTTTACCTGTGGATCAATGGGTAATGTTAATGTGAGCCAACCCCCCCACCTTGCGCCTCCACAACTTCTGGGCACCTCTCAACATCAGTCATTTGCGGTCCACTCCCCCCCCCCCCCCCCCCCCCCTCCCTCCACCCCACCCACCCCCCATTACGTTTGAGTTTCAAAGGGTTTTTTATGTGAAAAAGAAAAGAAATTGAAATCCCGGCCAAGTTTTCTTGACAAACAAAATGTCAGGTCTATCTTTGACGATTGCTATCAAACCTGAACACTTGGCAGCAAAAATACAACTGGTGTTAAAGGGCAAGGAAAAAACTAATTCTGTTTTTGCATTCAGTTTTTGAAACTTTTCAAAGTATTTGTACACTTAAACCTTTTTTTTTCCCTCTTTTGCCAGTCTTTTGGCAAGATGGATGAAGTAATCGCAGGCTTACTGAGTTTTGGAATCTTTGCAGCAAAATTGCCATTTTGGTTGTTAGTTCAAGCACAGTTGTCAGCGAGCCCTTTGCTTAAATGTGTTATTGAAGGTATGGGCATGTGCATTCGTAAAATGTCACTTTTTAAAAAACTTTTAGCGAAGAATTCTGTCGTTTTCCGTTTGAACGCACACCATTGTTTCTTTCTTCTGTTTGTACAGTACTATTTTTTGCAGAAGCAAAGTGTACATGTATGTGTATGTTTGGCTTGACAAAGGCTGCATGGGTCAAATTCATGAGGTTATTGTTTGGCTGTTGCCATCCTCGCAGTTTAAAAAAAAAAAGAAGAAAGCTGTTGACCCCATTGAGTTTCTGCCCAGCCTCTGTGCTCCAAATATTTTCGAACGACGAGAATAAAAAAGGAAAAGTTTTATCGGTGAAATTCTGCAAGTTCCCAGAAGGAATTTTAGTCCGATTGGGATTTTATTCTGAATCGTCAATAAAAAGCTCTTCGTGGTATCCTGGGTTTGATTTGAGTCCCTGCCATGTAAGTATGTGTACAAACGCGATCATGTGACACAGGACAGCACAACACAAGAACAAGCCCTTCGGCCCACAGTGTCCGTGCCGGACAAGATGCCAAGTCCGACCCTTATCTGCCTGCACGTGATCCATATCCCTCCATTCCCTGCATATCCATGTGCCTATTGAAACGCCACTATCATATCTGCTTGAAGACAGGCAGACAGGAAACAAAGAGTAGGGATTAACGGGTCCCTTTCAGAATGGCAGGCAGTGACTAGTGGGGTACCACAAGGCTCGGTGCTGGGACCGCAGCTATTTACAATATACATCAATGATTTGGATGAAGGGATTCAAAGCTGACACAAAGCTGGGTGGCAGTGTGAACTGTGAGGAGGATGCTATGGGAATGCAGGGTGACTTGGACAAGTTGGGGGAGTGGGCAGATGCATGGCAGATGAAGTTTAATGCGGCTAAATGTGAGGTTATCCACTTTGGTAGCAAAAACAGGAAGGCAGATTACTATCTAAATGGCGTCAGTAGGGAAAAGGAAGTACAACGAGATCTGGGGGTCCTTATACATCAGTCTATGAAAGTAAGCAGGCAGGTACAGCAGGCAGTGAAGAAAGCGAATAGCATGTTGGCCTTTATAACAAGAGGAATCGAATATAGGAGCAAAGAGGTTCTTCTGCAGTTGTACAGAGCCCTAGTGAGACCACATCTGGAATATTGTGTGCAGTTTTGGTCCCCTAATTTGAGGAAGGACATTCTTGCTATTGAGGGAGTGCAGCGTAGGTTTACAAGGTTAATTCCCGGGATGGCAGGACTGTCATATGCTGAGAGAATGGAGCAGCTGGGCTTGTACACTCTGGAGTTTAGAAGGATGAGAGGGGCTCATTGAAACATTTAAGATTGTTAAGGGTTTGGACACGCTAGAGGCAGAAAACATTTTCCCGATGTTGGGGGAGTCCAGAACCAGGGGCCACACACAGTTTAAGAATAAGGGGTAAGCCATTTAGAACAGAGATGAGGAAACACTTTTTCTCACAGAGAGTTGTGAGTCTGTGGAATTCTCTGCCTCAGAGGGCGGTGGAGGCCGGTTCTCTGGTTGCTTTCAAGAGAGAGCTAGATAGGGCTCTTAAAGATAGCGGAGTCAGGGGATATGGGGAGAAGGCAGGAACGGGGTACTGATTGGGGATGATCAGCCATGATCACATTGAATGGCGGTGCTGGCTCGAAGGGCCGAATGGCCTACTCCTGCATCTATTGTCTCCTTTAAACTTTGCCCCTCTCACCTGCTTAAAGCTCTGCCCTCTGTGATTTTTTTTCTGTCCTGGGGGAAAAAAAGTTTTGTCTAGAGGTAGTGGACACTTCTCTACCAGGTCTCCCTGCAAGCTCTGGCGATCTGGAGAAAACACTCCTGGTCCATCCAACCTCTCCCTTTAGCTAGTGCCCTCTAGTCCAGGCATTGTTCTGGTGACCCTTCTCTGCAACCTCCCCAAAGCCCCCACATCCTTCCTGTAATGGGGACGACCAGAACTGCACGCAATACTCCACATGCAGTCGAACCGAAAGTCCTATAAAGCCGCGTTATGACGTCCTGTCTCTTGTACTCAGTCCAGTTTAGTTTCAGGTACAGTGAAAAGCTTTTGTTGCGTGCTAACCGCAATGGAAAGGCAATACATGATTACAATCGAGCCATTTACAATGTGCAGATACATGGTAAGGGAATAACGTTTAGTGCAAGGTAAAGCCAGCAAAGTCTGATCAAAGGGAGACAAAAGTGGTGGAGAAACTCAGCGGGTGCAGCAGCATCTATGGAGCGAAGGAAATAGGCTACCTTTTGGGCCGAAACCCTTCTGGAAATAGGCGACGTTTCGGGCCGAAACCCTTCCGGGTTTCGGCCCGAAACGTCGCCTATTTCCTTCGCTCCATAGATGCTGCTGCACCCACTGAGTTTCTCCAGCACTTTTGTCTACCTTCGATTTTCCAGCATCTGCAGTTCCTTCTTAAACACAAAGTCTGATCAAAGATAGTCTGAGGATCCCCGATGAGTGAGATGGTTGCCCCAACCTTTGAAAGCAAGTGACCCATCTCCCTTCTTTACTATCTCTACCCTCTCCCTACTTGTGTTGCCACGTTGCGGGAGTTATGGACTCGGACCTCAAGGAGCAATATCTTCAATGTCCATTCAAGGTCCTGTGCTGTCTCAGCGTAGTTTACCGCAGTTGGGACTAATGTCAAAGCACAACCAAGTCCTTGTTTGTTCCTGCACATCAAAGACTCTGCATAGAAAGTCCTGTTCTAACCTTGGGCTCATAACGGCTTTGGAATCTTGCAGTCCCGAACCTCTTCCCACCGCCCTTGTGCGTGTAGAATAAACCACCAGAGTAGTTTGTGGTGAGATTGCACACGAGTATTTCGCAGTCACAATCAAACTCGGCTCCGATCGCTGGGATGAAAGTCGCCTTTCCCACCCACAATCAAACTTGGCTCACCCACAGTCTGCTGCAGATAGAAATCCGGCAATTATACCCGAAGTCAGTCCAAAACAAACATCTGTGAAGTTAAGTCGAGTCAAGTTGTGTTCTTGGAAACAAGAGTCCAAGTGCTCTGACCTCAAGCTAGCAGTGGTTCAGGAACAGGGCTCCTGCAAGATCAAAGAGGTGGTGTGGGAAGTCGACATCAAAAACATGCCATCAGCTACTGCCCTGGGTACGGGCAACTTTCCCCATTAGAACCAACTAGCCTGCTGTAGCTAGCGAAGGGCCCAGTGATGGCCCCATGAATGAACCTGCTTGATTGCTTTGTTATCCAGCAGCCCCTTCCATCATTGGTTGGTTGGCCGTCATCTGCCCCTTCCATCATTGGTTGGTTGGCCATCATCTGCCCCTTCCATCATTGGTCGGTTGGCCATCATCTGCCCCTTCCATCATTGATTGGTTAGCCATTAACTGCCCTTCCATCATTGGTTGGTTGGCCATTAAATGCCTCTTCCATCATTGGTTGGTTGGCCATCATCTGCCACTTCCATCATTGATTGGTTGGCCATCATTGGTCGGTTGGCCATCATCTGCCCCTTCCATCATTGATTGGTTAGCCATTAACTGCCCTTCCATCATTGGTTGGTTGGCCTTTAACTGCCTCTTCCATCATTGGTTGGTTGGCCATCATCTGCCCCTTCCATCATTGGTTGGTTGGCCGTCATCTGCCCCTTCCATCATTGGTCGGTTGGCTATCATCTGCCCCTTCTTCCATCATTGGTTGGTTGGCCATTAACTTCCCCTTCCACCATTGGTTGGTTGGTTGGTTGGCCATTAACTCAGGAGCAACCTGCAAAGTCGATTTGGGGTCCGATTTTTTTTAGAAAGATACAGCACGGAAACAGTCCCTTCGGCCCACCAAGTCCACGCCGACCATCGGTCACATGTTCACACCAGTTCTATGTTCCCCCACTTTCCCACTCGGGGGGATTTTACAGGATGGACCCGTAAACCACCCACATCGCAGTGCAGTGAGATTTATGTTTTCCATACAGATCGGTAAGATTATTGCCAAACATAAGGACGACCTCCAGTTCAGTACGTAATAATGCATAGAGACAGCTCACTGAGTCCCACGTGCAAGAGTGGCCAGGTTTTAGTGCCATATCCCAGTCCCAGCTGCACATGACCACGAAGGCCCATTGCAGCCGTCGCCTCCATTCCGTTCGCCCCCGTGAACTCGTCCCTCTCCCCGCCCGGCCTTTCTTCAACCTTCGTACCCCGGGGGGAGGGGGAGGCATATCCCGCAGCCGACCTCGAAATGTTCACCCTGCTGGCCCTCTGTCCAGTGGCCGCGGTCGCCGACTCCCTGCGGTTCCTGGTCTTCGGCGGCGAGCAGGGGCCGGGCTCGGCGGCTTCCCTCTGCCGGTTCCAAGTCAAGTCAAGTCAAGTTTATTCGTCACATACACATACGAGATGTGCAATGAAATGAAAAGTGGCAATGCTCGCGAATTGTGCAAAAACAAACTACGTACAGAATATTCACATATTACATATTTGTGGGAGGGAGGGAAGAAAAGGAAAAAAACAGCAATTTTAAAAAGACACCACATAACAGTAAAATGGTTCAGTAAAGTTAGTCCCTGGTGAGATAGGAGTTTACAGTCCTAATGGCCTCTGGGAAGAAACTCCTCATCCTCTCCGTTTTCACAGCGTGGCAACGGAGGCGTTTGCCTGACCGTAGCAGCTGGAACAGTCTGTTGCTGGGGTGGAAGGGGTCCCCCATGATCTTGTTGGCTCTGGAGATCACCGGGACCAATGATGGCGGCAGGCAATCACCTACCGAGGCTTCCACAGGACTTTGGTGGAGGAGGGGGGCACATTTTTCACATGGGGCACGGTTGGAGACAGAAAGGCTGTGCCTGAGGAGGAGATGGAGGCTGAGAGGTGCAACGTCGAAGAACCACCTGGGAAAACACTTGAGCAGACAAGACAAAGGAGGCTGTGGACTGAATGCAGGTGAGTCAGGCTGGTAAGTTGCAAAGAGTGCAGAGAAGATTTACAAGGATGATTCAGTTCAGTTTAGTTTATTGTCACGTGTACCGAGGTAGAGTGAAAAGCCTTTTTCTGTTGCGTGCTATCCAGTCAGCGGAAATAAATGATTACAATCGAGCCATTTACAGTGTATAGATACATGATAAGGGAATAATGTTTAGTGCAAGGTAAAGCAAGCAAAGTCCGATCAAGGATGGTCCGAGGGTCACCAATGTGGTAGATAGTAGTTCAGGACTGCTCTCTGGTTGTAGGATGGTTCCTTGCCTCATAACAGCTGGGAAGAAACTGGTGCCAGAACTCGGGGGGGGGGGGCTCAGCTATCGGGAGAGCTACCGGGGTCTGCCTGAAACTCGTTGACCTCCCAGCAGAGCGAGATGTCCGTGGGGGAATGTTGCCGACTGGCCCGCTGTAGACTGCAGGAGTACGTGCTGAGGGACGCACTGAAGCTCGGTGCAGCCAACGCCAAGGCTCGGTGGGGGAGGGCCACAGTCTAGGGTCCTTCCGCTGCTGGACATGCAGAATAAAAGGGCGTACCTTAAGAAAGGAGATGAGGAGGAATTTCTTTAGTCGGAGGGTGGTGAATCTGTGGAATTCATTGCCACAGACGGCTGTGGAGGCCAAGTCAGTGGGTATTTTTAAGGCAGAGATAGATAGATTCTTGATTAGTACGGGTGTCAGGGGTTATGGGGAGAAGGCAGGAGAATGGGGTTAGGAGGGAGAGATAGATCAACCACGATTGAATGGCGGAGTAGACCAGTCATTCGATGGGCTGAATGGACTAGCTCTGCTCCTATAGCTTCAGTATATATCTGTTCTACTGGTATGCAGCTTAAAACGCTCTTCAACGTTCCAGTGACACAAAGCTAGACTTGATGGGCCGAATGGTCTACTTCTGCTCCTAGAACCTATGCACATTGAGGGGCAGAGTCCGGTGGGGACAGCCCCCAAACAAGGGGAGGGATGTCACCTCTGGGGGCCACATGAGTGCCAAGGGTTCTTGGTATGAGGATAGTTTGGATAGAGGATAGATGAATAAAGTTTACTTTTGGAACACAAATAGAGGGAGAGGTTGAGCATGCGAGGACTTTTATTCCTTGGAGCGCAGGAGGATGAGGGGCGATCTTATAGAGGTATATAAAGTCATGGGAAATAGAATGGGTGAATGCACTGTCTTTTATCCAGACAACAGACAATAGGTGCAGGAGTAGGCCATTCGGCCTTCAAGCCAGCACCGCCATTCAATGTGATCATGGCTGATCATCCCAATCAGTACCCCGTTCCTGCCTTCTCCCCATATCCCCTGACTCCGCTATCTTTAAGAGCCCTATCTAGCTCTCTCTTGAAAGCATCCAGAGAACTTATTATCTGAATGGTGGCCGATTAGGAAAAGGGGAGATGCAATGAGACCTGGGTGTCATGGTACACCAGTCATTGAAAGTAGGCATGCAGGTGCAGCAGGCAGTGAAGAAAGCGAATGGTATGTTGGCCTTCATAGCAAAAGGATTTGAGTATAAGAGCAGGGAGGTTCTACTGCAGTTGTACAGGGTTTTGGTCAGACCACAACTGGAGTATTGCGTACAGTTTTGGTCTCCTAATCTGAGGAAAGACATTCTTGCCATAGAGGGAGTACAGAGAAGGTTCACCAGACTGATTCCTGGGATGGCAGGACTTTCATATGAAGAAAGACTGGATAGACTCGACTTGTACTTAGAAGATTGAGGGGGATCTTATAGAAACTTACAAAATTCTTAAGGGGTTGGACAGGCTAGATGCAGGAAGATTGTTCCCGATGTTGGGAAGTCCAGAACAAGGGGTCACAGTTTAAGGATAAGGGGGAAGTCTTTTAGGACCGAGATGCGAAAATCCTTTTTTACACAGTGAATCTGTGGAATTCACTGCCACAGAAGGTAGTTGAGGCCAGTTCATTGGCTATATTTAAGAGGGAGTTAGATGTGGCCCTTGTAGCTAAAGGGATCAGGGGGTATGGAGAGAAGGCAGGCACAGGATACTGAGTTGGATGATCAGCCATGATCATATTGAATGGCGGTGCAGGCTCGAAGGGCCGAATGGCCTACTCCTGCACCTATTTTCTATGTTTCTATCTATGAACCGGCCTCCACCGCTCTCTGAGGCAGAGAAGGGGAATCGAGAACCAGAGGACTCCGGGATAAGGTGAGGGGGGAAAGATTTAATAGGAATATGAAGCGTGGTACGTGTTTAGAATGAGCCGCCGGAGGAGGTAGTTGAGGCAGGTACGATAAACCACATTTAAAACACCAAGATAGACACAAACAGCTGGAGTAACTGCTACGATTTGCTTGCCTATCCTCACTAACCTCGACTACTATCGCCCAGAATCACGTTAAGTATTTCATGGTGCAACCGTAGAAATTAAATGTTTCAGAACCGGGTGAGGGGTGGGTAAAGTTATTAAATAGGTATATCTCTCTTAATCTCTTTTTATTTCCTTCCTTTTTTATTTTTTTCTTTCTCTAATTCTTTTTTCTTCTTTTTTTTTTTCTCTCTTCACCATTTTCTACCTTTCTGTTTACCTGTTTCTTTCTTCGGGCTTTCTTTACTATTTCACGAACTTACACTTTCACCACTTTACACGATACTCTCTTTTCCTCTATCTTTCCTATCTTCATTTTCTGTTTTATTGTTTAAATTAAAAATAAAAAAGTTGTACATGAACTGTGATATCTCAGTGTGTATTAGGTACGCGTCCTACAATATTGTACTTCTAATACAAATAAATAAATAGATAAATAATATAGAAAAGTATTTCATGGTGCTTAATAGCACCCTGCCTCCGAGAAGCTGCCAATATAATCAAAGATGTGTGTCGGAAGGAACTGCAGATGCTGCTTTAAACCGAAGATAGACACAAAAAGCTGGAGTAACTCAGCGGGACAGGCAGCATCTCTGGAGAGAAGGAATGGGTGACGTTTCGGGTTGAGACCCTACTTCAGACAGTCAGGGGAAAGGGAAATGAGATATAGACATAGAAGAAATGAGAGATATAGAAGAAATGAATGAAAGATATGCAAAAAAGTAAGGTTGATAAAGAAAACAGGCCATTTGTTAGCTGTGGGCTAGGTGAAAACGAGTTACAGATAATGAAACTCACCAGGGTGACATTGAAACTAGTAGAGTGACGAGGGTGGGGGATGGCCAACTTTCTTTCTCCCCTGACTCAGTCTGAAGAAGGGTCTCGACCCGAAACCTCACCTCTTCATTCTCTCCAGAGATGCCGCCTGTCCTGCTGAATTACTCCAGCATTTTGTGTCTATAATCAAAGACTTGTCCCACCCCGGTCATTCCTTCTTCTCCCCGCTCCCGTCCGGCAGAAGGTACAGAAGCTTGAAAGCCCGCACCACCCAGACTCAGGAACAGCTTCTTCCCCTCTGTTATCAGGCTTCTGAACGGTCCTTGCCATAAGCTAGTGTACTGTCCGATTCACCTCGACCCCATTGCGGAGAAATAAGAGAAAATAAGCAGAGTGCAGAATGTGGTGAAGATAGACACAAATTGCTGGAGTAACTCAGCGGGACAGGCAGCGTCTCTGGAGAGAAGGAATGGGTGACGTTTCGGGTCGAGACCCTTCTTCAGACTAAAACACATTTGGCCAGGGTCATGGATAGGAAAAGTTGAGAGGGATATGGGCCAAATGCGGGTAAATGGAACTAGCGTGGATGGGACATCTTGGTCAGCAGGACCAGTTGGGCCGAAGGGCCTGTTTCCATGCTGTATGACTCTAATCGTCCACAATAGACTATCAGTAATACATGTTAACCAGCCCAAAAACAGTGCAACGGAGACACAAGGAACTGCAGATGCTGGATTCTCGAGCAAAGTGCTGGAAGAACTCAGTGGGTCAGGCAGCATCTGTGGAAGGAAAAGACAGGTGATGTTTCTTGTCGGGGACCCTTCTTCGGACGTCATTCCCTGCCCTTTTAGTTTAGTTTAGAGATACAGCGCGGAAACAGGCCCTTTGGCCCACTGAGTCCGCACCGACCAGCGATCCCCGCACACGAACACTACACCCACTAGGGACAATTTTACATTTACACCAAGCCAATTAACCTACAAACCTGTACGTCTTTGGAGTGTGGGAGGAAACCGGAGCACCCGGAGAAATCCCACGCAGGTCACTGGGAGAACGTACAAACTCCACACAGACAGCACCCGTAGTCGGGATGGAACCCGGGTCTCTGGCGCTGTGAGGCAGCAACTCTACCCGCTGCGCCATCGTGGCTGTCAATTAATTAATACTTTTTAATATTGTGTACCGTACATATACTAAATCTAACATCCCCTGGGCTATTAAACAATCTGTTTATTCCTTCCACAACGCTGACTCAACAGTTGTTTTTTTACACAAACATCAGTGACTTCACTGCCTGGCTTTGTTCAAATTTAAACCACTGTAGCAACGCGGAATTACACATGGAAATTATCAAAGGCTTTGCTTTCTTTGGTTGGCCAGATAACTTATCACAAAGTAGTTAATAGAAGTTAAATAAAGAGAGAGGTACATTCATGTAATACCTGATGGTATCTTGTATGCTCTTCTGAGCTCTTTACATAGTGCAAGAGATTTAAGATAGCCCTCCCCCCCCCCCCCCCCCCTCCTCCTCTACAGCTTATACACGCAATTGTTCTAACTGGGCACGATGGCACAGCGGTAGAGTTGCTGCCTCACAGCTAGGGGTCGCCAACTGTCCCGTATTAGCCGGGACATCCCGTATATTGGGCTAAATTGGTTTAGCCCTTGTCCCGTATTTGACTGCTACTACTCGGGTCGAGGGGACTGTCGGGTCGGAGCGCCGCGTCCGGCCCCCGCCTCACCCGTCCCGACGTAGTGCAGCCCGTGGAGTGCAGCAGCAGCAGCAGCAGCGCCTCGCCCGTGGCCCCGTCGGTCGGTCGGCAGCCCGGCCAGCTGTCCCGACCTTCGGACCTTCGCTTACCGCCGACACCACCACCACCACCCCTCCTTCTCACGGCCGATCATCGGTTCATGAGTTGGACGCGGCACCGGCCCGGGCCAAAACTCCTCAGCTGGGCCCGCCGGCTGGGCTTTGTGTGTAGTCCAGCACCCGGGGCCAACTCATCATTCACCCAGACACGGCCCAGTCGGTCAACGAATTGCCGTGGGGAATTTGTCCCGTATTTTGACCTTTTGTCCCTTATTTGGGTGCGAGGAAGTTGGCCACCCTAGACCCGGGTTGAGAATAATCACCTTTCCTTCTCTCTGCCTGACCCGTTGATTTACACCAACACTTTGTGTCTATTTTCTGTATAATCCAGCAACTGCCGTTCCTTCCTGCAGGGTTGTAGGTTAATTGGCTTTTTAGTTTAGTTCAGAGATACAGCGCGGAAACAGGCCCTTCGGCCACCAAGTCCACGCCGACCAGCGATCACCCCGTACACTAGCACCATCCTACACATTAGGGACAATTTGAAATGTTACCAAAGCCAATTAATCCACACCGTGTTGTGTAAGAAAGAACTGCAGATGCTGGTAAAACCGAAGGAAGACACAAAATGTTGGAGAAACTCAGCGGGGGAGGCAGCATCCCTGGAGAGAAGGAACTGGCGATGTTTCGGGCCCGAGACCCTTCTTCAGACTGATGTCAGAGGAGGGGGTAGGACAAAGAAAGTAGGCGGAGACTGGGAGAACTGGGATGGGGGGAAGGGGGGAATGAAGAGAGAGAGAGAGAGAGCAAGGGCTACCTGAAGTTACAACGTTGCACGCCTTTGGAGTGTGGGAGGAAACCAGAGCACCCGGAGAAAACCCACGCGGGTCACGGGGAGAACGCGCAAACTCCACACAGACAGCACCCGAAGTCAGGATGGAACCAGGTTCCCTGGCGCCGTGAGGCAGCAACTCTAGCGCTGTGCCACCAATGAGCGGAGTTTGTGTTACATTTTGAGAGTTTAGAGCACTCGTTCCCAATTACCTCCGTCGGTTTTCCCAATCTAAACGGTGTGTGTAAAGGGTGGGCAATGGATAGATTATACGCCATCGTAATGAACCGTCCATTGCCACCACGTTTTATCTCAGGCTGTACACAAAGAAATGCCAGCAATGTCCAAAGCACCACAGGAGTGAGCAAGTAGATAAGTAAGTGTGCTAAAGTTCGACCCGATAATGAAAGGATGAATACGTTTATTGGCTAAGTATGTTCACATACAAGGAACTCCGCCCGCAAGTGACAACAGGACACGCGAGTGACAGTTAGGAATGACACGTAAAGCATTAAACATTAATAATGATTGATGACATTAATAAATAACATTAATAATCATTCATCCCGTTAAATATGAGGGCGTGGCTGCGAGGGGAGAGGGGCAAAGTTTAAAGGAGACTAGACCAAGTGCAGACCCCGCAACGGACCCGTTCCCCACCCGTAGCCCCCACGGGAGGCGTGGACCTCCAACTCAAGCCGTTCCCGGACGTAAGGTTCCAGCACTCCCCTTGCCTCCCTCAGCTGTGGGCTTTAAAAAAAATTACAATTGCACTTGTCCTGCGTGTTGCAATGGCAATTGGCCCTCCCCCCCCTCCTGTGAGGTGAAATGTTCAGAGTGTTCCTGTGTCGCAACATTGTGTTGGAAGCCGGCAGGAATGATTTTAACAGTAAAAAACTTGTGGAAGTTGGCATTTTTAACGCTTTAATCACGATTAACGTGAATTATAGGATGAAATCTTCCGTTTTTTTTCACACAGAGGGTGGTGGGTGCCTGGAACGCACTGTCTGGGGTGGTGGTGGAGGCGGCTCCCTGCATATCCATATGCTTATCCAAAAGTTTCTTAAACACCACGACTGTCTCTCTCTCTGTCTCTCTGCCCTCTGTCTCTCTCTCTCTCTGTCTCTCTCTGTCTCTCTCTCTGTCTCTCTGCCCTCTGTCTCTCTCTCTCTCTCTGTCTCTCTCTGTCTCTCTCTCTGTCTCTCTCTCCGTCTCTCTCTCTGTCTTTCTGTCTCTCTCTGTCTCTCTCTCTCTCTGTCTCTCTCAGTCTCTCTGTCTCTCTGTCTCTCTGTCTCTCTCTCTGTCTCCCTCAGTCTCTATCTCTCTGTCTCTCTCTCTGTCTCTCTGTCTCTCTGTCTCTCTCTCTGTATGTCTCTCTCTGTGTGTCTCTCTCTGTCTCCCGCTCTCTGTCTCTCTCTCTCCCCTGTCTCTCTGTCTCCCTGCCTGTGTGTGTGTGTCTCTCTCTCTCGCTCTGTCTGTCTCTGTCTCTGTCTCTGTCTCTCTCTCTCTCTGTCTCTCTCTCTGCCTCCCTCCCTCATAAACAGTGATGCATTTTGACACACCACCCGATGTCCCCACCCTGACTCTCGATGCATCTCCCCCCATTAAGGACACAATATAAAGGAGAATCGTTTTATTTTTCATTCCCCCCTTTGTGTTTTGGGAACTCTAGTTGGGTTCAGGTTGTGGAGGTTTAAAGGCAGCCCTGGTGTCAATTCAGAATGGCTTTGGTTTTCTGGGCAGGGATGAAAGCCACTTGGATCCTTTACTAATGATCCCCACACACAGTGTCTGTTTACAGTGGCAACAATGGCAGCTTAGCTGAGGGACAGGTTTGAAAGAGACGGCCAGTGTTCCTGTTGAGACCTGGAGTCCCGTCTCTGTAACAACTCGTACAAATGCAACTCCCCGACAGCAGGAATGAAAGAAGAATTCTTGCTCTCAGGGTTCGGTGAGGCCGATAACAATATTGAAACGATCTCGCCCTGTCACTCTAGAAGTCCTTTGACTCAACGCTTCCATTGTTGGTGAGCCTCTGAGAATTTGCCCATTCTGAATGGTGGAATTGAAGGCTGTACAATATCAGGCATCTCTCACTCCTCATCTCCGAAGCACCAAAGTCCATGGCGTATAAAGCTTCCATTGTAGTGTGAAGTCTCCGGTTATTACAGTGCTTATCTCTATCTGGGTTCATTTGAGATGGGTCCCAAATGGAACAGTCAAAAACCGCAGGCAAGGTCATGACTGAGGCTGGTGTAGGTCATTGTAGTTTACTTTAAAGACCCAGCGTGCAAACACCCTTCGGCCCACCGAGTCCGTGCCGACCATCGATCACACTAGTTCTATGTTATCCCACTTTCTCATCCACTCCCTACACACTAGGGAGCAATTTACAGAGGGGCCGATCAACCTGCAAACCCGCACGTCTTTGGAATGTGGGAGGAAACCGGAGCACCCGGAGGAGAGAAACAAACAAACAAACAAACAAACAAACACACACACACACACACACACACACACATATACACACACACACACACACACACACACACACACATATACACACACACACACACACACACTCACACACACACACACACACACACACACACACACACACACACACACACACACACACATATACACACACACACACACACACACGCACACACACACACACACACACACACACTCACACACACACACACACATATACACACACACACACACACA
>CM075985.1:1408659-1433659 GCA_038087875.1 Malacoraja senta
CACCATCCTACACATTAGGGACAATTTGAAATGTTACCAAAGCCAATTAATCCACACCGTGTTGTGTAAGAAAGAACTGCAGATGCTGGTAAAACCGAAGGAAGACACAAAATGTTGGAGAAACTCAGCGGGGGAGGCAGCATCCCTGGAGAGAAGGAACTGGCGATGTTTCGGGCCGAGACCCTTCTTCAGACTGATGTCAGAGGAGGGGGTAGGACAAAGAAAGTAGGCGGAGACTGGGAGAACTGGGATGGGGGGAAGGGGGGAATGAAGAGAGAGAGAGAGAGAGCAAGGGCTACCTGAAGTTACAACGTTGCACGCCTTTGGAGTGTGGGAGGAAACCAGAGCACCCGGAGAAAACCCACGCGGGTCACGGGGAGAACGCGCAAACTCCACACAGACAGCACCCGTAGTCAGGATGGAACCAGGTTCCCTGGCGCCGTGAGGCAGCAACTCTAGCGCTGTGCCACCAATGAGCGGAGTTTGTGTTACATTTTGAGAGTTTAGAGCACTCGTTCCCAATTACCTCCGTCGGTTTTCCCAATCTAAACGGTGTGTGTAAAGGGTGGGCAATGGATAGATTATACGCCATCGTAATGAACCGTCCATTGCCACCACGTTTTATCTCAGGCTGTACACAAAGAAATGCCAGCAATGTCCAAAGCACCACAGGAGTGAGCAAGTAGATAAGTAAGTGTGCTAAAGTTCGACCCGATAATGAAAGGATGAATAAGTTTATTGGCTAAGTATGTTCACATACAAGGAATTTGCCTCGGTGCTCTGCCCGCAAGTGACAACAAGACACGCAGTGACAGTTAGGAATGACACGTAAAGCATTAAACATTAATAATGATTGATGACATTAATAAATAACATTAATAATCATTCATCCCGTTAAATATGAGGGCGTAGCTGCGAGGGGAGAGGGGCAAAGTTTAAAGGAGACTAGACCAAGTGCAGACCCCGCAACGCACCCGTTCCCCACCCGTAGCCCCCACGGGAGGCGTGGACCTCCAACTCAAGCCGTTCCCGGACGTAAGGTTCCAGCACTCCCCTTGCCTCCCTCAGCTGTGGGCTTTAAAAAAAATTACAATTGCACTTGTCCTGCGTGTTGCAATGGCAATTGGCCCTCCCCCCCCTCCTGTGAGGTGAAATGTTCAGAGTGTTCCTGTGTCGCAACATTGTGTTGGAAGCCGGCAGGAATGATTTTAACAGTAAAAAACTTGTGGAAGTTGGCATTTTTAACGCTTTAATCATGATTAACGTGAATTATAGGATGAAATCTTCCGTTTTTTTCACACAGAGGGTGGTGGGTGCCTGGAACGCACTGTCTGGGGTGGTGGTGGAGGCGGCTCCCTGCATATCCATATGCTTATCCAAAAGTTTCTTAAACACCACGACTGTCTCTCTCTCTGTCTCTCTGCCCTCTGTCTCTCTCTCTCTCTGTCTCTCTCTGTCTCTCTGTCTCTCTGCCCTCTGTCTCTCTCTCTCTCTCTCTGTCTCTCTCTGTCTCTCTCTCTGTCTCTCTCTCCGTCTCTCTCTCTGTCTTTCTGTCTCTCTCTGTCTCTCTCTCTCTCTGTCTCTCTCAGTCTCTCTGTCTCTCTGTCTCTCTGTCTCTCTCTCTGTCTCCCTCAGTCTCTATCTCTCTGTCTCTCTCTCTGTCTCTCTGTCTCTCTGTCTCTCTCTCTGTATGTCTCTCTCTGTGTGTCTCTCTCTGTCTCCCGCTCTCTGTCTCTCTCTCTCCCCTGTCTCTCTGTCTCCCTGCCTGTGTGTGTGTGTCTCTCTCTCTCGCTCTGTCTGTCTCTGTCTCTGTCTCTGTCTCTCTCTCTCTCTCTGTCTCTCTCTCTGCCTCCCTCCCTCATAAACAGTGATGCATTTTGACACACCACCCGATGTCCCCACCCTGACTCTCGATGCATCTTCCCTCATTAAGGACACAATATAAATGAGAATCGTTTTATTTTTCATTCCCCCCTTTGTGTTTTGGGAACTCTAGTTGGGTTCAGGTTGTGGAGGTTTAAAGGCAGCCCTGGTGTCAATTCAGAATGGCTTTGGTTTCTGGGCAGGGATGAAAGCCACTTGTATCCTTTACTAATGATCCCCACACACAGTGTCTGTTTACAGTGGCAACAATGGCAGCTTAGCTGAGGGACAGGTTTGAAAGAGACGGCCAGTGTTCCTGTTGAGACCTGGAGTCCCGTCTCTGTAAGAACTCGTACAAATGCAACTCCCCGACAGCAGGAATGAAAGAAGAATTCTTGCTCTCAGGGTTCGGTGTGGCCGATAACAATATTGAAACGATCTCGCCCTGTCACTCTAGAAGTCCTTTGACTCAACGCTTCCATTGTTGGTGAGCCTCTGAGAATTTGCCCATTCTGAATGGTGGAATTGAAGGCTGTACAATATCAGGCATCTCTCACTCCTCATCTCCGAAGCACCAAAGTCCATGGCGTATAAAGCTTCCATTGTAGTGTGAAGTCTCCGGTTATTACAGTGTTTATCTCTATCTGGGTTCATTTGAGATGGGTCCCAAATGGAACAGTCAAAAACCGCAGGCAAGGTCATGACTGAGGCTGGTGTAGGTCATTGTAGTTTACTTTAAAGACCCAGCGTGCAAACACCCTTCGGCCCACCGAGTCCGTGCCGACCATCGATCACACTAGTTCTATGTTGTCCCACTTTCTCATCCACTCCCTACACACTAGGGAGCAATTTACAGAGGGGCCGATTAACCTGCAAACCCGCACGTCTTTGGAGTGTGGGATGAAACCGGAGCACCCGGAGGAAACCCACGCGGTCACGTGCATAAACACACACGCACGCACGCACGCACGCACGCACACACACACCCCCCCCTCCATAGATGCTGCCTCACCCGCTGAGTTTCTCCAGCATTTTCATCTAGCTTCGATTTTTCCAGCATCTGCAGCTCTTTCTTAAACAAAATATATATTGCATATTAGTTATACCTAACAGTAAAAAGCGGCATGCTGGTGCAGCGGGTAGAGCTGCTGCCTCACAGCGCCAGAGACCCGGGTTCCATCATGACTTACGGGCGCTGTCTGTACGGAGTTTGTACGTTCTCCCCGTGACCTGCGTGGGTTTTCTCCGGGTGCTCCGGTTTCCTCCCACACTCCAAAGACATACAGGTTTCGGTAAAATTGTAAATTGTCCCTAGTGTGTGTGTGTGTGCGGGGTGATCGCTGGTCGGCGCGGACTTGGAGGGCCGAATGGCCTGTTTCCACGCTGTATCTCTAAACTAAACTAAGAAATTAATGCAAAACATAATTAGAACGGATGTTTAAGGAAGAACTGCAGATGCTGGAAAATCGAAGGTAGACAAAAATGCTGGAGAAACTCAGCGGGTGAGGCAGCATCTATGGAGCGAAGGAAATAGGCAACGTTTCCGGACGAAACCCTTCTTCAGACTGCTTCAGAATTAGAACGGAGATGAGGAAACACTTTTTCAAACAGGGAGTTGTGAGTCTGTGGAATTCTCTGCCTCAGAGGGCGGTGGAGGCCGGTTCTCTGGATACTTTCAAGGGAGAGCTCGATAGGGCTCTTAAAAATAGCGGAGTCAGGGGATATGGGGAGAAGGCAGGAACGGGGTACTGATTGTGGATGATCAGCCATGATCACATTGAATGGCGGTGCTGGCTCGAAGGGCCGAATGGCCTACTCCTGCACCTATTGTCTATTGTCTATAATTAGAAATCAAGTCCATGCCAGTGCAGGAGGTGTCCGTGGCGGTCCGTTGGAGGTGGGATTAGGGGTGTGTGGGCCGGTTCAGGAACCTGATGGTGGTGGTGGGAAAGTACAGCAGCTGTTGCTGAACCTGGCGGTGTGGGACTTCAGGCTTCTGTACCTCCTGCCCAACGATGGCAGTAACAAGAGGGCACTGCCCACTAACACTGTCCTACACACACTGGGGACAATTTACACACACACCGAGCCAATTAACCTACAAACCCGCACGTCTTTGGAGTGTGGGAGGAAACTGGAGCACCCGGAGAAAACCCACGCAGGTCACAGGGAGAACGTACAAACTCCGTACAGACAGCACCCGTAGTCGGGATGGAACCCGGGTCTCTGGCGCTGTGAGGCAGCAGCTCTACCGCTGTGCCACGGTGCCGCCCCTAAGGATGTAACCATGTCTTCTTAAGAGGAAACGTCGCCTATTCCTTCGCTCCATACATGCTGCTGCACCCGCTGAGTTTCTCCAGCATTTTTGTCTCCCTGCAATTTTCTATTATGGTGTGTTTGTCCGAGTCTATGCGCCTGCTGCTGCTGCTGCTGCTGCTGCAAGATTTCCATTGCAGCTGACTGTACCTCATTCCACTTGAGCATAAGACAATCAACCTGACAACAGCACACCTGTGTTAACAAATTGGTCCTTAAAATAAAAACCACACACCCTTTGGTGTTCTACACCGACTCCTCTACCATCAAACCCCAGATCGTGAAAGCGATATCCAGTATGATTCTCAGTTGCAATTGAACGCGAGATGAATTTTGTTCAATAATTTGACAGGTTGACCTGATTTTGACTCGGCGACCGACGTCTTATTTTACATCGCAATCCTTTACCATTTCATTCCCGATTCTCTCGGTAGCTTGCAGCTACATGACAGGCCGAAGAGGTTTATTGTCAATTCAATCACAAGAGGGATATTATGTCAGTAAAGTGGAGCAGCACACTAGTGCTTCTGTGGAGGTTTCTTTTTATAAATGAGCCCTCCAGCCTCTATCATGAACAAAGAGCCATCTCTTAGTTTGAGCCAATTTCACGTTCCCAATAGGTTTACCCTCCCCTTTGTTCGAGTTGGGCAGTATTGATTTAAGCAGTTGTATCATAGAAACATAGAAACATAGAAAATAGGTGCAGGAGGAGGCCATTCGGTCCTTCGAGCCAGCACCGCCATTCATTGTGATCATGGCTGATCATCCACAATCAGTAACCCGTGCCTGCCTTCTCCCCATATCCCTTGATTCCACTAGCCCCTACAACTCTATCTAACTCTCTCTTAAATCCATCCAGTGACTTGGCCTCCACTGCCCTCTGTGGCAGGGAATTCCATAAATTCACAACTCTCTGGGTGAAAAAGTTTTTTCTCACCTCAGTCTTAAATGACCTCCCCTTTATTCTATGACTGTGGCCCCCGGTTCTGGACTCGCCCAACATTGGGAACGTTTTCCTGCATCTAGCTTGTCCAGTCCTTTTATAATTTTATATGTTCCAGAGGCAAGAAAGCAAATGCCGCAGGTGCTGAAAATCCGAAATAAAACCAATAAATGGTGAAGGCAGACAAAAATGCTGGAGAAACTCAGCGGGTGAGGCAGCATCTATGGAGCGAAGGAAATTGGCGACATTTCGGGTCGAAGCCCTTCCTCAGACTGGGTTTCAGCTCGAAGAAGGGTCTTGACCCAAAACGTTACCTATTTCCTTCGCTCCATAGATGCTGCCGCACCCGCTGAGTTCCTCCAGCATTTTTGTGTCTCCCAGTAATATGTTGCGGTTATTTCCTTCCCGTCAGTATGAGTAAATTTCTGAGTGAGTGCGAGTGACTTTGAGGTCCCGGTTAATGAGGAGCGATTGGTGACAGGCTATCTGGGACAGTGGCCCACAGGGCAGCAATGCCAGGCACAGGCTTGCTTTCACCCAGTGGATATGAAAGAATGATTCATCGCTGGGTGGTAATTCATCCTGGTTTAGTGAGTTATGGAACTGGTTTGGCAACGAGACTGGATCACCAGGCCAATTCCCTGCGCTTAAGTTTAGTTTGGAGATACAACGGGTGCTATGCATGTGGTATCATCGTATCAATGGTACATTATTCCTTGTCAGTGTACCACATGCACCTCTGGAAACGGGCCCTTCGGCCCATCGAGTCCTCGCCAACCACCGATCACCCGTCCACACTCATTCTATCAATAGACAATAGGTGCAGCAGTAGGCCATTCGGCCCTTCGAGCCAGCACCGCCATTCAATGTGATCATGGCTGATCATCCCCAATCAGTACCCCGTTCCTGCCTTCTCCCCATATCCCCTGACTCCGCTATCTTTAAGAGCCCTATCTAGCTCTCTCTTGAAAGTATCCAGAGAACCTGCCTCCACCGGCCTCTGAGGCAGAGAATTCCACAGACTCACCACTCTCTGTGAGAAAAAGTGTTTCCTCTTTTTTTTTGTTTAAATTTTTTATTAGAGGTATCTGCATATCATAGTCCAACCCAATACAAACTTTGTATAACGATTACATATTAAGTATCCAGGGTTCCGGGTTTAAAAAAAAAAAATTTAAAAAAAAATAGTGTTTCCTCGTCTCCGTTCTAAATGGCTTACCCCTTATTCGTAAACTGTGGCCCCTGGTTCTGGACTCCCCCAACATCGGGAACATGTTTCCTGCCTCTAGCGTGTCCTATACATGGGGGACATTCTATACAGAACAGAAACCATCGATCACCCCGTTTACCCTAGCGCAGCGGTAGAGCTGCTGCCTCACTGCGCCAGAGACCCAGGTTCGATCCTGACCACGGGTGCTGTCTGTACGGAGTTTGCACGTTCTTCCCTGTGACCGTGTGAGTTTTCTCCGGGCGCTCCGGTTTCCTCCCGCACTCCAAGGACGTGCAGGTTTATAGCTTAATTGGCTTCAGTAAAATAGTAAGTGTTCCATGGTATGTAGGATATTGCTAGTGTGCGTGTATCGCTGGTCAGCGTGGCCTCGGTGGGCCGAAGGGCCTGTTTCCATGTGACAATAATGTACCATTGATATGATGATCATTATATCTCTAAAGTCAAACATTCCCTGCAGTTAGTTTAGAGATACAGCGTGGAAAGAGGTCTTTAGGCCCATCGAGTCTGTGCTGCCCACCGATCATCTGTTCAGACTATAGTTCTATTCTACACACTGGGGACAATTGTCATAGAAGACAAGTACATGGATAGCACAGGTTTAGGGGGATACGGGCCAAATGTGTACAGGAGGGACTACTGCAGATGGGACAGTTTGGTCGGCACGGACCAGAGGGGCCAAAGGGCCTGTTTCCCTATTGTATGACTCTATGTCATAGGAACCTTTTGGAGCAACGTTTTCACACAGAGGGTGGTTGGTACACGGAACGAGCTGCCCGAGGAGGTAGTGTTTAAGAAAGAACTGCAGATGCTGGAAAAATCGATCGAAGGTAGACAAAAATGCTGGAGAAACTCAGCGGGTGAGGCAGCATCTATGGAGCAGAGGAATAGGCGACGTTTCGGGTCGAGACCCTTCTTCAGACTGATGTGGGGTGGGTTGGGGGGAAAGAAAGGAAGAGGCGGAGACAGTGGGCTGTGGGAGAGCTGGGAAGGGGAGGGGAAGGAGGGAGAAAGCAGGGACTACCTGAAATTGGAGAAGTCAATGTTCATACCGCTGGGGTGTAAACTACCCAAGCGAAATATGAGGTGCTGCTCCTCCAATTTGTGGTGGGACTCACTCTGGCCATGGAGGGGGCCCAGGACAGAAAGGTCGGATTGGGAATGGGAAGGGGAGTTGAAGTGCTGAGCCACCGGGAGATCAGGTTGGTGATTGCGAACCGAGCGGAGGTGTTGGGCGAAGCGATCGCCAAGCCTGCGCTTGGTCTCACCGATGTAGATCAGTTGACACCTGGAGCAGCGGATGCAATAGATGAGGTTGGAGGAGGTGCAGGTGAACCTCTGTTGCACCTGGAGGTAGATGAGGCAGATTCTGTAACAGCATTTAAAAGACATTTGGACAGGTACATGGATAGGACAGGTTGAGAGGGATATGGACCAATTGCAGGAAAATGGAACTTGCTTAGATGGGGCATCATGCTTGGCATGGTCATGTTGGGCCAAAGGGCCAGTCTCCGTGGTGTATGACTCTATGAACACATTGCTCTTCATGCAGGCTTGTAGAGCTCACATTGACTACTCCCAATCCTACGTTAAACAAATGTCACAGCGTCAGAGAACCCGGTTCGATCCCGACTACAGTTGCCGTCTGTACGGAGTTTGCACGTTCTCCCCGTGACCTGCGTGGGTTTTCTCCGGGTGCTCCGGTTTCCTCCCACACTCCAAAGACGTGCAGGTTTGTAGGTTAGTTGGCTTGGTATAAATGTAAAATTGTCCTAGTGTGTGTAGGATAGTGTTAAAGCCCCGTCCCACTGTACGAGTTCAAGAGTTCTCCCGAGTTTGCCCTGATTCGAACTCGGAGAATTACGGTAATGGCTGCTCGTGGGTACTCGGGGCTCTCGTGGACATTTTTCAACATGTTGAAAAATCTTCACGAGTCTTCCCGAGCTTACCGCGTTTCACGAGTACCCGCCGTTAGCGTTACGAGCCGCTAAGAGACGTCCCCGAGCTCCGACGTACCCGCTATGTACATTCTACGTGCTTACCACGAGTTTGATTTTTTTTTAAAACTCGGGAGAGCTCCTGAATGAACTCGTACCGTGGGACAGGGGTTTCAGTGTGCGGGGATCGCTGGTTGGTGCGGACTCGGTGGGCCATCAATGGTTTCAAAACACTCCCCGACGTCCCGAGTTTATGAATGTGATTCAATAAAATCATTTTATAGTAATATTTCCCCAAAAACGCAGGAATTATTTAACATATAGTTTTAATGTTTACATGTACAAATACATTATGTGACACCTTCCACCAACATATGAAACTATTACAGAAAACCTTTCACAGTTTTTTTTTGTAGAACAAATATTGTCGATACTCAGCTCCGCAGGGGACACATCAAAAACTGCAAGTTTACAAAGTTAATCGACTTAAGTAACAAAATTAATAAAGTACCCTGTGAATTATTAAATGCATGCATCGTGCGTAAATACATTTTAAAATCACATTTCAGAATGATCAGTTGAGAACATACAGACTACACATACACAGAGATTGCATAAAGATAATATGTTTCAAGGCTGTGTTATGTGCAGAGTCATCTCTGGTGTCATGAACCAAGTCTCAATGGACATTTCACATTATGTTAACGTTCCAAGTTATACCCAGGATCTTGCCCGTCACAGGGTAATAAGGGATATTATGCAACTCTTTAGCAAAGGGAAAGGTTTAAATTGGAATCTCAGGATGACACGGTGGCGTCGAGGCCGAGCTGCTGCCTCACAGCGCCGGAGACCCGGGTTCGAACCTGACCACGGGTGCTGTCCGTACGGAGTTTGTACGTTCTCCCCGTGACCTGCGTGGGTTTTCCCCGGGTGCTCCGGTTTCCTCCCGCACTCCAAAGGTTTGTCGGTAAATTGTCTTGGGTATAAATGTAGGATAGTGTTAATGTGCGGGGATCGCTGGTCGCCACGGGCCCCGTGGGCCGAAGGGCCTGCTCTCTAAACTGAGGGGCATCTTTTTCACACAGAGGGCGGAGGGTGAATGGAATGAGCTGCCAGGGAACGTGGTTGAGGCTGGTGCAATAACTAGATATAAGGGACATATGGACAGATACAGGGACAGGAATGGTTTGAGAGAGAGATGGGCCAAACGGCAGCAGGTGGGACTAGTGAAGCAGGGGCATCTTTGTCAGCAAGGGCGAGTTGGGCCGAATGGCCTGTTTCTGTGCTGTACGACTGCAATAACCCGAGATACTTGGCAAGCATTGCATTTTCAATCACCAGGCAAAGCTGAATACAATGCACACTCCCCTGATATAATCAAAAATCTTTCTTCATAAACTTAATATTTGAACAACTTTAACAACAGTTTCCTAAACTCCAGCATAACCCTAAATGCAGGACTTAACACAAGGTAAAATGTCCTCTGTAATATGTGACGGTATCAGTCTAGTTCAGTTTAGAGATACAGCGAGGAAATGGGGCCTTTGGCCCACGGAGTCCGCGCCGACCACCGATCGCCCGTTCACTTGTTCTATACCACACGCTTTACGAAGATGTTGCCTGGACTCCAGGCTCCGAGCTCCAGGGAGAGGTGGAACTGGACAGGATGATGAGGGGAGATCTTATAGAGGTGTACAAAATCATGAGAGGAATAGATCGGGTAGACGCACAGAGTCTCTTGCCCAGAGTAGGGGAATCGAGAACCAGAGGTCATAAGGTTATGGTGAGGGGGGGCGGGGGGGGAGATTTAATACAGACCTGAGGGGTAACTTTTTTCACACAAAGGGTGGTGGGTGTATGGAACGAGCTGCTGGAGGAGGTAGTTGAGGCTGGGACTGTCCCAACATTTAAGAAACATTTAGACAGATGCATGGATAGGACAGGTTTAGAGGGATATGGGCCAAACGCAGGCAGGTGGGACTGGTGTAGATGGGGCATGTTGGTCGGTGTGGGCAAGTTGGATGAAGGGGCTGATTTCATGCTGTATCACTCTATGACCAGTGGATGACAAAGATAGGTGACGTTTCAGGTCGGGACCCTTCGTCAGACTGACCCGAAACGTCACCTATCCATGTTCTCCACAGATGCTGCCTGACCCGCTGAGTTACTCCAGCGATCTGTGACCAATCAACATGCTGAAGGCCAGAACTACAACTCTGATATAAACTTATAAAAACAAAACAAATGTCACTGTACAATATAATAGACCATTACCAATACGACATGGGAGCAAAACATGGAAGTTAAAATATGACGAGATGTCAAATTGCATAAGTTCATAGGTTATTTGAGCAGAATGAGGCCAATCGGCCCATCGAGTCTACCCCACCATTCAATCATGGCCGATTTAACTTCCCCTCACAACCCCATTTGCGAAGGAAATAGGCAACGTTTCGGGCCGAAACCCTTTCGGGTTTCGGCCAGAAACGTTGCCTATTTCCAGAAGGGTTTCGGCCCAAAACGTTGCCCTATTTCCTTCGCTCCATAGATGCTGCTGCTGCACCCGCCGAGTTCCTCCAGCACTTTTGTCTACCTTTCGATTTTCCAGCATCTGCACAGTTCCTTCTCAAAACACGTTCACCAAGACGGTGTTAGTTGTGCTGGAGTCCCTTGCGGAAAGCACGTGGGGGGCGAGGCGACCATCTTTGTTGAGGTCCTCTGTTGGCGAGCGGCCGAACAGCTGAACTGCCGGATGGTGGAATCGGAAAAGCCGCCAACGAACGACCTCCGCCAGAAGCCCAGCAGGCGGCGTTGAAAGGACTTGCAATCCCAACACCCCCCGAATCAGGCGAGCGTCTCCAGACATTCCTGGAAGAAGTCAGTCAGTCAGTCAGTCAGAGGAAGGGTCTCGACCCCGAAACGCCGCCCATTCCTTCTCTCCAGAGACGCGGCCCTGTTACTCCGGCACTTTGCGTCTAATAGTCAGTCAGCCGGTCAGTCAGTCAGTCGCTGGGTCGGGGATTCACTGGCCCTCGTTGATCCTCAGCAGGCCCAGCTTCCGTAGCGCCTCTTTGCGGGATTCATCCGTGGAGCCGCGCCCGGAGAACTGGACGGTGATTCCCTGCGGCCGGAATGCCGACGGCTTCTGGAAGGAGCGGGACCGCTGCACGGCGGCGGAGGCGTTGGGCGGTTGCGGCGTCCGTGGGGCGGGCTTGGTGCCGGCGGCGGCGGCAGGAGGCGGGGGACGGGGAGCGGTCTGGGCCAAGGGGTGGACCTTCGGGGACGGAGCCGCCCCGGCCATCCCGACCGGCGATCTGAGGCCGTTGGGCAACCTGTTGTCCGTCTCGTCCGAGGACTGTTTGACCAGCAGCGGCTTCTTGGCGGGATAGACGACGGAGAAGTTCCTCCGCGGGTTGGACAGAGGTCCTCTCAGCTGTTTCTCCTCGGACTCGACGGCCAGCAGACCGGCGCCTCCCAGATTGGCCAGGACCTGGGCCTTGCGCTCCTGAACCTTGACCGCTGCCATGGTGATGGTGTTGTTGTAGTCCTTGCTGGACGCCGAGATGCTGATGTTGGACGGAAGCCTCTGGACCTTGGGGTTCCTGAACGAGAAGACCCTGGCCTCGAGGGGGGAGGTCAGGCCGGCACGCGGCTTCTCCTGGGGGGGAGGGGGAAAGGGCTTGCTCTCGGACGGAGACGCGGGGTGTGGGACGCCGTTCTCCGCCCGCCCCTCCGCGATCTTCTGAGCGATGACCATAGGCGTCGGCACCGAGCCCGGCGGCTTGGCCTGGCCGCAGAACCCTCGCACCACGTCCACGTCGGGGTCATCCACTGAGCCCGGCGGCTTGGCCTGGCCACAGAACCCTCGCACCACGTCCACGTCGGGGTCATCCACTGAGCCCGGCGGCTTGGCCTGGCCGCAGAACCCTCGCACCACGTCCACGTCGGGGTCATCCACCGACATCTCAAAGCTTCGTTGTTTCGTCAACTGCGGCACGGGCATCGACAGCGGCGCCCGTTCCTGCGCTTCCACCACCGCAAACCTCTCGTGGACTTCCTCCTCCGCCCGCCATCTTCCTCCCACTTGGTCGACTGGAAGGAAGAACAGAAAGCAACCATTTAAAAGACGGGCTGACTTCAACACTGATTAGTGCGGGTGTCGGGGGTTACGGGGAGAAGGCAGGAGAATGGGGTTGGGTGGGAGAGATAGATCAGCCATGATTGAATGGCGGAGTAGACTCGATGGGCCGAATGGCCTAATTCTGCTCCTATCTAAGGCAAATTGAGCAGCCCCTGCGCAGTTGGGGGCTATGGGTTAGTGGTGGAATATTGTGTTGGGGGAACGGGTTGCTTTGGAGGACCAAGCCTCCCGTGGGGGCTATGGGTTAGTGGTGGAATATTGCGTTGGGGGAACAGGTTGCGTTGGGGGACCAGGCCTCCCGTGGGGGCTATGGGTTAGTGGTGGAATATTGCGTTGGCGGTCCAGGCCTCCCGTGTGACCGCCCCACTTGGTCCAGTCACATAAACTTATGCTGAGGCAGTTTACAGATTCTCAACCCCATTACCCAGCTTCAACCCGCGTGGCATTTGCTGCCTGTGTGGAGTTTGCACCTTCTCCCTGTGACCACACGAGTTTCCTGCAGGTTTAGTTTTCAAGAGATACAGCGTGGAAACAGGCCCTTCGGCCCACCGAGTCCGCGCCGACCAGCGATCCCCGCGCACTAACGCTATCCTACACAAACTAGGGACAATTTGTACAATTATACCGAAGCCAATTAACCTTCAAACCCGCACGTCTTTGGAGTGCGGGTGGAAACCGGAGCGCCCGGAGAAAACCCACGCAGGTCACGGGGAGAAGGTGCAAACTCCGTACAGACTGCACCCGTAGTCAGGATGGAACCCGGGACTCCAGCGCTGTGAGGCAGCAGCTCTACCCGCTGCACCACCGTGCCGGGTCCACCCAGGTCCCAAAGACGTGCGGGTTTGTAGGTCAATCGGTTATAGTGTGTTGGATTGAGCGAGTGTGGACGGGTGATCACTGATCTGTATCCACACCATATCTCTAACGTAAAGTGGAAAGACACCTGGACAGGTCCGTACATGGATAGGAAGGGTTTAGAGGTATATGTCGGGCAGGTGGGACTAGTGTAGATGGGCCAGCAGAGACAAGTTGGGCCGAAGAGCCTGTTTTCGCACTGTCTGTCTCGGTGACTCGGTGACTCGGTGACTCGGTGACTCGGTGACTCTGAATTCAGAGACCGAGCCTTGAAGCTGCTGAACACCATAGAGTGGAGGAAAGTTTGGCCGTCGAACATAGAAACATAGAAACATAGCAAATAGGTGCAGGAGGAGGCCATTCGGCCCTTCGAGCCTGCACCGCCATTCAATATGATCATGGCTGATCATCCAACTCAGTATCCTGTACCTGCCTTCTCTCCATACCCCCTGATCCCTTTAGCCACAAGGGCCACATCTATCTCCCTCTTAAATATAGCCAATGAACTGGCCTCAACTACCCTCTGTGGCAGAGAGTTCCACAGATTCACCATTTTCTGTGTGAATTTTTTTTTTATCATCTCGGTCCTAAAAACGATTTCCCCCTTATCCTTAAACTGTGACCCCTTGTTCTGGACTTCCCCAACATCGGGAATAATCTTCCTGCATCTAGCCTGTCCAACCCCTTAAGAATTTTGTACGTTTCTATAAGATCCCCCCTCAATCTTCTAAATTCTAGCAGAACTCACATGGGAATATGTTCTCGTATTTCGGGATGGACTTTCCCGGCTGGGGGCGCGTCGTCACTAAGTCGATGATTTCTTCGCTTGCGGAGTTGACCCTGGTCGGGGTGGAAGCATCGTCGCTCTTGACGCTGGAGATGGAGCTGCAGTCCTCAAAGTCGTCGTTCAGGGAGTCCAGGGTGGTGTCGAAGAACAAAATACACTCCTGCTCCTCGCGGGACAGGTAGCCGAGCAACTCGTCGTCCTGCGCCAGGCAAAGTTCAACCATTAGACCGCGCACCGGAAATCAGACGATCAAAGCCAGCCACCCTTCACAAGGGCGAGAGTTCACCGATAAGTCTAGTTTCGGGATACAGCGCGGAAGTAGGCCCTTCGGCCCGCGCCGACCAGCGATCCCCACACACTAACACCATCCCTACACACACCCACACACACACACACACACAAGGGACAATTTACATTTACACCAAAGCCAATTAACCTACAAATCTGCGCGTCTTTGGAGTGTGGGAGGAAACCGGAGCACCCAGAGAAAACCCACGCAGGTCACGGGGGGAACGTGCAAACACCGTACAGACAGCACCCGTAGTCAGGATCGAACCTGGGTCTCTGGCGCTGTGAGGCAGCAACTCTACCGCTGTGCTGCCGTTAGGCAGTGTAAGGTTCACGGGACAAATGGAATGGAGTCGACGGCTACAACGGGCCTTTATGGCCAAGTGGGACTGGGAAATGGGGCTGAAACCTGGCGCCTCTTGTACATGGACTCAGAGAGCTGATTCTACGCATGATGTACTTAACCAGGAATCGTACCCATGTATGGCAAAACTTGGTGTACGGAACCATTGAAGAAAGGTCTCAACCTGAAACGTCACCTATCCATGTTCTCCACAGATGCTGCCTGACCCGCTGAGTTACTCCAGCACTCTAGGAAACGTCACCTATCCATGTTCCGGCAGCATCTATGGAGCGAAGGAAATAGGCAACGTTTCGGCCCGAAACCCTTCTGGGTTTCGGCCCGAAACGTTGCCTATTTCCTTCAGGGTTTCGGCCCGAAAGGTTGCCCATTTCCTTCGCTCCACAGATGCTGCCTGACCCGCTGAGTTACTCCAGCACTCTGTGAAACGTCACCTATCCATGTTCTCCACAGATGCTGCCTGACCCGCTGAGTTCCTCCAGCACTTTGTGTTTGGCTGGGGATCGCAGCATGTTGCTCGGCGTGGGCAAGTTGGGCTGAAGGGCCTGTTTCCACGCTGTATCACTCTTGTGACTATGACTCCATTTTAAGCGGGGCATTTGGCCGTGGTTAGCCGGAAGAGTTTAGGAGCAAGGAGGTCCTTCTGCAGTTGTGCAGGGCCCTGGTGAGACCACACCTGGAGTATTGTGTGCAGTTTTGGTCCCCTAATTTGAGGAAGGACATCCTTGCTGTAGAGGGAGTGCAGCGTAGGTTTACAAGGTTAATTCCCGGGATGGTGGGACTGTCATAGACAATAGACAATAGGTGCAGGAGTAGGCCATTCGGCCCTTCGAGCCAGCACCGCCATTCAATGTGATCATGGCTGATCATCCCCAATCAGTACCCCGTTCCTGCCTTCTCCCCATATCCCCTGACTCCGCTATCTTTAAGAGCCCTATCTAGCTCTCTCTTGAAAGCATCCAGAGAACCTGCCTCCACCGCCCTCTGAGGCAGAGAATTCCACAGACTCACCACTCTCTGTGAGAAAAAATGTTTCCTCGTCTCCGTTCTAAATGGCTTACCCCTTATTCTTAAACTGTGGCCCCTGGTTCTGGACTCCCCCAACATCGGGAACATATTTCCTGCCTCTAGCATGTCCAAACCCTTAACAATCTTATATGTTTCAATGAGATCACCTCTCATCCTTCTAAACTCCAGAGTGTACAAGCCCAGCTGCTCCATTCTCTCAGCATATGACAGTCCTGCCATCCCGGGAATTAACCTTGTAAACCTACGCTGCACTCCCTCTACAGCAAGGATGTCCTTCCTCAAATTAGGGGACCAAAACTGCACACAATACTCCAGGTGTGGTCTCACTAGGGCCCTGTACAACTGCAGAAGGACCTCTTTGCTCCTATATTCGATTCCTCTTGTTATAAAGGCCAACATGCCATTGGCTTTCTTCACTGCCTGCTTTACCTGCATGCTTATGGCCGTCCAAGGCGGCACAAGTGAGAAGACTCACCGAGTCGGAGTTTCTGGACCTGGAGCTGAAGCCGCTGTCCCCGTTGGCCTTCCTCTGCATCCTGTGTACCTTGGTGCTCGGAGAAAGGGAAAAGTCCATCTCTGCGTACAACGTCTCCACTGGCATGTCAGGCAGGTCCGGAGGGCGGGGAACGCAAGAGCCTGTAACCAGATGGAAGAGTAGCCTGTGGGATGGGTCCACACCGACCTGGCCCTGGGGAAGGAAGAAGAGATGGAGGTCAAACCTTCAGCACACACGGGTGAGCGAGACCTCTCACGACGCTTCTCTCCTCGACTCAGGAAGCCTTGAGGAGAGCAAAGAAAAGCACAGAGAAAGACACACAATGTAACTCAGCGGGTCAGGCAGCATCTGTGGAGAACGTGGATAGGTGACGTTTCACAGAGTGCTGGAGTAACTCAGCGGGTCAGGCAGCATCTGTGGAGAACATGGATAGGTGACGTTTCACAGAGTGCTGGAGTAACTCAGCGGGTCAGGCAGCATCTGTGGAGCGAAGGAAATGGGCAACCTTTCGGGCCAAAACCCTGAAGGAAATAGGCAACGTTTCGGGCCGAAACCCGGAAGGGTTTCGGGCCGAAAAGTTGCCTATTTCCTTCGCTCCATAGATGCTGCCGGAACATGGATAGGTGACGTTTCCCAGAGTGCTGGAGTAACTCAGCGGGTCAGGCAGCATCTGTGGAGAACATGGATAGGTGACGTTTCACAGAGTGCTGGAGTAACTCAGCGGGTCAGGCAGCATCTGTGGAGAACGCGGATAGGTGACGTTTCAGGATCGGACCCTTCTTTGAGTCATACAACGCTGAAACAGGTCCTTCAACCCAACTTTCCCATCGCGACCTTTACACTGGTCCAATCATGTATCTGCAGCATGTACCATATGTAAAAGCTGAAACATTTCCACGTGCCTGTCTAAAAGCCTCTTAAACACCACGATCGTATCCACCTCCACCACCAGCCCTGGCACCCACCGCCCTCTGTGTGAAAAAACCTGCCCCGCACATCTCCTTTAAACTTGGCCCCTCTCACCTTAAAAGCTGCGCCCTCTAGTCTCTGGCTCAACTGATGTAACACCACACACGAGATCATCGCCTGAGGACCACTGTGAGGAGATCATTACTCTCAACAAGGTGATGAGTTCAGATGGGAGGAAACTCAAACACTCGAGGGGCAATGCTTTATCATGGCCGATAGAAGCATAGGAAGGGAGATGAACGGTATTCTCTGGGAGGCACGGGGAGCAGCGGTAGAGTTGCTGCCTCATTGCGTCCTGGAGACCCAGGTTCAATCCTGACCTCGGGTGCTGTCTGTCTGTCTGTCTGTGTGTGTGTGTGTGTTGAAGGGCCCGTCCCACTTTCACGACCTAATTCACCCCCTTTTTTACTCGTGGACATTTTTCATCAGGCTAGAAAAAACGCCCCGACCTACTCGATGCCACAAGTACCTACGACTAACATCACGGCCTGCTACGACCTACCTATGACCTGCCTACGACCTCGTGACGACCATGCTGCCAGTATGAGTCAAGGGCAAACTCGGCAGAGGTCGTGAATTAGGTCGTGAAAGTGGGACAGGCCCCTTTGAGTTTGCACGATCACCCTGTGACCTGCGTGGGTTTTCTCCGGGTGCTCCGGTTTCCTCCCACACTCCAAAGGTTAATCGCCCCTGGTGTGTAGGGAGTGGATGAGAAAGTGGGATAGCATAGAACTAGTGTGAACAGGAGTGGGCTCGATGGGCCAAAGGGCCTGTTCCTGTGCTGCTTCTCTCAACTAAACTGAAATGTTCTCGACCCGAAACGTCACCCAATTCCTTCTCTCCAGAGATGCTGCCTGTCCCGCTGAGTTACTCCAGCATTTTGTGTCTATCTTCGGTGTAAACCAGCACCTGCAGTTCCTTCCCACACCGAACTTCAATGGGTTCCATAAATGAGGATTACATTGCAGAATAAAGAATGAATTAAGCTAATTCAACGCTGGCACAGACTCTCTCTGTAATATTCAATGGGAACATTAGAAGCCTGATAATGGAATGGGGATTCAATGTGATATGCTGCCGCTTCTGAGGAGTGAAAATAAATACACTGTCCACATGATAAAGTATTAATTCCATCATAGTTTGTGTTATTAATTCAACAAGCTCACCTTGTAATAATGATTGGAATTCATCGCCACAGACGGCTGTGGAGGCCACGTCAATGGATATTTTTAAGGTAGAGATTGACGGATTCTTGATTAGTGCGGGTGCCAGGGGTTACGGGGAGAAGGCGGGAGAATGGGGTTAGGAGGGAGAGCTGGATCTGAAGAAGGGTCTCGGGCCGAAACGTCACCCATTCCTTCTCTCCAGAGATGCAGCCTGTCCCGCTGAGTTACTCCGGCATTTTGTGTCTACGATTAAGCAGCCGTGATTGAATGGCGGAGTAGACATGATGGGCCGAATGGCCTAATCCTGCTCCTATCACTTATGAAGAACCCATACAGTGTGTTATTGGAGTGCTGTGTGCCTGCAATACCAACGACTCCAACAGACCACTCGTAGAGTAAGGCTTAGTTTAGTTAAGAGATACAGCACGGAAACAGGCCCTTCGGCCCACCGAGTCCGCACTGACCAGCGATCGCCCAGTTCCATGTTATCCCACTTTCTCATCCACTCCCTACACACACCAGGGGGCAATTTACAGAAACCAATTCACCTACAAACCCGCACGCCTTTGGGATGTGGGAGGAAACCGGAGCAAACCCACGCTGTCACAGGGAGAAGGTGCAAACTCCACACAGACAGCACCCAAGGTCAGAATCCAACCCGGGTCTCTGGCGCTGTGAGGCAGTGGCTCTACCAGCTGTGTCACTGTGTTTAATTTAGTGATACAGCAAGGAAACAAGGAACTGCAGATGCTGCTTTACACCGAAGATAGACACAAAATACTGGAGTAACTCAGCGGGACAGGCAGCATCTCTGGGGAGAAGGAATAGGTGACGTTTCAGGATGGGACCCTTCTTCAGACTGAGAGTCTCGTCCGAAGAGGGCCTTCACCTGAAAACGTCACCCATTCCTTTTCTCTAGACATGCTGCCTGACCCGCTGAGTTACTCCAGTACTTTGTGTCATTTCCCCTAGGTGTTTGCGAGTCAAATATAATCTGTGGAAGTCATTGCCACAGACGGCTGTGGAGGCCAAGTCAGTGGATATTTTTAAAGCGGAGATTGATCAGTGCGGGTGTCAGGGGTTACGGGGAGAAGGCAGGAGAATGGGGTTGAGAGGGAGAGAATAGATCAGCCATGATTGAATGGCGGAGTAGACTGGATGGGCCGAATGGCATAATTCTGCTCCTACAACATATGAAGTGGTTTCAGAGTTTAAGCGGGCTTTGGTTAGTGTCTTGAAAGTAAATTTCTGCTTTAAATGATTCCACCCACAAACAGGTGCAGTTGCCGAAACAAATCAGCGCTGGAATGGCAGTGCCTTGCGACCGTGGCGATGAAATGCTTCGAGAGATCAGCGATGACGCAACACCACTCCTGCCTCAGTAATGACCTGGACCCAGCGCGATTCACCCAACAGCACAACAGATCAACGCTGGCTCTACGCTCGTCACCGGACCACGTGGACAATGTTAATGTCAGGCTGTTGTACATCGTCTGAAGTAGGGTCTCGACCTGAAACGTCACCTATCCATGTTCTCCACAGATGCTGCCTGACCCGCTGAGTTACTCCAGCACTCTGTGTCTGTCTATAGCACGGCGTTCAATACTGTCATTCCCTCCAAACTCAACAATAGTTTTATTTGTTGTCACATCAGTTTAGTTTAGTTTAGAGATACAGTGCGGAAACAGGCCCTTCAGCCCATTGAGTCCGCGCCGACCATTATCACTATCCTACACACACTAGGGACAATTTTACATTTACACCAAGCCAATTAACCTACAAATCTGTACGTCTTGGGAGTGTGGGAGGAAACCGAAGATCTCGGAGAAAACCCACGCGGGTCACGGGGGAGAACGTACAAACTCCGTACAGACAGCGCCCGTAGTCGGGATCGAAACTGGGACTCTGGCGCTGCGAGGCAGCAACTCTACCGATGTACCACCCTTGTACCGAGGTACGGTGAAAAGCTTTTTGTTGCGTGCTAACCAGTCAGCGGAAAGACAATACATGATTACAATCGAGCCGTCCACAGTGTACAGATACAGGATAAAGGGAATAACGTTTAGTGCAAGGTAAAGTCAGCAAAGTCCAATCAAGGATAGTCCGAGGGTCTTCAATGAGGTAGATGGGAGGTCAGGACCGCTCTCTGGTTGTGGTAGGATGGTTCAGTTGCCTGATAACAGCCGGGAAGAAACTGTCCCTGAATCTGGAGGTGTGTGTGTTCGTTTTCACACTTCTGTACCTCTTGCCTGATGGGAGAGGGGAGAAGAGGGAGTTGCCGGGGTGAGACTGGTCGGTGATTATGCTGCTGGCCTTGCCGAGGCATGAACATTGAACTCCCCAATTTTAAGTAACTAATCTTCAAATGACCCCCCCCCGACAACCCCCCCCTCCGTTCCCTACTTCCTTTTACGTAACTCTCTTCACTGAGGTCAACCTGGATGTGCCCTCTCTCCTGGCCTCACCACCACCAACTCCATTCCTTCCTCTGGCTTCACTACCACCTCTATTCCTTCCTCTGGCTTCACTATTCGCACCTCCTCTACACATATCCCCTTACCTCACATTTTTTGTTTATTCTTCTTTGGCCTCCGTCCAACCATCTGCCCATCGAAGCCACCCTCCCCCTTCCCCTCCCCCCACCCCCTCTCCTATATCCACCTATTACTCGCCAGGCTCTGCCCTTCCCCCACAAGGAACTGCAGATGCTGGTTATCAAACAAATGCGAAACGTCACCGAATAGTGAAAGGCCCGGATAGAGTGGACGTGGAGAGGATGTTTCAACTGGTGGGAGAGTCTAGGACCAGAGGGCTCAGCCTCAGAATAAAAGGACTTTCCTTTAGGAGGAATTTCTTTAGTCGGAGGGTGGTGAATCTGTGGAATTCATTGCCACAGAAGGCTGTGGAGGCCAAGTCAGTGGATATTTTTAAGGCAGAGTTAGATAGATTAATGATTAGTACGGGGGTCAGGGTTTATGGGGAGAAGGCAGGAGAATGGGGTTAGGAGGAAGAGATAGATCAGCCATGATTGGATGGCGGAGTAGAATGGATGGGCCGAATGGTCTAATTCTGATCCTAGAGTTGATGAATATTGATCTTGCGAATACAGAGAGATATCAGGGCAGCTGTCAAAAACTACGCAAGTCATGTGAAGAGGTTTTAAAGGGTGGAGCGAGAGGGGGGCACATTAGATTGAGATTATAGACAATAGACAATAGGTGCAGGAGTAGGCCATACGGCCCTTTGAGCCAGCACCGCCATTCACTATGCTATTGGGGATGATCAGCCATGAACACATTGAATGGCGGTGCTGGCTCGAAGGGCCGAATGGCCTACACCTGCACCTATTGTCTATTGTCTATGGCTGATCATCCACAATCAGTACCCCGTTCCCACCTTCTCCCCATATCCCCTGACTCCGCTATCTTTAAGAGCTCTATCTATCTCTCTCTCGAAAGCATCCAGAGAACCAGCCTCCACCCGCCCTCTGAGGCAGAGAATTCCACAGACTCACCACTCTCTGTGTGAAAAAGTGTTTCCTCGTCTCCGTCCTAAATGGCCGACCCCTTATTCTTAAACTGTGTGTGGCCCCTGGTTCTGGACTCCCCCCAACATGGGGAACATGTTTCCTGCCTCTAGCGTGTGCAAACCCTTAATGATCTTATATGTTTCAATAAGATACCCTCTCATCCTTCTAAACCCCAGACTATTGCAGTGTTAAATACTCCTTTTCCCAATATTATAGAAATGCTTTCAGATGAACTGGGTGAAACACACAGGGGAATGCGGGGCAGCAGAGTTGTGGCGCTGGTACTTTTCCATCGAAGGAAAGTGTTTGAATGTGCCCATATGGAAACTACAAGGTCATATTGACCAAGTGCATATCAGAACCAGTCAACTGGCACAACACACAGCCTTTTACAAAGCAACCGAGGTTTACTCTGGATGGCTTAATCATGTATAATGTCGTTCAGTCTAGTTTATTGTCACGTGTACCGAGGTACAGTGAAAAGCCTTTGTCGCGTGCCAACCAGTCAGCGGAAACACGGGGAGAACGTACAAACTCCGTACAGACAGCACCCGTAGTCAGGCTCGAACCCGGGTCTCCGTGAGGCAGCAACTCTACCGCTGCGCCACCCTCGCACCGAGGTACAGTGAAAAGCTTTTTGTTGCGTGCTAACCAGCCAGCGGAAAGACAATACATGATTACAATCGAGCCGTCCACAGTGTACGGATACAGGATAAAGGGAATAACGTTTAGTGCAAGGTAAAGTCCGATCAAGGATAGTCCAAGGGTCACCAATGAGGTAGATAGTAGTTCAGGACCGCTCTCTGGTTGTGGTAGGATGGTTCAGTTGCCTGATAACAGCTGGGAAGAAACTGTCCCTGAATCTGGAGGTGTGCGTTTTCTCACTTTACCAGGATGAGACTGGTCCTTGATGATGCTGCTGGCCTTGCCGAGGCAGCGTGAGGTGGAGATGGGAGTCAATGGAAGGGAGGTTGGTTTTGTGGGACGACTGCGTCCACAATTCGCTGCGATTTCTGCCGGTATAGTCTTTTCGCTGACTGGATAGCACATGACAAAAACCTTTTCAATACCGTGGTACGTGACGTTAATAAACTGAACTAAACCTTTGATGAAACCAAGAGTTAAATAATGCTGACAGGATACCCTTATAACAGTTAATTGGCCGGGTATTCCCATACAAGGAATTTGCCTTGGTGCTCCGCCCACAAGTGACAACATGACATACAGTGACAGTGAGGAATGACACACAAAACATTAAACATTAATAATAAAACATTATTGATTAAACATGTGAATTAAATAAAATACCAGATCAAAGGGAGGCTACAGATTTTTGGGTTGTTGAGTAGAGCAACTACTTGTGGAAAAAAGCTGTTTTTATGTCTGGCTGTGGCAGCTTTGACAGTCCGGAGTCGCCTTCCAGAGGGAAGTGATTCAAAGAGTTTGTGGCCAGGGTGAGAGGGGTCAGAGATGATCTTACCCGCTCGCTTCCTGGCCCGCGCAGTGTTTAGTTTAGTTTAGAGATGCAGCGTGGAAACAGGCCCTTCGGCCCACCGAGTCCGGGCCGACCACCGGACGCTAACACTATCCTGCACACACGAGGGCAACCAATTATTCCACAAACCTGTACGTCTTTGGAAAGGGGGAGAAAAACCCACGCAGAGAACGTGCAAACTCCGTGCAGACAGCACCCGTAATATGGATCCAACCCGGGTCTTTGGCGCGGTGAGGCAGCAGCTCTACCGCTGCGCCATCGTGCCGCCCCTAGTTGAGAGATACATCTTGGAAACAGGCCCTTCAGCCCATTGAGTCCATGCCAACCATCGATCACACCATTTCTATGCTATCCCACTTTGTCATCCAATCCCTACACAATAGGGGCAATTTACAGAGGGCCGATTAACATAACAAACCCGCACGTCTGCCACAGAAGGCTGTGGAGGCCAAGTCGGTGGATATATTTAAGGTAGAGATACATAGATTCTCAATTAGTGCGGGTGTCAGAGGTTATGGGGAGAAGGCAGGAGAATGGGGTTAGGAGGGAGAGATAGATCAGCCGTGGTTGAATGGCGGAGTAGACAAAAATGCTGGAGAAACTCAGCAGGTGAGGCAGCATCTATGGAGCGAAGGAATAGGCGACGTTTCGGGTCGAGACCCGGAAGGGTCTCGACCCGAAACGTCGCCTATTCCTTCGTTCCATAGATGCTTTCCGTGTCTCGACCAGAAACGTCGCCTATTCCTTCGTTCCATAGATGCTTTCCGGGTCTCGACCAGATACGTCGCCTATTCCTTCGCTCCATAGATGCTGCCTCACCCGCTGAGTTTCTCCAGCATTTTTTTGTCCACCTTCGATTTTTCCAGCATTATAGTTCTTTCTTAAACAGTGATTGAATGGCGGAGTAGACGCGATGGGCCGAATGGCCTAACTCTGCTCCTGTCACTTATGATCTGATGTGGGAGGAAACCGGAGCACCTGGGAGAAACCTAAGCGGTAACGGGGAAGAACGTGCAAACTCCACACAGTCAGTACCCGAGGCTGAGGATCGAGCCCACTGCAGCACCGTGCCGTCCTACGCTGGAGTCATTTGAGATGGCGCAGCGCATTGAATAAGAGATGGGATCACAGGGAAGTGAACGGGAGGATCAGAGACCACACACACAGTACACTCCATACACACGCACACACACACACACACACATACACACACACACACACTGTACACTCCATACACACACACACTGTACACTCCATACACACACACACATACACACACACACACACACTGTACACTCCATACACACTGTAAACGTCAGCCAACAAAGTTAATTATTTCACTATTATGCGATGAAATACAAAACCACCAATCTGGCTCTTTAGGGTTGAAATGCTTCATATTATAATTACACCTCTGGGTGAATAAACCATAATTACTTCAACAATCCAAGAGCCAAGAACAACTTCATCTAACATAACAAACACTTAGTGCTCAAACCATTTAAAACCAGAATCCAGGTCACTGTACCAAGCGTGCAGTCCGCCCAGTTGACGAAGTGTTGCTTTCTTTGAGGTGTTTTACGGCCCTGGTGTGCAG
>CM075985.1:1435221-1496954 GCA_038087875.1 Malacoraja senta
TTGGGGGAGTCCAGAACCAGGGGCCACAGTTTAAGAATAAGGGGTAAGCCATTTAGAACGGAGATGAGGAAACACTTTTTCTCACAGAGAGTTGTGAGTCTGTGGAATTCTCTGCCTCAGAAGGTGGGGGAGGCCGGTTCTCTGGATACTTTCAAGAGAGAGTTAGATCGGGCTCTTAAAGATAGCGGAGTCAGGGGATATGGGGAGAAGGCAGGAACGGGGTACTGATTGTGGATGATCAGCCATGATCACATTGAATGGCGGTGCTGGCTCGAAGGGCCGAATGGCCTACTCCTGCACCTATTTTCTATTGCTGCATTACAACCTGTTGTGACTAGATATTTCCCAAACAGGTGCCACAAAACGTTAAGATACTCAGTTCAATCAGCTAGAAATCCTCAAAGATTGCAGGAGCCCTGCACTGTATAAACATGCACCAGATAGCAGCTGGCAAAATGAAGTCTGCAGATAGACACAAATAGCTGGAGCAACTCAGCGGGACAGGCAGCATCTCTGGAGAGAAGGAATGGGTGACGTTTCGGGTCGAGACCCTTCTTCAGACTCTGTTTAAAAAAAACCTGCCCTGTATATCTCCTTTAAACTTTGCCCCTCTCACCTTAAAGTTGTGCCCTCTAGTCCTGGACACTTCCACCCTGGGGGAAATGCTTGTGACTAATCAACAAGGTTTGGACAGGATAAACATCTTTCAGATAAGATAGACGTCACAGCTGGTGTGAAATAGCATTTTTGCTCACCTCCACAAACTGGTATTTCTGGCTTGGAGGAAAAAAAGTTTCATTTGTTTTTTTTCATTTTCAACAGCAAGAGTAAACATTTACAACGTGCGGCATAGTGGCGGAGCGGGCAGAGCTGCTGCCTCGGGTTCCAAACCTGACCTCGGGTGCTGTCTGTGTGGAGTTTGCACGCTCTCCCTGCGACCGGGTGGGTTTCCTCCCACATCCCAAAGATGTGCGTGTTTGTGGGGTCAATCAGCCCTCTGTAAATTGCCCCCTAGTGCAAGGGTTCCCAACCTGGGGTGAATTTATCCCCGGGGGGGGGGGAATTTCGCCTACTCAGGGGTAAATTTGTTGATTCTGGTTTTGTACATTTTTTTTCTCATTGACTGCGTTTGGTTCTGGTTCATCATTAGTTGTTCATAAAGAAGTGAAATATCATTGCTATGTGCTATTAAAATTGATCTTCTCTGTGGATTGTCACCTTGTCGTGGTGGAGAAGCTTGTGTGGACCTGAGATCCTGAGATCGATGCCGTCTGGAGCTACGCTCTTGGTAAGGCCACCCATGGCGGTAAGGTCGAGGGGGAGGTCTCTGACAAAGAGCCAATCCAACCAAGACCTCAACGGTGGAACAGGCGGAGGACGATGGCTGACCTTAGTGGAGCGTCACAACGGCTGGGAAGGCGGATGAAGGCTGCAGCAGAAAAGGGTCTCCGGTCGTCTTGGACTCCATGCCACTGGATCCTGACCCAGATCCGTCAAGGACCGTGGGGTGGCTGTCTGTGCACCAGTCTCCCCACGTTAAACAAAGTCACGCACAGGCGTCCTCCAACCCTGGAGACACCCGTGGCCAGGTCAGCCATGTCCGAAGGGGGGCCTAAGAATTAAAGTTGCCAGGGTAAACGGGGACGAAAAAGGTTGGCAACCCCTAACACTAGTGTGTGAGGAGTGGATGAGAAAGTGGGATAACATAGAACTAGTGTGAATGGTGATCGATGGTCAGCAATGGACTCGGAGGGCCGAAGGGCCTGTTTCCGTGCTGTATCTCTCAATCAATTCAACTGTGAGGTGTTGCACTTTGGGAGGTCAAATGCATTATCGCGAAACTAAACTATACTAAATATAGATCGGGGCACACACACACACCAAAAGCAGCAAGTTAATTAGTTTAATTGCTCGGGGAGAAAGCAACACCATGTCAATTCTTGGATTTGATTCCACACTGCACAGTGCAAAGATAGACACAGAGCGCTGGAGTAACCTCAGCGGGACAGGCAGCATCTGTGGAGAACATGGGTAGGTGACGTTTCACAGAGTGCTGGAGTAACTCAGCGGGTCAGGCAACATCTGTGGAGCGAAGGAAATGGGCAACCTTTCGGGCCGAAACCCTGAAGGAAATAGGCAACGTTTCAGGCCGAAACCCGGAAGGGTTTCGGGCCGAAACGTTGCCTATTTCCTTCGCTCCATAGATGCTGCCGGAACATGGATAGGTGACGTTTCCTAGAGTGCTGGAGTAACTCAGCGGGTCAGGCAGCATCTGTGGAGAACATGGATAGGTGACGTTTCACAGAGTGCTGGAGTAACTCAGCGGGTCAGGCAACATCTGTGGGGAACATGGATAGGTGACGTTTCAGGTCGGGACTCCCCTACAGACTGAAGAAGGGCCAGTTTCCGGGTTGTATCTCCAAGGTCTAAACTAAGGAAAGATCTCTTCCCGACCTAATGAATTCAGTAGAGGTGCATCACGAGTTTCCTCCCATGACAAAAACAAAAGAGATTTCTTTGGGTGCAACCAACAAAAAGCTTTGTTGAGAAACCAGCAAAATCAATCATCATTCCACCCATGTTTATTCACAGAGTCGCCCTGCTTACATCAGGCTCAGAAACTAATGCGTCACTCTGCAGATACAAGGAACCGCAGGTGCTGCAAATTCCAGGAAGACATAAAGTGAAGGAGGAACTCCAGGGTGGCATGGAGGATCACTGTCTTGGATCCTTCCACTGCTGGACATGGAGGGGGGGGTGGGGGGAGGGTGTGGTGGAGACGCCCCTCAAGAATAAGGGAAGGGATTCCACGCCAGTGGGCCACATGAGGGTGGGGGGTACATTTGTGTCAACAGTATTGAACGTATGTATAGCCTCCGAGAATGTTGGATGGAGTCTTGTAAGGATCATGTATTTCTCAAATAAAGAATATTTTGATTTTTTTTTTTTTTTTTAAATGGTGGTAGAGTTGCTGCCTTACAGCGAATGCAGCAGCAGAGACCCAGGTTCGATCCCGACTACGGGTGCTGTCTGTACGGAGTTTGTACGTTCTCCCCGTGACCTGCGCGGGTTTTCTCCGAGATTTTTGGTTTCCTCCCACACTCCAAAGACGTGCAGCTTTGTAGGTTAATAGGCTTGGTGCAAATGTTCAAATGGTGCCTAGTGTGTGTAGGATTGTGTTAGTGTGCAGGGATCGCTGGTCGGTGCGGACGCGGTGGGCCGTAGGGCCGGTTTCCGCGCAGTGTCTCTAACCTAAACTGAACGGGTCAAGCATAGAGTCTCACAAAAGTCACACGCCACTGAAACAGGCCCTTCGTCCCATCTTCCCCATGCCGACCAAAAATGCCACATCCATGCTGGGGCAGTCGATATCTTTGGAGAACATGGATAGGTGACATTTCAAGTCGCGACCCCTTCTTCAGACCAGAGAAAGTTCCCGATCCGAAACGACACCTAGCCATTGTTGATGAAAGAACTGCAGATGCTGGAAAAATCGAAGGCAGACAAAAATGCTGGAGAAACTCAGCGGGTGAGGCAACATCTATGGAGCGAAGGAATAGGTGACGTTTCGGGTCGAGACCCTTCTTCCATGTTCTCCAGAGATGCTGCTATTGTGTGATACAGCGTGGAAACAGGCCCTTCGGCCCAACTTGCCCACACCGACCAACATGCCCCATCGACACCAGTCCCACCTGCCTGTGTTTGGCCCATATCCCTCTAAACCTGTCCTATCCATGTACCTGGGCAAATGTTTTTTGAAACATTTTGGGATAGTCCCAGCCTCAACTACCTCCTCTGGCAGCTCGTTCCATGCACCCACCACTACTCTGTGTGAAATAGTTGCCCCTCAGGTTCCTACAAAATCTTTCCACCCCAACCCCTAATGTCCTCTGGTTCTTGACGCACTGAGTTACTCGAGCACCTTGCGTCTACTTGAATATAAATTCACATGGATCTCCTTGGTAATTCTCACGAACATCTTGCATTAAACTGCCCAACTTGTTGAGCAACTCTTCCCTCTGACGTACTGGTATTAGTGTTCCCACGTGTACCGAGATACAGTGAAAAGCTTTTTGTTTGCGTGCAGTCAGATCAGATAATGGTGTACGCGGGTAAACAAGGAACGGCAAGCGAAGACACTAAGTGCTGGAGTAACTCAGCGGGTCAGGCAGCATCTGTGGAGCGAAGGAAATGGGCAACCTTTCGGGCCGAAACCCTGAAGGAAATAGGCAACGTTTCGGGCCGAAACCCGGAAGGGTTTCGGGCCGAAACGTTGCCTATTTCCTTCGCTCCATAGATGCTGCCGGAACATGGATAGGTGACGTTTCCCAGAGTGCTGGAGTAACTCAGCGGGTCAGGCAGCATCTGTGGAGAACATGGCTAGGTGACGTTTCACAGAGTGCTGGAGTAACTCAGCGGGTCAGGCAGCATCTGTGGGGAACATGGATAGGTGACGTTTCACAGAGTGCTGGAGTAACTCAGCGGGTCAGGCAGCATCTGTGGGGAACGTGGATCGGTGACGTTTCACAGAGTGCTGGAGTAACTCAGCGGGTCAGGCAGCATCTGTGGAGAACATGGATAGGTGACGTTTCCCAGAGTGCTGGAGTAACTCAGCGGGTCAGGCAGCATCTGTGGAGAACATGGATAGGTGACGTTTCACAGAGTGCTGGAGTAACTCAGCGGGTCAGGCAGCATCTGTGGAGAACATGGATAGGTGACGTTTCACAGAGTGCTGGAGTAACTCAGCGGGTCAGGCAGCATCTGTGGGGAACGTGGATCGGTGACGTTTCACAGAGTGCTGGAGAAGGAATGGGTGACATTCGAAGGAATGGGTACAGCGGGGAAACAGGCCCTTCGGCCCACCGAGTCCACGCCAGATAGCTCCGTGTTATCCTAGTTTCCCACCACACGCACTAGGGGCATTTTACAGAAGCCAATTAAACCACAAACCTGCACCAGTTATACGATCAGATTTAGGCCATTCGGCCCATCAAGTCTACTCCGCCATTCAATCATGGCTGATCTATCTCTCCCTCTCAACCCCATTCTACTGCCTTCTTCCCCCGACACCCGCACCGAGCAAGAATCTGTCATCCTCCACCTTCAAAACACCCATTGTCTCGGCTAATTAATTCCACAGATTCACCTTCTTCTTCTTAGCCCCCCTTCGGTCATGGCTGACCTGGCCATGGGTGTCCCCAGGGTTGGGGGGACGCCTGTGCATGACTTTGTTTAACGTGGGGAGACTGGTGCACAGACCACGGCCCTTGACAGATCTGGGTCAGGATCCAGTGGCATGGAGTCCAAGACCCGAGACCCTTTTCTGCTGCAGCCTTCATCCACCTTCCCAGCCGTTGTGACGCTCCACCAAGGTCAGCCATCGTCCTCCGCCTGTTCCACCGTTGAGGTCTTGGTTGGATTGGCTCTTTGTCAGAGACCTCCCCCTCGACCTTACCGCCATGGGTGGCCCTACCAGGAGCAGAGCTCCAGACGGCATCGCTCTCAGGATCTCAGGACCACACGAGCTTCTCCACCACGACAAGGGGACAATCCACGGAGAAGTGGATTCACCACCCTCTTGACCAATGACATTTCTCCTCATCTCCTTCCTAAAAGAACGTCCTTTAATTCTGAGGCTGTGGCTCCTGGTCCTAGACTCTCCCACCAGTGGAAACATCCTCTCCACATCCACTCTATCCAGGCCTTTCATTATTCCGTACGTTTCAACTCATCCTTCTGAACTCCAGCGAGTACAGGCCCAGTGACGCTCGTCATACGTTAGTTAACCCCTCACCCCTGGGATCATTCTCGTAACCTCCTCTGGACCCTCTCCGAGTGCCGGCACATCCTTCCTCAGATGCTGGGGCCCAAACTACTCACAATACTCCAAATGCGTCCTGACCAGCGCCTTATAGAGCCTCAGCATCACGTATCCTGTTTTTTCGTGTTCTCGTCCTCTTGAAATAAATTTGCTTTTGCCTTGTATCCGTGCAAATTTTGGTGCCAAATTCCCACAGTGACTACTCATCCAGATTGTTCCATAGCCCGTAAAGTCTTCGAGGCACCGGAAGCTGCGATAGACCCTGTACTTCACTACAGCGTACGTTCATTTTAAGGCGTGTCGGAGTAAAAGTTGATAGTGTGTTATTAAAGTGCAGTAGGTACATAAAATGCACCGATATCTCAGACCTTGTGATGGTGGCAATAGAAAGTTAATAAATCGCGAAAGCAACATCATTTGATAATACTAGGTAGTCGAAAATGCTGGAGAAACTCAGCGGGTGAGGCAGCATCTATGGAGCGAAGGAATAGGCGACGTTTCGGGTCGAGACCCGGAAAGCATCTATGGAGCGAAGGAATAGGTGACGTTTCGGGTCGAAACGTCACCTATTCCTTCGCTCCATAGATGCTGCCTCACCCGCTGAGTTTCTCCAAGGGTCTCGACCTGAAACGTCACCTATTCCTTCGCTCCATAGATGCCGCCTCACCTGCTGAGTTTCTCCAAGGGTCTCGACCTGAAACGTCACATATTCCTTCGCTCCATAGATGCTCCTAGGATGTCAGGACTTTCATATGAAGAAAGACTGGATAGACTTGGCTTATACTCGCTAGAATTTAGGAGATTGAGAGGGGATCTTATAGAAACGTACAAAATTCTTATGGGGTTGGACAGGCTAGATGCAGGAAGATTGTTCCCGATGTTGGGGAAGTCCAGGACAAGGGGTCACAGCTTAAGGATAAGGGGGAAATCCTTTAAGACCGAGAGAGGAAAAACTTTTTCACACAGAGAGTGGTGAATCTCTGGAACTCTCTGCCACAGAGGGTAGTTGATGCCAGTTCATTGGCTATATTTAAGAGGGAGTTAGATGTGGCCCTTGTGGCTAAAGGGATCAGGGGATATGGAGAGAAGGCAGGTACGGGATACTGAGTTGGATGATCAGCCATGATCATATTGAATGGCGGTGCAGGCTCGAAGGGCCGAATGGCCTACTCCTGCACCTATTTTCTATGTATCTATGGCTGCCTCACCCCGCTGAGTTTCTCCAGGGTCTCGACCCGAAACGTCACCTATTCCTTCGCTCCATAGATGCCGCCTCACCCGCTGAGTTTCTCCAGAATTTTGTGTCTACCTTTAACACCAAGGTGATAGCTGGAAAACTATGCAGGACAAACAAGTCCACACATTGCACAGTCCAGTGTTATTTCCTATTGAAGTTTCCACTGCGAAAACCGGAGAAACCGCTTTTTGCCCAGCCCTAACCCTTCCTGGAGTCAACTATGAGCAGAAGTGCCTTCTATAGAGCTTTCCTCACGGCTGCAGTTTACACCCCAGCGGTATGAACATTGACTTCTCCAATTTCAGGTAGTCCTTGCTTTCTCCCGCCTTCCCCTCCCCTCCCCAGCTCTCCCACAGCCCGCTGTCTGTCGCCTCTTCCTTTATTCTTCCCACCCACCCCCCCCCCCGACATCAGTCTGAAGAAGGGTCTCGACCGAAACGTCGCCTATTCCTTCGCTCCATAGATGCTGCCTCACCCGCTGAGTTCCTCCAGCATTTTTGTCTACCTTCGATTTTCCAGCATCTACAGTTCTTTCTTAAACATTTGATAATACTAATCACAGACACAAAAATACAAGGGATTATAAACCAATAAATGCTGTAACTAAATCAGGTTTAGTCTAGTTTAGAGATACACGCAGTAACAGGCCCCTTCGGCCACCGGGTCCGCGCTGATCAGCGATCCCCGCACACTAACACTATCCTACACACACACACACACACTAGGGACAATTTTACATTTACAGCAAGCCAATTAACCTGCAAGGCCGCACGTCTTTGGAGTGTGAGAGGAAACTAAAGATCTCGGAGAAAACCCACGCAGGTCACGGGGAGAACGCGCAAACTCCGTACAGACAGCACCCGTAGTCGGGATGGAACCCGGGTCTCTGGCTCCGCGAGGCGGCAACTCTACCCGCTGCGCCACCGGGCAGAAAACTTGGCCAAACTAACGGGGTCTGATATCTCTGCGATTGAGTCACGTTGAATCATGACTCAATCAGCGGAAGTGGAAATAAAAAAAGTTATCACCTTGATCTTAATCCTAACATTCAAACGCTTGAGGACACAACACAGGAGTTAAAGAACAAGTGTGAAGAACCATGCAGTTTACTTTAGTCCCTGCACCGATTCACGAGTGTTGAATTGCCGTGTCTCCAATGACTTTCACAGACTTCCATCACACACAGACCACACTCCCCACCATTGTAGATGTAGCCCAGACCGTCACACACAGACCACACTCCCCACCAATGACTCCATCTACACTTCACGCTGCCTCGGGAAAGCAGCCGACATAATCAAAGACTTGTCCCACCCCGGTCATTCCTTCGTCTTCCCGCTCCCGTCCGGCAGAAGGTACAGAAGCTTGAAAGCCCGCACCACCCGACTCAGGAACAGCTTCTTCCCCTCTGTCATCAGGCTTCTGAACGGCCCTTCCATAAGCTAGGGTACTGTCCAATTCACCTCGACCCCCATTGCGGACATTGGACTTTGTCTGCGGAACTGATGCGCTACAATGCTGAGAACTATATTCTGCACTCTGTATCTTCCCTTTGCTCCACCTGTTGGACGGGAGTTTGGCTTGATTGTATTTATGTAGAGTATTAACTGATCTGACTGGATAGCGTGCAGAACAAGCTTTCTACCGTACCTCGCTACATGTGACAACAATGAACTTAAACCTAAAAGGGTGAAACAGAGTTAACAATACTTTTCTTCAAACTGGTATCTTAGAGCGAAGATAGACACAAAATGCTGGAGTAACTCACAGGACAGGAACATCTCAATAGACAGTAGGTGCAGGAGTAGGCCATTCGGCCCTTCCAGCCAACACCGCCATTCAATGTGATCATGGCTGATCATCCCCAATCAGTACCCCGTTCCTGCCTTCTCCCCATATCCCCCTGACTCCGCTATCTTCTAGAGCCCTATCTAGCTCTCTCTTGAAAGTATCCAGAGGAACCGGCCTCCACCGCCCTCTGAGGCAGAGATTCCACAGACTCACAACTCTCTGTTGTGAAAAAAGTGTTTCCTCATCTCCGTTCTAAATGGCTTACCCCTTATTCTTAAACTGTGGCCCCTGGTTCTGACTCCCCCCCAACATCGGGAACATGTTTCCTGGAGAGAAGGAATGGGTGACGTTTCGGGTCGAGACCCTTCTTCAGACTGAGAGTGCGACAGAGATAAGCAAGGGCAGGTGTGAAAACACAGAACAATGGGCACGATGATAAGGAAATGTAGAATGGATCATTCAGCTGAGGGGAGGGTGACACGAGGCTACAATCGGTAAAATTTAATCTGGAGGACAGTGAAACTAGGAGGAGATCTAGGGTGAGGGAGGGGAGGGAGAGAGAGGGAAAGCAAGGGTTACTTGAAGTTAGAGAAGTGAATGTTCATACAGTTGGGGTGTAAGCTGCCCAAGTGAAATATGAGGTGCTGCTCCTCCAATTTGCAATGGGCCTTACTCTGACAATGGATGGAGGCCCAGGACAGAAAGGTCAGATTGGGAATGCGAGGGGGAGTTAAAGTGTTTGAGCAAACGGGAGTTCAGGTAGGTTAAGGCCGACTGAACGGAGGTGTTCAGCGAAACAATCGCCAGGCCTGCGCTTGGTCTCACCGATGTACAGGAGTCCACGCCTGGAACAGCGGATACAGCAGCTGAGGTTGGAGGTGCAAGTGAACTTCTGAGATATCTTAGGTATCTTAGAGATTCTATTTAGCGTATTTCCCGGCAATGAAGACGCACCCCACCACCTCCACCGGCACCGGTTGCGCCTGTGCCGAAGGACACCGTGGCCGGCAGAAGGCGCTGAGGTGGCGGCCGCTTCCGCTGTCCGGTCCCGGCGGCCGCTCGCAGACACCCGAGCTACTTCCCTCCCCGGCCACAATGCGGTGGCTCCGCGACGGCAGCGGTGAGTGAGTGAGTGAGTGAGTGAGTTGCTGCCATGATCCCCGACCCCTCCTTCTCAAACGCTCCTGCCCTCCCCGCAACTTTACCCTTGGCGGCCCCAGCCAAATTTACTACTTTGTGCAGTTGCTACAAGAGCCTAACCTCCGGCCTCCAAGACGCAGGTAAATTTTCGGACCTTATTTTAGAGGGTTTTTTTTTAATTGCGTCTTGGACTCCAGGAAACACGGTAAATATATTTGTCGGCGCCAGAAACGCGGCGATACTCGCGTACCCGTCTCGCTGAGATCTGCCGCATGAATTTATCGCGTTGTGCGTTTCATTGTACCTAGGATTACGCAGAGAATAAAGTTCCATTGAATCATTGCCTCTTCGTGGAGCCTTCAACCCACGACATCAGACTCAGACAAGAATGTCTCGACTGTCAACTCAATCAAGTCAAAACACCACCAAGAACTGTGTAATATTCATCGGCAGGAGAAACTCAGCGGGTGAGGCAGCATCTATGGAGCGAAGGAATAGGCGACGTTTCGGGTCGAGACCCGGAAAGCATCTATGGAGCGAAGGAATAGGTGACGTTTCGGGTCGAGACCCTTCCGGGTCTCGACCCGAAACGACACCTATTCCTTCGCTCCATAGATGCTGCCTCACCCACTGAGTTTCTCCAGCAATTTGTGTCTACCTTTAACAACAAGGTGATAGCTGGAAAACTATGCAGGACAAACAAGTCCACACATTGTACTGTCCAGTGTTATTTTCTATTGAAGTTTCCACTGCGAAACCGGAGAAACCGCTTTTTGCCCAGCCCTAACCTTCCTGTAGTCAACTATGAGCAGAAGTGCCTTCTATAGAGCTTTCCTCACGGCCCCAGTTTACACCCCAGCGGTATGAACATTGACTTCTCCAATTTCAGGTAGTCCCTGCTTTCTCCCTCCTTGCCCTCCCCTTCCCAGCTCTCCCACAGCCCACTGTCTCTGCCTCTTCCTTTCTTCTTCCCGCCCCCCCCCCCACCCCCCATCAGTCTGAAGAAGGGGCTCGACCCGAAACGTCACCTATTCCTTCGCTCCATAGATGCTGCCTCACCTGCTGAGTTTCTCCAGCATTTTTGTCTACCTACGATTTTTTCCAACACCTGCAGTTCTTTCTTAAACAAATATTCACCGGCACATCTGCACATGAAACCTGATCTGTTTTGATTTTTTAATATTGTGGCTTTTGATTCCTTTGTATGTAAATTCCTTGAAATTAATTGCATTACGTGTCATCTTGCAGCCCACTGTCTAAAGACGTTAGGAGTTGTGTGCAATCATCACGAATTTCTTTAGTCAGAGGGTGGCGAATCTGTGGAATTCTTTGCCATAGAAGACTGTGGGGGCCAAGTCGGTGGATATTTTTAAGGCAGAGATAGATAGATTCTTGATTAGTACGGGCGTCAGGGGTTATGGGGAGAAGGCAGGAAAATGGGGTTAGGAGGGAGAGATAGATCAGCTATGATTGAATGGCGGAGTTGACTTGATGGGCCGAATGGCCTAATTCTGCTCCTATCACTTATGACCTTATGAACAAATCCTCCCAAGAAGATAAACAAACCAGAATGGCCCAAGAACCAGCATACATTTTAGGCAAAGATAGACATGATAAGAACATGGATAGGTGACGTTTCACATGGTGCTGGAGTAACTCAGCGGGTCAGGCAGCATCTGTGGAGAACATGGATAGGTGACGTTTCACAGAGTGCTGGAGTAACTCAGCGGGTCAGGCAGCATCTGTGGAGAACATGGATAGGTGACGTTTCAGGTCGAAACCCTTCTTAAGATGAAAGTAGGTGGAGGGGGAGCTGGAGGCGAGAAAAGACCAGGACCAAACATGGCGGGCCACAAATGACCACAGGCAGGGTGGTGCCTGGTGAGCCAATAGTTGGCAAGGGAAGGTATGGTCTTAAAGACAGCGGAGTCAGGGGATATGGGGAGAAGGCAGGAACGGGGTACTGATTGGGGATGATCAGCCATGATCACATTGAATGGCGGTGCTGGCTCGAAGGGCCGAATGGCCTACTCCTGCACCTATTCTCTATTGTCTATTGATCTCAAGAGGGATACAATGTGGTAAACTGAAGAACTAAATTACCAAAACTATCCCCCCACCCTCCTTTGTTACCCCCCTCCCCCTCCCTGTGCCCCACCTGGACTCGCACCTAGTTCTCCTCTCCCCCTCCCCCTACATTCATTCCTCTGACTTCACAATTCGCACCTCCTCCGCCCTTATCTCACACCTCTAGTCTTTTCACCTTTGGCCTTTGTCCAACCACCTGCCTCTCCAAAACTCCCCGGACCAGAATTGACAGATTCGTGATTAGTGAAGGGTGTCAGTGGTTACGGGGAGAAGGCAGGAGAATGGGGTGGTGACTAGGGTGGCCAGCTTTCTCACTCCAAAATAAGGGACAAAAGGTCAAAATAAGGGACAAATCCCCGACGGCAATTCGTTGCCCGACTGGGCCGTGTCTGGGTGAATGATGAGTTGGCCCCGGGTGCTGGACTGCACACAAGGCCCAGCCGGCAGGCCCAGCTGAGGAGTTTTGGCCTGGGCCGCACGCAAAGTCCGGCACCCCGTCCAACTTGTGAACCGATGATCGGCCGTGAGAAGGAGGGGTGGTGGTGGTGTCGGCGGTAAGCGAAGGTCCGAAGGTCGGACAGATGGCCGGGCTGCCCGACCGACCGACGGGGCCACAGGCGCTGCTGCTGCTGCTGCACTCCACGGGCTGCACTACGTCGGGACGGGTGAGGCGGGGCCGGACGCGGCGCTCCGACCCGACAGTCCCCTCGACCCGAGTAGTAGCGGTCAAGGGCGGTCCCGTACGGGACAAATATACGGGATGTCCCGGCTAATACGGGACAGTTGGCAAACCCTAGTTGAGAGAGAGGGGGACATCCATGATTGAATGATGGTGTAGACTGGACTATTTGACCTCCCAAAGTGTGATCCTCAAACTAGCTCAAAGCTTGGATATTAATCTTCAGTAGACAGGATTTACTGAACGGAAAACACTAACATAATATCACATAGGTTTGTTGTAATGCCACATACAACTTACACCCCAGCGGTATGAATACTGATTTCTCAAACTTCAAGTAACCCTTGCATCCCCTCTCTCTCTCCAACCCTCCCCCATCCAAGTCGTACCAGCTTCAAAGCCGTCTCGTTGAGTTTCATTGTCAGTAACTCGTTTTCACCTAGCCCACAGCTAACAATGCCGTCTCCTTCATCATCGTATCTTTTTTGCATATCTTTCATTCATTTGAAATCTCTCCACATCACCGTCTATATCTCTTCTTTCCCTCTCCCCTGACTCTCAGTCTGATAGAAGGGTCTCGACCCGAAACGTCACCTATCCATGTTCTCCGCAGATGCTGCCTGACCCGCTGAGTTACTCCAGCACTCTGTGAAACGTCACCTATCCATGTTCCGGCAGCATCTATGAAGGAAATAGGCAACGTTTCGGGCCGAAACCCGGAAGGGTTTCGGGCCGAAACGTTGCCTATTTCCTTCAGGGTTTCGGCCCGAAAGGTTGCCTATTTCCTTCGCTCCACAGATGCTGCCTGACCCGCTGAGTTACTCCAGCACTCTGTGAAACGTCACCTATCCATGTTCTCCACAGATACTGCCTGACCCGCTGAGTTAGACAATAGACAATAGGTGCAGGAGTAGGCCATTTGGCCCTTCGAGCCAGCACCGCCATTCAATGTGATCATGGCTGATCATCCCCAATCAGTACCCCGTTCCTGCCTTCTCCCCATAATCCCCTGACTCCACCATTTTTAAGAGCCTTATCTAGCTCTCTCTTGAAAGTATCCAGAGAACCTGCCTCCACCGTCCTCTGAGGCAGAGAGTTCCACAGACTCACCACTCTCTGTGAGAAAAAGTGTTTCCTCGTCTCCGTTCTAAATGGCTTACCCCTTATTCTTAAACTGTGGCCCCTGGTTCTGGACTCCCCCAACATCGGGAACATGTTTCCTGCCTCTAGCGTGTCCAAGCCCTTAACAATCGTAGAGATTTCCTCGGAACCCGAGGGGCAGCGCTTTCAACCTGGTTGTTGGGTGTATGGAACGAGCTGCAGTTCCTAGTGTGTGCATTTGAACAGCCCTGTTTTCAAGATCTAAGACTCCCCATTGATATTATAATTTTGGGTGCCACATAGTCTGCTTTGTGCAATACCATCAATATTTATATTTTGCTCCGCTGTTATTTATGCAGCAGCAGCTGACTAATCATGTCCCTCGCTCCAGCTACACCCCTCTGTTGTAGTCCTGGAGTCACACTGCATGGAAACAGGCCCTTCGGCCCGACTCATCCATGCTGAATCACCAAGACGCCACATCTAAGCTAAGGGTCCCATTTGCCAGTATCCATTAGCCCTTTCCTATCCATTTACCTGTCCACATATCTTTTAAATGCCGTTATAGTCCCGGCATCAACTGCCTACTCCGGCAGCTCGTTCCATGCACCCACCACCCTCTGTGAAAAAGTCACCCCTCGGGTTCCTATTAAATCTCCCCCCCCTTAATGAACTCCATTTTGTCTCCTTTTCACCTCCAGCCTTTGTCACTTACTCCACCCATTTGCTAATCGCACCCCCCCCCTCCACACCTGTATCCACCTATCACTTAGGCACGAAGAACTGCAGATACTGGATTACAGAAAAAGACACAAAGTGCTGGAGTAACTCAGTTTGAAGAAGTGTCCCGACCCAAAACGTCACCTATCCGTGTTCTTCACAGATGCTGCCTGACGCGCTGAGTTGCTCCAGCACTCTGTGAAACGTCACCTATCCGTGTTCTCCACAGATGCTGCCTGACCCGCTGAGTTACTCCAGCACTCTGTGAAACGTCACCTATCCACGTTCTCCAGAGATGCTGCCTGACCCGCTGAGTTACTCCAGCACTCTGTGAAACGTCACCTATCCATGTTCTGGCAGCATCTATGGAGCGAAGGAAATAGGCAACGTTTCGGCCCGAAACCCTTCCGGGTTTCGGCCCGAAACGTTGCCTATTTCCTTCAGGGTTTCGGCCCGAAAGGTTGCCCATTTCCTTCGCTCCACAGATGCTGCCTGACCCGCTGAGTTACTCCAGCACTCTGTGAAACGTCACCTATCCATGTTCTCCACAGATGCTGCCTGACCCGCTGAGTTACTCCAGCACTCTGTGAAACGTCACCTATCCATGTTCTCCACAGATGCTGCCTGACCCGCTGAGTTACTCCAGCACTCTGTGAATCAACATAGGTTTGACAATTAACAAGTCCACTGGGTGGGGAATAACATTCCTGACATTCTTATGTATGTTCGTTATTTGTGGCTGGGTACACCTCTTTGCACAGGCAGCGTTTAAAATCTCACAGCCTCCACCACTTAAATACATTCTTTAGTAATGAAAACCTAACGTCTGTCTGTCTACTTGGAGAAAGAACAAATCATTTTCCAATTAAGTGGAGACACAAGACAGGGCAGATGCTGCAACCGTGAGCAGACAACAGTGCTGGAGTAACTCAGCGGGTCAGGCAGCATCTGTGGAGAAACATGGATAGGTGACGTTTCACAGAGTGCTGGAGTAACTCAGCGGGTCAGGCAGCATCTGTGGAGAACATGGATAGGTGACGTTTCACACAGTGCTGGAGTAACTCAGCGGGTCAGGCAGCATCTGTGGAGAACATGGATAGGTGACGTTTCTGGTCGGGACCCTTCTTCAGACTGATTGTAGTGGGTGGGGGGGGAGGGAAGAGAGGAAAGAAAGCTGGAAGAGAGGATGGGGCGGGACAAAGTCCGGCGAGTGATAGGTGGATTCAGGGGAGTGGGTAGAGTTTGTGCTGTTGCCCCACCTCCATGTACACTCTTCCTCCGTCTCCCGTCCTCCCCCTTTCCCCCTCATTCTGCCGACCAACGTGTCCCATCTACAGGTAGACAAAAATGCTGGAGAAACTCAGCGGGTGCAGCAGCATCTATGGAGCGAAGGAGATGGGTAACGTTTCGGCCCGAAACCCTTCTTGCCATCTACACTAGCCTCACCTGCCCACGTTTGGCCCATATCCCTCCAAACCTGTCCTATCCATGTACCTGTCCAAATGTCTTTTAAAATGTTGCTATGGTCCCTGCCTCAACTACCTCCTCCGGCAGCTCGTTCCATACACCCACCACCCAGGGTGATAGCGCTGCCCCTCGGGTTCCGAAGAAATCCCTAAGATTGTTAAGGGCTTGGACACGCTAGAGGCAGGCAACATGTTCCCGATGTTGGGGGAGTCCAGAACCAGGGGCCACAGTTTAAGAATAAGGAGTAAGCCATTTAGAACAGAGACGAGGAAACACTTTTTCTCACAGAGAGTGGTGAGTCTGTGGAATTCTCTGCCTAAGAGGGCGGTGGAGGCCGGTTCTCTGGATGCTTTCAAGAGGGAGCTAGATAGGGCTCTTAAAGATAGCGGAGTCTGGGGATATGGGGAGAAGGCAGGAATGGGGTACTGATTGGGGATGATCAGCCAAATGGCCTACTCCTGCACCTATTATCTGCCCCCACCTCAAACATCTATACTCTGGTTCTCGATTCCCCTACTCTGGGTAAGAAACTGCGCTTGTGAATGCTTCCTCAAGTTCCTTTCAAACCCCACTGTCGGATCCTTCACCCAGTCTATTCCCTTCGTGAGTTTATACACCTCCATAAGATAGCCCCTCATCCTCCTGCGCACCAAGGAATAGAGTCCCAGCCTACCCCAACCTCACCCGGCAGCTCAGGCCCTTGAGTCCTGGCAACATCCTCGTGAATCTACTCAGTGCCCTTTCCAGCTTGACGCCTCCAGCAGGGTCTCCACAACGGAACACGACACTCCAAATGCGGCCTCACTAATGTCTTGTACAACGGTGATCACGCCAGGTGCAGTAGTCACCACACTAAGACAGCCAACAGCAGAGTCACAGAGTGATACAGAGTGGAAACAGGCCCTTCGGCCCAACCTGCCCACACCGGCCAACATGTCCCAGCTACACTAGCCCCACCTGTCTCTGTTTGGCCCATATCCCTCCAAACCTGTCCTATCCATGTACCTGTCTAACTGTTTCCTAAACATTGGGATAGTCCCAGCCTCAACTACCTCCTCCGGCAGCTCGTTCCATACACCCACCACCTTTTGTGTGAAAAAGTTACCCCTCAGATTCCTATTACATATTTTTCCCTTCACCTTGAACCCGTGTCCTCTGGCCCTCGATTCCCCTACTCTGGGCAAGAGACACTGTGCGTCTACCCGATCTATTCCTCTCATGATTTTGTACACCTCTACAAGATCACCCCTCATCCTCCTGCGCTCCATGGAATAGAGACCCAGCCTGCTCAACCTCTCCCTGTAGCTCACACCATCCAGTCCTGGCAACATCCTCGTAAATCTTCTCTGAACCCTTTCAAGCTTGACAATATCTTTCCTATAACCTGGTGCCCAGAACTGGACACAATATTCTAAACGCGGTCTCACCAACGTCTTATACAGCTGCAACATGACCTCCCAACTTCTACACACCCTCTTCTCCCCTCAGGCAAGAGGAACAGAAGTGTGAACGATAGTGAGCGTGGTGTTTGGAGCGGCTTAAGCCCCTGTCCCACTGTACGAGGTAATTCACGAGTTCTCCCGAGTTTTCCCCCGATTCGAACTCGGAGAATGTCCGTTGCGGATCCGTACGAGTTCGTGGATGTCCCGTAGCGGCTCGTACGAGTAAAAAGCAACAATTTTTTTTCATCACGAGTATTTTTTTTTTACTCGTGGACATTTTCCACAGTGTCACGAGTTTCCCGGATTTCCCCCGAGTACCTACCGTTAGCATTACGAGCCGCTACGAGACATCCACGAACCCCTACGGACGCGCTACGGACATTCTCCGAGTTCGAATCGGGGGAAAACTCGGGAGAACTCGTGAATTACCTCGTACAGTGGGACAGGGGCTTTAGTGTTGATGCCGACCCCTCTCACCACACAGATCCAGGGTGGCAGTGTCTCGCTCTGCCACGCCCAGACAAACACCACGATACCTCGGGGCAATACACAACTGCTGAAACCGTGCGCGTCTTATATAAGATGGAAAGAACACAGAACAGTCCAGCACAGGAACAGGCGCTACGACACACAACGTCTGTGCCACACACCACGCCAATACCAACGCACGCACATAATGCATCTCCCTCCACTCCCTGAATATACACGTGCCCATCCAAACGTCCGAACAAGGAACCCATCACAAAACGTCACCTATCCATGTTCTCCACAGATGCTGCCTGACCCGCTGAGTTACTCCAGCACTCTGTGCAAAGTGACAGTATGCATTAACAATGTCACTACAAGGGATGTTAACACAACACACCTTGAAGCAAACGCGGAAAATATCAGGTCAAACCATCAAGGTGTACCAAGGTGAATCATCATGATTCATTGTAATAAATGTGCAATCTCATACCAATAAATGTCCTACTTTGGCAGCACGATAAAGACTAACATAGTCAGCTGGCCAAAAGGAAAAAAAACAAGGTGCTGGAGTAACTCAGCGGGTCAGGCAGCATCTGTGGAGAACATGGATAGGTGACGTTTCACACAGAGTGCTGGAGTAACTCAGCGGGTCAGGCAGCATCTGTGGGGAACATGGATAGGTGACGTTTCACAGAGTGCTGGAGTAACTCAGCGGGTCAGGCAGCATCTGTGGAGCGAAGGAAATGGGCAACCTTTCGGGCCGAAACCCTGAAGGAAATAGGCAACGTTTCGGGCCGAAACCCGGAAGGGTTTCGGGCCGAAACGTTGCCTATTTCCTTCGCTCCATAGATGCTGCCGGAACATGGATAGGTGACGTTTCCCAGAGTGCTGGAGTAACTCAGCGGGTCAGGCAGCATCTGTGGAGAACATGGATAGGTGACGTTTCACAGAGTGCTGGAGTATCTCAGCGGGTCAGGCAGCATCTGTGGAGAACATGGATAGGTGACGTTTCACACAGAGTGCTGGAGTAACTCAGCGGGTCAGGCAGCATCTGTGGAGAACATGGATGGGTCTGAAGAATAGTGAAAGGCCTGGATAGAGTGGATGTGGAGAGGATGTTTCCACTAGTGGGAGAGTCTAGAACCAGAGGGCACAGCCTCAGAATTAAAGGACATTCCTTTAGGAAGGAGACGAGGAGGAATTTCTTTAGGGTGGTGAATCTGTGGGATTCTTTGCCAAAGAAGGCTGTGGAGGCCAAGTTAATGGATATTTTTAAGGCAGAGATAGATAGATTCTCGATTAGTGCGGGTGTCAGGGGTTATGGGGAGAAGGCAGGAGAATGGGGTTAGAAGGAAGAGATAGACCAGCCATGGTTCAATGGTGGAGTGGACTTGATGGGCCGAATGGGTCAATTCTGCTCCTGTCACTTATGAAGAAGGGTCTCGTCCCGAAACATCACCCATTTCTTTTCTCAAGAGATGCTGCAAGACCCGCTGAGTTACTCCAGCATCTGCAGTTCCTTCCTACACGTGGATAGGTGACATTTAAGGTCAGGACATTTCTTCAGTCTGTGAGAGTCCCAACCTGAAACGTCACCTATCCACTTTCTCCAGAGATGCTGCCTGACCCGCTGAGTTACTCCAGCACTCTGTGAGTTTTTTTTGGGTAAAACAGCACCTGCAGTTCCTCTGGTTTGCTAGCGGCAATATTGTGGGTGATAGAAAATGAAACAACTGCAGATGCTGGAAATCTGAAATAAAAACAGAAAATGCCGGAAACACTCAGCAGGCCTGTCAGCATCTGTGGAATCGTCACCTCAGACCAGAAACGCCAGTCGTTTCTCTATCCACCGCGCGGTCTGATCTGCCGACTGTTTTTACTTTAGTCCACTGTCACGTGTATCGAGGTACAGCTTTTGTTGCGTGCTATCCAGTCAGCGGAAAGACAATACATGATCAAAATCAAGCCGTCCACAGTGTACAGATACACTACAAGTCCAGTAAGAGACAATAGACAATAGGTGCAGGAGTAGGCCATTTGGCCCTTCGAGCCAGCACCGCCATTCAATGTGATCATGGCTGATCATCCCCAATCAGTACCCCGTTCCTGCCTTCTCCCCATATCCCCCTGACTCCGCTATTTTTAAGAGCCCTATCTAGCTCTTTGAAAGCATCCAGAGAACCGGCCTCCACTGCCCTCTGAGCCAGAGAATTCCACAGATTCACCACTCTCTGTGAGAAAAAGTGTTTCCTCGTCTCCGTTCTAAATGGCTTACTCCTTATTCTTAAACTGTGGCCCCTGGTTCTGGGCTCCCCCAACATCGGGAACATGTTTCCTGCCTCTAGCGTGTCCAAACCCTTAACAATCTTATATGTTTCAATGAGATGCCCTCTCATCCTTCTAAACTCCAGAGTGTACAAGCCCAGCTGCTCCATTCTCTCAGCATATGACAGTCCCGCCATCCCGGGAATTAACCTGGTAAAGTCAGATTAATGATAAGCCCGAGAGTCTCCAATGAGGTAGATGGGAGGTCAGGACCACTCTCTGGTTGGTGATAGGATGGTTCAGTTGACTGATGACAGCTGGGAAGAAAGCAGCATTTTCCATTGATGATATTGTGGAAATTAATGTCGAACATAAAACCGTCACCGTTCGGCCCACAATGTCTTTGCCACACATAATCCTGAATAAAACTCCTCTCCTCTGGCCATATCCACGTGCCCATATAAAACCCTCTTAAACACCACTATCGTATCTGCCTCCACCACCACCCCTGGCAGCGCGTTCCAGGCACCCACCACCCTCTGTGTACAAATATTTGTCTTTAGTCTTTTGAGATACAAGTGTGGAAACAGGCCCTTCGGCCCACCGAGTCCACGGCGACCAGTGATCACCCCGCAGACTTGTGCACTATCCTACACATTGGGGACAATTTACAATTTTACCCAAAACTAATTAACCTACAAACCTACAGGGAGAAGCTGGAGTAACTCAGCGGGTCAGGCAGCATCTCCGGAGAGAAGGAATGGGTGACGTTTCTGGTCAAGACCCTTCCAGAGATGCTGCATGACTCGTTGAGTTACTCCAGTACGGTGTCTATTTTTGGTATAAAGCAGCCGTTCATGTTCTCACATCTCTCTCTCTCTCTCTCTCTCTCTCTCCCCGTCTCCCTCTCCCTCAATCATTGAGGTGTACAAGATCTTGAGGGACACAGATAAAGTGAACGCTCAGTCTTTTTTCCCCCCCAGGGTAGAGGTTTCTAAAACTAGAGGGCAATAGCTTAAGACGAGAGAGAGGAGATTTAAGGAGGATCTCCAGGGGCAACATTTTCACTCAGAGGCAATCCATATCTGGAATGAGTGGCTGGAAGAAGCTGTAGGATTTAGATGACATTGGACAGTAACTCAGCGGGTCAGGCAGCATCTGTGGAGCGAAGGAAATGGGCAACCTTTCGGGCCGAAACCCTGAAGGAAATAGGCAACGTTTCGGGCCGAAACCCGGAAGGGTTTCGGGCCGAAACGTTGCCTATTTCCTTCGCTCCATAGATGCTGCCGGAACATGGATAGGTGACGTTTCCTAGAGTGCTGGAGTAACTCAGCGGGTCAGGCAGCATCTATGGAGAACACGGATAGGTGACGTTTCATAGAGTGCTGGAGTAACTCAGCGGGTCAGGCAGCATCTGTGGAGAACATGGATAGGTGACGTTTCACAGAGTGCTGGAGTAACTCAGTGGGTCAGGCAGCATCTGTGAAGAACATGGATAGGTGACGTTTCCCAGAGTGCTGGAGTAACTCAGCGGGTCAGGCAGCATCTGTGGAGAACATGGATAGGTGACGTTTCAGGTTGGGACACGAAAACCAACACTGTACGCTAATATGATACAAAGTCAAAATACTACAGTTACTGGAAATCTAAAGTAAATCCAGAAAATATTGGGAAACAAATACTGTGGACAACTTGATTGTAATCATGCATGGTCTTACCAATGACTGGATAACACGCAACAAAAAAGCTTTCCACTCTACCTCAGCACATACATTCATAAGCTATAATAGCAGAATTAGGCCATTCGGCCCATCTACTCCGCCATTCAACCACGGCTGATCTATCTCTCCCTCTCAACCCCATTCTCCTGCCTTCTCCCCGTAACCGATCAAGAATCTGTCGATCTCCACCCTATGTTTCTGTGAATTGATCAGCAGAGCATATCTACGACAGGTTCAACTGTATGAGCTCAAACACACACAGACCAGCGACCCATCACATTTCCATGACATAGGATAGAAACAAAGAATGTTGGTTGACACCGAAGGCAGACGCAAAAGTGCCGGAGGTGTACGAGAATGCTGGAGAAACTCAGCGGGTGAGGCAGCAACTGTGGAGCGAAGGAAATAGGCAACGTTTCGGGTGGAGGCCCTCCTTCAGACTGAAAGTCTCAAAACTTCAGCAACAAAGAACAGCAGATAGACAACAGACAATAGGTGCAGGAGTAGGCCATTCGGCCCTTCGAGCCAGCACCGCAATTTAGACTTAGACTCCTTTATTGTCATTCAGACCTTTCGGTCTGAACGAAATTTCGTTGCCTGCAGTCATACATATAATAAATAACAAAACACACAATAAACACAAATTAACATCCACCACAGTGAGTTCACCAGGCACCTCCTCACTGTGATGGAGGCAAAAGTCTTAAAGTCTCTGTCTCTTCCCTCTTTGTTCTCCCTCTGCGCTGATTTAATGTGATCATGGCTGATCATCCACAATCAGTACCCCGTTCCTGCCTTCTCCCCATATCCCCCGACTCCGCTATCTTCAAGAGCCCGATTTAGCTCTTTCTTGAAAGTATCCAGAGAACCGGCCTCCACCGCCTTCTGCGGTAGAGAATTCCACAGACTCACCACTCTCTGTGAGAGAAAGTGTTTCCTCGTCTCCGTTCTAAATGGCTTACTCCTTATTCTTAAACTGTGGCCCCTGGTTCTGGACTCCCCCAACATCGGGAACATGTTCCCTGCCTCTAGCGTGTCCAAACCCTTAATAATCTTACATGTTTCAATGAGATCCCCTTTCATGCTTCTAAGCTCCAGAGTGTACAAGCCCAGCCGCTCCATTCTCTCAGTATATGACAGTCCCGCCATCCCGGGAATTAACATTGTGAACCTACGCTGCACTCCCTCAATAGCAAGAATGTCCTTCCTCAAATTAGGGGACCAAAACTGCATACAATACTCCAGGTGTGGTCTCACCAGGGCCCTGTTGGTCAATACATACACACACACACCTGAGCCGTTTTCTGAGAAGATTTCCACAGGTAATATCACCTCGAATTTCACATTGGGCAGAAGGAGGTTTACATTGTACAGTGTGAGTGAGTTTCCACAATAACCAGGGCTAAATAACGGCTAGCATCGAAGTAGTATCAGTCTGAAGAAGGGTCACTAGAAACAACGAGTGTTTTACTGTCGTATGTCCCAGATAGAACAATGACATTCTTGCTCCCTCTGCTTGTAGCAGCACAACATACACAACATAATACACTGGAAACAATGTCATAAACGAGAAAAAAAAAGTCCTGACCCGAAACGTCACCTATCCATGTTCTCCACAGATGCTGCCTGACCCGCTGAGTTACTCCAGCACTCTGTGAAACGTCACCTATCCATGTTCTCCACAGATGCTGCCTGACCCGCTGAGTTACTCCAGCACTCTGTGAAACGTCACCTATCCATGTTCCAGCAGCATCTATGGAGCGAAGGAAATAGGCAACGTTTCGGCCCGAAACCCTTCCGGGTTTCGGCCCGAAACGTTGCCTATTTCCTTCAGGGTTTCGGCCCGAAAGGTTGCCCATTTCCTTCGCTCCACAGATGCTGCCTGACCCGCTGAGTTACTCCAGCACTCTGTGAAACATCACCTATTCATGTTCTCCACAGATGCTGCCTGACCCGCTGAGTTACTCCAGCATTCTGTGAAACATCACCTATCCATGTTCTCCACAAATGCTGCCTGACCCGCTGAGTTACTCCAGCACTCTGTGAAACGTCACCTATCCATGTTCTCCACAGATGCTGCCTGACCCGCTGAGTTACTCCAGCACTGTGTGAAACATCACCTATCCATGTTCTCCACAGATAACAAACAATAGACAATAGGTGCAGGAATAGGCCATTCAGCCCTTCAATGTGATCATGGCTGATCATCCCCAATCAGTACCCCGTGCCTGCCTTCTCCCCATATCCCCTGACTCCTCTATCTTCAAGAGCCCTATCTAGCTCTCTCTCTCTCACTCCCTCCCTCTCTTGCTGCCCGACCCGCTGAGTTACTCCAGCACTCTGTGTCTATATAAAGCAGCATCTGCAGTTCCTTGTTGCAGAATAAAGCAGCATCTGCAGTTCCTTGTTGCTATACTGCAGCTTCAAACCATTAGTCTGTTCTGCCAGTTTAAAGACCAGAAACGCTGGCTGAGACGAAGCTAAAACATGATTGCAATCCCAATTCCACACGGCTGAAAGTTTGTTGTTACAGGTCGAAAATAAGGTGGTGGGGGAGAGAAAAGAAAACTGGTCCCGGTAGAATGGAGGGCTGTTTTTACCTGCGTTTCCTCCTCGGTTCGTGGAGCGTTTTGGAAGCAGCCAACTCTCTCTCTCTCTCTCGTTCAACGTGTATCCTGGCACTCACTGTTGTATTGGCCTCCTGACTCCCCGAGTTACTGATTAATTCTCCCACTGGAGCGTCCTCTCATTTCCAGGCAACTGGGGATTTTTTTTGTTTAAAGTCTCTTTGGATGTTGCAGGCACCCCGAGCACAGAGAGTGGAGGATGTCCCCACTCACTCACACACACACACACTCAACACAGACTGCAGCCTCTCAACACACAAGGCGTCTTTAAGGGCGGAGTACTTTTGAAATGGAATGGAAAAATATGCCACCTCTTTAAAGCAGGGCATTAATGGGAGATGATATCATCGCTAGCTGCGGTTGCAACGAGTTAGGAGAGGGTGTGTTAAAATCAGTACAACCCTACCTCGTTGGTTTATTTGTTACAAAGCCACCCCTCCCTTATCTGTGCAAAATCAGTATTTACTTCGACTGTAAATAAAGGTTTCACCTTTAAATTCGAGATCCCCTAAGGTAGAAATCTCAAACATTGGAAGGGGGGAGGAGGAGGGGGGAGGGAGGGGGTAGGGGGGGAGAGGTTTAAAAGGAACCTGAGGGGTAACTTTTCCCCACACAGAGGGTGGTGGGTGTACGGAACGAGCTGCCGGAGGAGGTAGTTGAGGCTGGGACTATCCCCACGTTTAAGAAACATTTAGGCAGGTACATGGATGGGGCAGGTCCCACCACCTCCCCTGGCAGAATATTCCAAATATCAACTTCTCTCCATATTTTGACAAATAACTTAGACAATAGGTGCAGGAGTAGGCCATTCGGCCCTTCGAGCCAGCATCGCCACTCGCTGTGATCATGGCTGTTCATCCAGAATCTGTACCCCCTTCCTGCTTTCTCCCCATATCCCCTGACTCCGCTATCTTTAAGAGCCCTATCTAGCTCTCTCTTGAAAGCGTCCAGAGAGGCAGAGAATTCCACAGACTCACAACTCTCTGGGTGAAAAAGTGTTTCCTCATCTCCATTCTAAATGGCTTACCCCTTATTCTTAAACTGTGGCCCCTGGTTCTGGACTCCCCCCAACATCGGGAACATGTTTCCTGCCTCTAGCGTGTCCAAACCCTTAATAATCTTATATGTGTCAATGAGATCCCCTCTCATCCTTCTAAACTCCAGAGTACACAAGCCCAGCTGCTCCATTCTCTCAGCATATGACAGTCCCGCCATCCCGGGAATTAACCTTGTAAACCTACGCTGGGCTCCCTCAATAGCAAGAATGTCCTTCCTCTAATTTGGAGACCAAAATACTCCATGTGTGGTCTCACTAGGCATGTGGGACTAGTGTAGATGGGGCATGTAGGGCCGAAGGGCCTGTTTCTACGCTGTATCACTCTGTGACTCCACTGTGAGGTACAAAAAAAAAAGACACAAAGTGCTGGAGTAACTCAACAAGTCAGGCAGCATCTCTGGAGAACATGCCTGACCCTCCGAGCTACTCCAGCACTTTTGTAAACCAACATCTGCAGTTCCTTGTTAGAAAGGTGAAGGACAGGTACAAAGAAGATCTTGCTTGAGTTGCAGCAGCATCTCAGCCCATGGGCTGCCTCCCAGCGCCAGAGACCCCGGTTCGATCCTGACTACGGGTGCTGTCTGTGTGGAGTTTGCACGTTCTCCCCGTGACCCGCGTGGGTTTTCTCCGGGCGCTCCGGTTTCCTCCCACACTCCAAAGACGTACAGGTTTGTAAGTTGTAAGTTGTAAAATAGTCCCGAGTGTGTGCAGGATAGTGTTAGAGCACGGGGTGATCGCTGGTCGGCACGGACTGGGTGGGCCGAAGGGCCTGTTTCCGCGCCGTATCTCGAAAGTATAAAGTCTGAAGTCTACTGTTCTATGTTCTATCTTTGCCTCTAGCCGCGATAGACTCAATGGACCGAACGGCCTCATTTTCCTCTGATTTTTTTCCCTAAAAGTTCTGAATTAAAAAAATAGACACAAAACATGAAGAACAAGGCAAAAACTTTAGTGATTCTCAGCTACTATTCTGTGTCTGAAGAAGGGTCTCGATCTGAAACATTACCTATTCCTTCTCTCTAGAGATGCTGCCTGACCCGCCGAGTTACTCCGGCTATTTGTGTCTGTCTTCTCAAGATTCTGCTAAATGCCACCAGAGGACCCTTCATTCTACTCTGGGGCCGTAGAAAGCATCTTGTCCGGTAACATCTTGGTCTGGTTTGGGAACTGCTCTGCCCAGGACAGGAAGGCTCTGCAGAGAGTAGTGGCGTTCGGCCGAACGCACTATGGGAACTACACTCGTCCCCCTGCAGGACCTATACACCAGGAGGTGCAGATCCAGAGCCAGCAACATTATGGGGGACCCCTACCACCCCAGCAACGGACTGTTCCAGCTGCTACGGTCAGGCAAACGCCTCCACTGTCACGCTGCGAAAACAGAGAGGATGAGACGGAGTTTCTTCCCACAGGCCGTCAGGAATGTAAACTCTGATCTCACCAGGGACTAATTACTGTTGTGTGTGTTTTTTTTAATTTTTTCGAAAATGTAAATACTGGTTCTGTTCTGTTGTTTTGCACAAACCGCAGGCATTACCACTTTCATTGCACTGCGCATCTTGTATGTGACAAATAAACTTGACTTGACTTGACCTGTGCGGTCTCTCCATGAAGTCCGACCCATTATTTACGTCAGGGAAATGCAACAATGCAGCAGAACCTACCAAAGATCCTATAGCGAGCAAGATGGTCCACTCGACGAAAAAGACGTGGTAAGGTCATGGGCAGATTCATTGGGTAAATTCCAGCCCCATTTCCGTAACCGGCTTCCGTCTCCGCACCAAAGATCCCGTAGCGGAGCAAAGATAACTAGTGAGGAGACGGAAGCCGGTTACGGAAACATCCTCGTAAAAATAAAAGTTCTTTGGGAAAAATCTTCTCCTCATTTTCAGAATTTAAATTTATTAACACAAACTGTTCCCCCGCAACGTTGATTACACTGCGAGTCGGGTTGGGTCAGGTTACGGAAATGGATGAAAAAAAGGCCCACGTTCCGCTCCGTTGCGTACTACACGTCAGCCCATTGCATTTAGCAGGAGTGGTCTATCTTGCTCCGCTATAGGATCGTTGGAACCTACACTTGGGTAGAACTGCATGCATTAGTCATGAAGCAATCCTGAAAGAGCTGCGAGATTTGCCTTAGACATGTAAATCTTCCCCTCTTTTGCACCTAATGGTAGCTGTGGACATTTTGTTCTGCAGCTAATTGTGGTTACAACAGTTGTTTGAGAAAGAATTGCAGATGCTGGAAAAATGGAAGGTCGACAAAAATGCTGGAGAAACTCAGCGGGTGAGGCAGCATCTATGGAGCGAAGGAATAGGCGACATTTCGGGTCAAGACCCTTCAAGCAGTTTCACTCCAGCATTTGTGTCTACCTGTGGTTATAACAGAGCATTTTTCAGCATCGCAGCAGAACAGGATTGGAGTTATTCCACAAGGAAGTACAAGTGTGAAAACTCCCCTTCCCCCATCTGGCAAGAGGCACACAAGTGTGAAAACGCACACCTCCAGATTCATAGAGTAAGGCCCCTCGGCCCAACTTGCCCACACCCACCAACATGTTCCACCTACACTAGTCCCACCTACCTGCGTTTGGCCCATATCCCTATAAACCTTTGTTTAAGAAGGAACTGCAGAGGCTGGAAAATCGAAGGCGGACAAAAGTGCTGGAGAAACTCAGCGGGTGCAGCACCATCTATGGAGCAAAGGAAATAGGCAACGTTTCGGGCCGAAACGTTGCCTATTTCCTTCGCTCCATAGATGCTGCCGCACCCGCTGAGTTTCTCCAGCACTTTTGTCTTCCCTCTAAACCTGTTCTATCCATGTACCTGTCTAATTGTTTCTCAAACATTGAAATAGTCCCAGCCTCAACTACCTCCTCTGGCAGCTCGTTCCATACACCCACCACCCTTTGTGTGAAAAAGTTAACCCTCAGATTCCTATTAAATCTTTTCCCCTTCACCTTATACCTACATCTTCTGGTTATCAATTCACCTACTCTAGGCAAGAAACTCGTCTACTCGATCTATGTACACCTCTATAAGATCACCCTTCAACCTCCTGCGCTCCAAGGAATAGAGTCCCAGCCTGCTCAACCTCTCCCTGTAGCTCAGACCATCGAGTCCTGGCAACATCCTCGTAACATCCTTTGCCGGCTTATACTCGCTAGAATTTAGGAGATTGAGAGGGGATCTTATAGAAACTTACAAAATTCTTATGGGGTTGGACAGGCTAGATGCAGGAAGATTGTTCCCGATGTTGGGGAAGTCCAGGACAAGGGGTCACAGCTTAAGGATAAGGGGAAAATCCTTTAAGACCGAGATGAGAAAAACATTTTTCACACAGAGAGTGGTGAATCTCTGGAACTCTCTGCCACAGAGGGTAGTTGAGGCCAGTTCATTGGCTATATTTAAGAGGGAGTTAGATGTGGCCCTTGTGGCTAAAGGGATCAGGGGGTATGGAGAGAAGGCAGGTTCGGGATACTGAGTTGGATGATCAGCCATGATCATATTGAATGGCGGTGCAGGCTCGAAGGGCCGAATGGCCTACTCCTGCACCTATTTTCTATGTATCTATGTATCTAAAAGAATATTGTCATTTCACTACTATTCAAGTACAGTTTCTTCCCAGCTGTTATCAGGCATCTGAACCATCCTATCACCAACTAGAGAGTGGTCCTGACCTCCCATCTACCTCATTGGAGACCCTCTGACTATCTTTAATCAGACTTCGACCGCCGGCCTGCGGCCTACACCATCTTATAGACAATAGACAATAGGTGCAGGAGTAGGCCATTTGGCCCTTCGAGCCAGCACCGCCATTCAATGTGATCATGGATGATCATCCCCAATCAGTACCCCGTTCCTGCCTTCTCCCCATATCCCCCTGACTCCGGTATTTTCAAGAGCCCTATCTAGCTCTCTCTTGAAAGCATCCAGAGAACTGGCCTCCACGGCAGAGAATGTCGTGGTTTTAAGAATCAAAGTTTGGATAAGATGACACAGACACGGAGAATTCTTCAAGAAGACGAAAGCCTTTAATTGCAAATATTCAGCTGAAACATTCAGAGACGGCACCACCTGCCCGTTCTCTAATTGCTCTCCGATCCACAGAAACAAGCAGCTTTTTATTCCACTCTTTCAGCCTTATCTCTGCTACATTATCTTGCATGCTTGTACTCCTTTCGCATCAATCTATCTTCAAATCTAATATTCTCTGTCTTGCCACCATTATTTCCGACCTTGGTCCAGTTTTTACATTTCCTCTCATCTCTTCCTCTCTCGCCGCCCTGAAATTCCAAACTATTGCTTTTAATTTCAATTCAATTCAATTCAATTCAATTCAATTCAACTTTAATGTCATTGCACAAATACTGAGTATGGGTACAACGAAATGCAGTTTTGCGTCAGTCCGTAGTAGTAGTGCAATATAGAAATTAAAAAAAAAAGAGGATACAGAATAATCAAAAATACAGAATAATTAACAATGGGGACGGAGGGACCGGAGGAATCTATCGGCGGGACTCCGAGTTCAGCAATGCGACGGTATAATTGTAGAAGCTGTTCCTCATCCTACTGGTACGAGACCTGAGGCTCCTGTACCGCCTCCCTGATGGGAGGAGGGCAAACAGTCCATGGTTGGGGTGGGAGGGGTCTTTGATGATCTTCCCAGCCCGTTTCAGACACCGTTTTCGGTGGAGGGCATCCATGGCAGGGAGCGGGGCACCGATGATGTTTCAGCTAAAGCCCAGCTATGTTTCAGCTAAAGCCAAGGTTGGACGACACCATTTTTGTAGTTACACACACCATTTTACATTTACATATTAGCTTATGTTTAATACAAGGGTATAAATGTAAAAATAAGTAACTTGTTTATAACTTAAAGTAACTTGTTTATAACTTCCATATAACTCCCTCCTCTGAGACTCCACCGAGTCTCAAAAGACAAAGAAGACCACACACACATCCCCCAGGTTAAATTGCCCATAGAGCCCTAAGATGCAGGCTCTTTTAATTAAGTTTGCTTAATGCTGTGTAGTGTTCTTTCTCTGGCTCCCTGAGAAACTGGCCAAAAACCCACCCCCATGACGTGAGGCAGGAAAAAAGGATCCAGTTTCCCTTACAGACTTCGTTTAACATTTTCCTGACACTTCTTCTCCATCATAGTAGTATTCTATCACCAAGATCCACTTCCCTTGAGGGCCTGATTCGTCTTCACCCATTATCATTGGCAGTTGCTGTACAGTAGCTTTCACCAGGAGAGACTTAATACAGGGGGAAACACAGCACAACTTGATTGCCACTGTAAATAGTACGACCCTAATGGTCAAACCAATTTTAATCAGCCATGCTCCCCAAACCCCCCAACATGCTCTCCAGCCACCCAAACAATTGATGTCTGAACCCTACGTTTCTATTAACCTCACTCCTTATCCATGGCTTTAGTGAAAGACCCCTCCGGGCTAGTATTATTACATATGAAGGTGAAGCATTGTTCCCCAAACAAGACACATACACCCCTTATTCTGACCTTATTTACACCAGTCTCATAGTCACTAATGTCTCCAAAAACCTCATATTACCTTAACCATATAACAATGACAGCAATGAAACAGGCCATCTCGGCCCTTCTAGTCCGTGCCTAACACTTACTCTCACCTAGTCCCATCTACCTGCACTCAGACCATAACCCTCCATTCCTTTCCCGTCCATATACCTATCCAATTTATTTTAAATGATAAAATCGAACCTGCCTCCACCACTTCCACTGGAAGCTCATTCCACACAGCTACCACTCTCTGAGTAAAGAAGTTCCCCTCATGTTACCCCTAAACTTCTGTCCCTTAATTCTCAAATCATGTCCTCTTGTTTAAATCTTCCTTACTCTCAATTAAAAAGCGTATCCACGTCAACTCTGTCTATCCCTCTCATCATAACCTTCTGCGCTCAAAAGAATAAAGACCTAACTTGTTCAACCTTTCTCTGTAACTTAGTTGCTGAAACCCAGGCAACATTCTAGTAAATCTCCTCTGTACTCTCTCTATTTTGTTGACATCTTTCCTATAATTTGAAGACCAAAATTGTACTCCATACTCCATAATTGGCCTCGCCAATGCCTTGTACAATTTTAACATTACATCCCAACTTCTATACTCAATGCTCTGATTTATAAAGGCCAGCACACCAAAAGCTTTCTTTACCACCCTATCTACATGATATTCCACCTTCAGGGAACTATACACAGTTATTCCGAGATCCCTCTGTTCAACTGCATTCCACAATTCGCTACCATTTACCATGTACGTCCTATTTTGATTTGACCTGCCAAGATGTAGTACCTCACACTTATCAACATTAAACTCCATCTGCCATCTTTCAGCTCACTCTTCCAAATGGCCTAAATCTCTCTGTAGACTTTGAAAATCTATTTCATTATCCACAACACCACCTATCTTAGTATCATCTGCATACTTACTAATCCAATTTTCCACACCATCATCCAGATCATTGATGTATATGACAAACAACAGTGGACCCAACACAGATCCCTAAAGCACCCCACTAGTCACTGGCCTCCAACTTGACAAACAGACATCCACAATTACACTCTTGCATCTCCCATTCAGCCACTGTTCAATCCATCTTGCTACTCCACCATTAATACCCAATTAACAACCTTCTTAACCAACCTTCCATGTGGAACCTTGTCAAAGGCCTTAGTGAATTCCATATAGACAACATCCACCCATTTACCCTCATCAATTTCCCTAGTAACCTCTTCAAAAATTCAAAAAGATTAGTCAAACATGACCTTCCAGGCACAAATCCATGTTGATTGTTCCTAATCAGACCCTGTTTATCCAAATGCTTATATATATTATCTTTAAGTATCCTTTCCATTAATTTGCTCATCACTGACGTCAAACAACGTTCTTGTTAGAACTCTGCTCTTCCCTCACTTCTTTGTCCTCCTGTTCACTTACCTCAGGACTATTATCTAGTCGTACCTACGGGACAGCCCTCATGTAAGGATTTAAATGGTACCAGGTAGATCAACCTTCTACCTGAACTGCGGTGGGTGGTTTGGAAAGCTCATACATACACCTTGTCTCCAGGTTTAAAGGGTCCTTCATCTTGGTCCACCTCCAACTGCTTTTACTTTGCCTGTGCATAAATAGACTTGTATATCATAATTAACTGTTGCATATACTTCTTAACTTCTACCTCTAACTGTTCCAAACTCGGTCCCTTGTAGGGACTTCTCCATTGTGCCACCTGCATAGGTCGGCCAGTAAGCATCTCATGTGGTGTTATATGGGTCATTCGGTTAGTTTACATGCAACATCTCTTCAGTGCCGATGGCAGTGCATTGATCCAATTCAACTTTGTAGTTACACAAATCTTATTTATCTTAACCTTCAATGTTCCATTTGTTCTTTCCACCATGCCCTGTGACTGCAGGTGTTACACACCCAAATCTGTGTTTTACTCTAAGGGCCTGTAGCACCAGCTTGACTACTCTCTGAATGAAAACAATCCGTTGTCAAAGCTGATTTCAGTAGGTCTACCAAACCTCATTCATCAGAAACTTCACTACAGTCCCTGCACCTAAATTCATCCAAGCTTACCCTAGACGTAATAACAGCTGATCATCTTCCAGATGCTGTTCTGACTGCTTCATCTGCACTTTGATTTCCCTTCTTATGTGCTTGGCATTTAATGACAGCTACAGCCCCTGACTTCATTATTGCCCTTATCAGGTCTGTACTTTACTGCCAACTTTTCATGGGTTCTCCGTTGCTTTTCTCAAAGCCTTTCTGTTCCCCTACTGCTCCAAACATGTGACAGACCCCATGAACACATGCTTAGTCGGTATAAACTTCAGCTTTCTCACCTTCCCTCATGTCACATGCTGCTTTTAAAGCCTTAATTTCTGCCAACTGAGCTAAGCAAGATTGCAGGCTTCCAATTTAATTACCTTAAAGTCTAATTCATCCTGATGCACCACTTCAAACCCTGCATACTTGCTATTATGATCCTTTTAACAAGAAACATCCACAAGCAAAACCTTATTGTCCTCTTCATTCAAAGGCTCTGACTGTAAAACATTTCTCCGACGTGTGTCCTTCTTCCTTCATTATTTTCCTCAATGACATCACAATTTCAACATACTTTCCAATCTAATCTAAACTATTTCCTGCCATTCCCAAGAATGTTATCATCTGTCCTACTGTCTGTGGTTTAGGAGCTTCAATTTGATCCAGCGCTATAGCTTTAACTTCTTTAGATAGTACTCGTCCTGAATATTCTACCTGCTGCTGACAAAACAGCAACTTCTTCCTGGATACTTTATGACCTCCTATGCCATCTTTTCCAAGAGAATTAAAATGTCTCTCTCACATTGCTTCTCACTTGTGGAACAAACCAACAAACCATCCACATACTGTATCAAATACTTTCTAAGGATAAGCCTTTCAAATCTTCCTTTAACATCTAATTAAAAACATGGGACTAGTATTTAAAACCCTGCCACATCCTAGCCTAGGTGTATTTAATACCTCTTCTTAATGTTCTTACCATAGCTACGTTCACCACTATCTTAATATAATTATTATTATTATTTCCTGATTACCACACCTGTTCACATCCCCAACACACCTTATCCATTACCTGTCTCCTTACTAGCCTTTCTTGACCTCCTCCTTGAGATCCCTCCCTCCCTTGGGGACCCCAGTCCTGTCTGGGCTTATATCCAGATTTATTTCACTCCTGATAGGGCATTTGAGGAAACACTCCTCCAAAGACATTTATTATTGGCATGGAATTCTCTGGCCCCTGTTTGGCTCTGTCATAGGACTCACTGTGTGTTGGTGCATCACTTATTTCAGTCTTTTCAACCAGGTCTGTTGTTATTGACAACATTGTCTTTCCTTTTTTCACGCTCTTTCTTTTTGAGCTCTTCAAGTCACATTTGCATCATTTTTCTCTGCACCTCTTCCTGCTGGTCTGCAAGTCTTTTTCCTATCTGCGATATTTCTCGATCTCATTGACCAAATGATCGCTGAATCGGGGGTGGGAAATAGATGACAATCCCACCACCTCCTCCAATCTAGACTTGACTTTAGGAGGAATGACATCCACCACAGTGGTTCAGAATATAGTGTTCATTATCTGGTTGCCTTCAATTTCTTGTTCAGTTTCAAGTCTCCACCTATTCAGCTGGTTCTCCAGATAGGCTGCTGGATTATTTGCCTCTCCCAGTGGAACTCCCCTTTATTCCTTGGGGTCCACCTTAAGTGGGTAACATTGTCTGAGGGCCTGCCATACCCTCTGCCTGACTGTGTCAAACAGCATGCCATTGTTTATTGCATTGTTCACAGCATTTTTATACCAGCCACCTTCAGTAGTTCTGTCAGTTTAGTGGTTCCTATCACTTTCACCAACAGTGCCTTCAAATCTCCCATAGCCAATAATCGTCCCATGTTCTCCTCCAAAGCCCTAATCCATTTCCTGCCTCATCAGGAATATTGGGTAAGGCATTTTTTAGCCCCCTCAGTTTATGGGTGCCCCAAAGGATAATCTGTGTCTGTCCTGCTCTTTTCTTTTTAAAGCAGTCTCATCAATTTATCCCTCTGCTTCCACTTTAATCCTTTCTGGTATGCCTTCTTTCTTATTCTAAACTCAATTTCTTGCTTCTCAGATATTCTAGCTTCTTTGCAAATGCATTCACCTTTCTTTTAAAATCTTCCAATGACTCCTGATTTATTACTTTCACACCTGTCGTTTCCTACTTCTGTTACCTCCTCACTGCCTCTCTCTCCTTTCTTTCTAAACTGCCTAAGTGCATCTAATTCCTTTCCTCTCTACTTTTCCCACCTTTCCAACTTATCTGTGGTCATATAATTCTTGTCACACGTTTATCTTGAAAGTACCTTCCTTGGGCCACTTCCTCACAACTTTTTCTTAAAATCTCAGCAAACAATCATTACCCTTCTCCAACCATAACGTTTACCATAAAACAACAAACCATAAAAGCTGGTCATGTTTCAGCAATTAACTTATTTTCAATTATTTCAATCCATTCTCACCACTATTTAAAATTTCCAATTCCTAGAACTAGTAACAATTTTCCAAATTAACTTTACTAAAAATAAATCTAAAATAAACAACAGAAATACCAAGCAACCTACATTTTCCAACTTTCCCCTTTTAAGTTACGAGGATACAAAGTGTTAAACAAAGTGTTAAACGTTACCTTACAGCTGTTCGTAACCTCCCCCATTGCTTACAATCTCTTAAAGGACTTATCACATATATGAACTTCCTCATTCATTCAAAACCGGTTTTTACACACAAATCACATTCGTTCCATTCTTACTTCAATGAAATTATGCAATTTTCTACACAGATGATAGTTTATATAAACACATTAACATTTATATAATTCTTATCTTCCTTTCAAGCTAAAGTAGGATGGTCTAATCCCCTATCTGTCAGGTACCTGAGCGCTGTGATTGGACATTGATTCAGATCATGATTAGTCAGACTCACCGTCACTCAAAGTCTAACCACACCCCACTAAGATCACAACCAATCAAAATCCTAGTCACTCAACATCTGCCCACACCCCACTCCCATTAATTTCCAGACATAGGAGACACATTTGGTCTAGAGAATGCTGAGACCAAGCAGCAGAAAGAATGCAGCAAATTTATCTCCACAGTTAAGAAACTCAGTCCTTGCACCTCCTCCGTCCTTGTAGTCACTATATTACCTTAATATATTCTTATTGCTATATAACCTTACACTATTCTTATTGCTATTCTACTATATTTTATCAGTGTGTACATTTCCTGTTACTCACTTACCTTAAATTCGTATTTTGCCCGTACAAACCCCTGTCCTCAGGGTGGTATCTACAGAATGCCCGCCTCGTCCGTGCAACCCCCGACGTGTCAGGGTGGTATCCACGAGGTCTAATAAACTCTCACCTGCTTCGTCCGTGCAACCCCTGGCCTCCCAGGGTGGTAGCCACGAAGTCTTAATAAACTCTTAATAATATCGCACAATGCAATGCTGTACTTATCACAGGTATTATTTACTCACCACACCGCAGCCTTCTCGGACAATTCTCCGGGCCTCCTTTTTAGAACAATTTAGTGCCAGATTCTTGGGTCGGAGAGACCTTCTAACTACCTAGGCACTTCTGTGCCCCAATGGCTTCCCATGTTCAACAGGTTATTAGTCCAAATGAAGCGGAAAACCGCATAATTCTATAGGTGGCCACCCTTTTCCTGTTGTCCCTAGGAGCCAAGAGGGGTTGGGAAGTGCCCTGGGCTGTTTGTCTTTTAATTAATGGTCTCTTACCGACCCTGCTCGCTGCGCCAATTTTGTCGTGGTTTTAAGACTCACAAAGTTTGGATAAGATGACACAGACACGGAGAATTCTTCAAGAAGACGAAAGCCTTTATTTGCAAATATTCAGCTGAAACATTCAGAGACGGCACCACCTGCCCGTTCTCTAATTGCTCTCCGATCCACCGAAACAAGCAGCTTTTTATTGCACTCTTTCAGCCTTATCTCTGCTACATTATCTTGCATGCTTGTACTCCTTTCGCATCAATCTATCTTCAATTCTAATATTCTCTGTCTTGCCACCATTATTTCCGACCTTGGTCCAGTTTTTACATTTCCTCTCATCTCTTCCTCTCTCGCTGCCCTGAAATTCCAAACTATTGCTTTTAATTTCCCAGCTATGTTTCAGCTAAAGCCAAGGTTAGACAACACCATTTTTGTACTGTTACACACACCATTTTACACTGTTACATATTAGCTTATGTTTAATACAAGGATATAAATGTAAAAATAAGTAACTTGTTTATAACTTCCATAAGAATTCCACAGACTCACCGAAACAAAGTGTTTCCTCGTCTCCGTTCTAAATGGCTTACTCCTTATTCTTAAACTGTGGCCCCTGGTTCTGGACTCCCCCAACATCGGGAACATGTTTCCTGCCTCTAACTTAATAATCTTAAATGTTTCAATAAGGTTTCACCGCGGTCTCCGGGTGGGGAGGCACCGATTCAGGACTTACCTGAATTGTTTGTAATTGTATTTGTTAGTCTGTGTTCAAGATGGCGGTCGGAGGGGAGAGTGGACGCTGGCGCGGTTTCGTTGCTGCTGCTCTCTCCTCAAATTGTGCTTCTGATTTTATTTTTTGTGTTTTTGGAAGGAATTCTGTCCCTGATTTGTGTATTGGTCTTTATAACTTATTTTTTTAATTCTGATTATATGTTTCCTATAAATCTCTGTATGGTGTCCTTGAGACCTCGGTATAAGGCGCCCGTAAATAAAATTCATTATTATTATTATTATTACCTGGACTTTTCACCTTGTCTGTAAATCTGGACGCCCGCAGCGGCGACTGAGGAGGGTTGAGGTCCCGACCACGGGGGGAAATGGAGGAGGACTGGCCAATGTTTGTGCCTTCCACCACAGTGATGAATGCTGTGGTGGATTTTTATGTTACATTTTTATTGTGTATTGTGTTCTTTTTTTATTGTACCGCTGCTGGCAAATTCATTTCACTTGCACTTATGTCCAAGTGACGAATAAAACCTGACTTGACTTACTGGAATTTATCTTATACAAAACGTTATTCCCTTTATCCTGTATCTGTACACTGTGGACGGCTCGATTGTAATCATGTGTTGTCTTTCTGCTGACTGGTTAGCACGCAACAAATGCTTTTCACTGTACCTCGTTACACGTGACACTAATAATAAACTAAACGGAAATAAAAAAAGTGGATTAACACGTTTAAGAAAGAACTGCAGATGCTGGAACAATCGAAGGTACACAAAAGTGCTGGAGAAACTCAGCGGGTGAGGCAGCATCTATGGTAGGCGAAGGAATAGGTGACGTTTCGGTTCCTGATCTCACCAGGGATTAACACGACCGGATTAGGGCTAATTGTGAAGAGAACCTCCAAACAATGTGGGCGGCACGGTGGCGTAGCGGTAGAGTTGCCGCCTTACAGCGCTTACAGTGCCAGAGATCCAGGTTCGATCCTGACTACGGGCACTATCTATGTAGGTTTGTAGGTTAATTGGCTTGGTGTATTTGTAAATTGCCCCTAGTGTGTGTGTGTGTGTGTGTGTGTGTGTGTGTGTGTGTGTGTGTGTGTGTGTGCAGGGATCGCTGGTCGGTGCGGACACGCTGGGCCGGAAGGCCTGTTTCCACGCTGTGTCTCCAAACTAAACTACACTAAGTTGCATCCAGCGATGCTGCCCGAGTTACTCCAGCCTATTGTGTATGTCTATCTGCAGTTCCTCCTCACGCGGCGATAGTTGTTGGACGCTGCCCGTGAGTTGTGATTGTGCAATACAAGATGTTCAAGAAAGAACTGCAGATGCTGGAAAAATCGAAGGCCGACAAAAGTGCTGGAGAAACTCAGCGGGTGAGGCAGCGTCGAGATGATCATGGCCACCCCTCAGTGGCATTTCCTGAATCAGTCTCTCCGAGTTCAATCATCCCAAGCGGAGGAGATAAGATCAAAATGTTCTCACACACAAGGCATTCGGCATCTGCTCCGACAGGAACAGGATGGCACTTGTTTTAATCTGGTGTCAACCTGCAGAACCACATTCCTGGTGAGATCAGGACATCAAGCATCAGTGTGCCAGTGGAGGAGAAACAGAGAACTGCAGACGCCAGGATGTTCATGTGATAGGAGCCAGAATTAGGCCATTCGGCCCATCAAGTCTACTCCGCTGGGGATAGACACAAAAAGCTGGAGTAACTCAGCGGGACAGGCAGCAGCTCTGGAGAGAAGGAACGGGTGACGTTTTGGGTCGAGACCCTTCTTCAATCTTGGCTGATCTATCTCTCCCTCCTAACCCCATTCACCTGCCTTCTCCCCTTAACCCCTGACACCCGCACTAACCCGTAAACTAATGTTTACCAGGATGTTGCCGGGACTCGAGTGGCCTGAGCTACAGGGAGAGGTTGAGCAGGCTGGGACTCTATTCCTTGGAGCGCAGGAGGATGAGGGGGTGATCTTACAGAGGTGTACAAAACCATGAACGTACAAACTCCACAGCTGTAGACAGAACCCGTGGTTGGGATCGAACCCGGGTCTCCGGCGCTGCATTCGCTGTAAGGCAGCAACACTACCGCTGTGCCACCGTAAGCACTATGTCACGACGCAGTGAATGTATGTATGAAGCAAAGATCCTATAGCGAGCAAGATGGTCCATTCGACGAAAAAGACGTACGGTCATGGGCAGATTCATGGGTAATTTTCGGCCCCATTTCCGTAACCGGCTTCCGTCTCCGCACCAAAGATCCCGTAGCGGAGCAAAGATAACTACTGCGGAGACGGAAGCCGGATACGGAAACATCCTCGTAAAAATAAAAGTTATAAGATCAAAATGTTCTTACACACACGGCATTCGACATCTGCTCTGACATAAACAGGATGGCACTTGGTTAAACCTGGTGTCAACCTGCAGAACCACATTCCTGGTGAGATCAGGACATTAAGCATCAGTGTGCCAGTGGAGGAGAAAGAATGAACTGCAGATGCCAGGATGTTCATGTTCAAAAGGGTAATAGGAGCCAGAATTAGGCCATTCGGCCCATCAAGTCTACTCCGCTGGGGATAAACACAAAAAGCTGGAGTAACTCAGCGGGACAGGCAGAGTACAGAGAAGGTTCACCAGACTGATTCCTGGGATGTCAGGACTTTCATATGAAGAAAGACTGGATAGACTCGGCTTGTACTCGCTAGAATTTAGAAGATTGAGGGGGGATCTTATAGAAACGTACAAAATTCTTAAGGGGTTGGACAGGCTAGATGCAGGAAGATTGTTCCCGATGTTGGGGAAGTCCAGGACAAGGGGTCACAGTTTAAGGATAAGGGGAAATCCTTTAGGACCGAGATGAGAAAAAAAAATTCACACAGGGAGTGGTGAGTCTGTGGAACTCTCTGCCACAGAAAGTAGTTGAGGCCAGTTCATTGGCTATATTTAAGAGGGAGTTAGATGTGGCCCTTGTGGCTAAAGGGATCAGGGGGTATGGAGAGAAGGCAGGTACAGGATACTGAGTTGGATCAACATCTGCAGTTCCTTCTTAAACTCTTAAATACAGGATACTGAGTTGGATCAGCCATGACCATATTGAATGGCGGTGCTGGCTCGAAGGGCCGAATGGCCTCTACTCCTGCACCTGCCTTCTTGTAAATTTTGTACACAGTACCTGTTTTGCATATCTTTTTTACACCCCTGTCTCCATCAATGGTGTGGATGTGCAGTTTACCAGGGAGTACAAATCCCTTGGTAGACAAAAGTGCTGGAGAACCTCAGCGGGTGCAGCAGCATCTATGGAGCGAAGGAAATAGGCAACGTTTCGGGCGGAGACCCTTCTTCAGACTGTTCTGTTTGTGCACGTCAGGTTGATTGCCTTCGTCGGAACAGGGTGGATCACCTGAAGGTTGCAATCTCCCACATAATTATAATAATAATCTAATAACTTTATTTATACTTTAAAAACAACCGCAGTTGCAACAAAGTGCTGTACATGATTAATCATGGACAAGAAATTATTACATAACAATAAAAACATTAAACGAAAGAGTAAAAACAATAAAATTAAAAACATTAAAAGCACTAAAAACAGGAGCAAAGTCTCAAGCAGTGTCAAAAGCCAAGGAATATAAATGTGCTTTAATTCCTTGTCAATAGACAATAGACAATAGGTGCAGGAGTAGGCCATTCGGCCCTTCGAGCCAGCACCACCATTCAATGTGATCATGGCTGATCATCCCCAATCAGTACCCCGTTCCTGCCTTCTCCCCATATCCCCTGACTCCGCTATCTTTAAGAGCCGTATCTAGCTCTCTCTTGAAAGCATCCAGAGAACTCGCCTCCACCGCCCTCTGAGGCAGAGAATTCCACAGACTCACCACTCTCCGCGAGAAAAAGTGTTTCCTCAGGGAAAAATTGTGACGCCAATTCCTTCGCTCCATAGATGCTGAGTTTCTCCAGCATTTTTGTCTGCCTTTGCAAACTGTAACTGCACGCCAGTCAGCCATTTGAACTCTTCAGATATAGGGCAGATCTAGATTCTAATTACATCCAGCTGCCTTAGTCTTGTAACCAAGACATCGTTATTCAGTAACTGTTAATTGTTGTTTAGAACTTATCAATTGACACCCCAGCTCGGCGGTCAGGTTACCGAACCAATATCCATAGGCTTGGATTATACAGCGGGGGGTAGAGGTTTTAATTCCACTGTGGTGAATAGAACATAGAAAAGTGTACCAGAACAAAACACAAAATCATGAGAGGAATAGATCGGGTAGACACACAGAGTCTCTTGCCCAGAGTAGGGGAATCGAGGACCAGAGGGCACAGGTTCAAGGTGAAGGGGAAAAGATTTAGTAGGAACGTTTTCACACACAAAGGGTGGTGGGTTGTGTGGAACGAGCTGCCAGAGGAGGTGGTTGAGGCTGGGACTATCCCAACGTTTAAGAAACAGTTAGACAGGTACATGAATAGGACAGGTTTGGAGGGATATGGGCCAAACGCAGGCAGGTGGGACTAGTGTAGATGGGACATGTTGGCTGGTGTGGGCAAGTTGGGCTGAAGGGCCTGTTTCCACACTGCGACGTTTCAGGTGAGTCAGAAGAAGGGTCCATTCCCTCCACAATCTGAAGAAGGGTCTCGACCAGAAACGTCACCTATTGTTTTTCTCCAGAGATGCTGCCTGACCCGCTGAGTTACCCCAGCTTTTTGTGTCTACCCACCACAGATGTTGCCTGACCTGCTGAGTTCCTCCAGCACTTTGTCTTCTTTTTTTTTGCAGATTGTAGCACCTGCAGTTCCTTGAGTCTTTACAGAAGTGTACACCACAGGAAGTTCATACATACGCTCTAGGAGCAGAATTAGGCCATTCGGCCCATCGAGTCTACTCCACCATTCATTCACGGCCGGTCTATCTTTCCCTCTCAACCCCATTCTCCTGCCTTCTCCCAGGCCCTTCGGCCCACAATGTCCGTGCTGGTTGAGGAATCCACATTCAAATGATTTAATGAATCTTCATAGGTAGACAAAAATGCTGGAAAAACTCAGCGGGTCAGGCAGCACCTCTGGAGAAAAACAATAGGCGACATTTCGGGTCGAGACCCTCCTTCAGACTCACCTGACACGTCATCAGTGTGTTCCCTCCACAGATGCTGCCCATAGAGTCATACAATGTGGAAACAGGCTCTTCAGCCCTACTTGACAACACCGGCTAACATGTCCCATCTACACTAATCCCACCTGCTTGCGCTTGGTCCATATCCCTCCAAACCTGTCCTATCCATGTACCTGCCCAACTGTTTCTTAAACGTTGGGATAGTCCCAGCCTCAACTACCTCCTCTGGCAGCTTGTTCCACACGGCAACAGGCCCTTTGGCCCACTGAGTCCATGCCAACCAGCTGTCCCCGCACACTAATACTTTCCTACACACACCAGGGACAATTTACATTTATACCAAGCCAATTAACCTACAAACCCGCACGTCTTTGGAGTGTGGGAGGAAATCGAGTCTGGGGAAAGTGAAACAAGAGATATAGACGGTGATGTGGCGAGATATAGAACAAATGAATGTAAGATATATCTCTCGTTTCAACCTCCCGACTCAGTCTGAAGAAGGATCTCGACCTGAAACATCACCCATTCCTTCTCTCCAGAGATGCTGCCTGTCCCGCTGAGTTACTCCAGCTGTTTGCATCCAACTTCGGTTTCAACCAGCATCTGCAGTTCCTTCCTACACAGGGACTGTACTTGTACAGGTTGCCATGTGGACACCTTTCACGTACAGAGTTAAAGCAAATGCTGTTTATGGTGAAATCCAGTTTAGGCGGGCTGGCTAACGACCATCATTGATTACTTTTAGTTTCAGTTTTAGAGATACAACGCGGAAACAGGCCCTTCGGCCCACCGAGTCCGCGCCGACCAGCGATCCCCGCACACTAACACTATCCTACACACACTACTGATAATTTTACACACACACCAAGCCAATTAACCTACCAACCTGCACGTCTTTGGTGTGTGGGAGGAAACCGAAGATCTGGGAGAAAACCCACGCAGGTCACGGGGAGAACGTACAAACTCCGTACAGACAGCGCCCGTTGTCAGGATCGAACCTGGGTCTCTGGCGCTGTGAGGCAGCAACTCTACCGCTGCGCCATCATGCCATGGTGGTGCTGGACAAGCACAATGAAAAGACACAAGCAACTGGAGATGCTGGAATCTCGAGAAAAAAAACAAAGTGCTGGAGGAACGCAGCGGGCCAGGCAGCATCTGTGGAGGGAAATGGACAGAGGACCCTTGGTCTCGACCCGAAACATCGCCTATTCCTTCTCTCCATGGATGCTGCCTCACCCGCTGACTCTCCAGCATTTTTGACAAGCTTTGACTTGATATCTGGCTGTTTCTTCATTGCTTCTGGTTGTGAAAGTCCCTCTCCCACTCATTCCTGGGATCATTCTACTTGGAGGGCATCTACAATGGAGATGCCCTCTACTTGGAGGTGCCTCAGGAAGGCCATCAGCATTCATAAAGACTCCTCACACCCTTGTAATAGTCTGTTCGAACTTCTACCATCCGGCAGACGTTACAAGGCCTTCTACGCCCGCACCTCCAGACTCAGGAACAGCTTCATCCCCAGAGCTATCGCTGCTCTGAACCGGCCCTGCTGAATGCCCCACTGTCTCCCTCGGATGGTCCACTGTCTCCCTCGGATGGTCACGTCGCACATCGACCCGCCACAGACACATTTGCACTTGATACTGCTTTAACTGTTTTTTTAATCTTGTTTCTCTGGGCATCTACATTTTTAGCTAATTAAGTTACTACATCGGATGGAAGTTGCATTCCAAATCTCGTTGTGCCTCTGTGCAATGACAATAAAGATATATTATTATTATTAAACCTCCTCTGGACCCTCACCAGAGCCAGCGCATCCTTCCAAAGCTGCTCGCAATATTCCAAATGGCGGTAAGGGGTGTGGGTGGCGCAGCGGTAGAGTTGCTGCCTCACAGCGCCGGAGACAATAGACAATAGGTGCAGGAGTAGGCCATTGGACCCTTCGAGCCAGCACCGCCATTCAATGTGATCATGGCTGATCATCCCCAATCAGCACCCCGTTCCTGTCTTCTCCCCATATCCCTTGATTCCGCTATTTTTAAGAGCCCTATCTAGCTCTCTCTTGAAAGCATCCAGAGATCTGGCCTCCACCGCCCTCTGAGGCAGAGAATTCCACAGACTCACAACTCTCTGTGAGAAAAAGTGTTTCCTCATCTCCGTTCTAAATGGCTTACCCCTTATTCTTAAACTGTGGCCCCTGGTTCTGGACTCCCCCAACATCGGGAACATGTTTCCTGCCTCTAGCGTGTCCAAGCTCTTAACAATCTTATATGTTTCAATGAGATACCCTCTCATCCTTCTAAACTCCAGAGTGTACAAGCCCAGCTGCTCCATTCTCTCAGCATATGACAGTCCCGCCATCCCGGGAATTAACTTTGTAAACCTTGGTTCTCCCCGTGACCTGCGTGGGTTTTCTCCGGGTGCTCCGGTTTCCTCCCACACTCCAAAGGCGTACAGGTTTGTCGGTTAATTGGTAAAATTGTGAAATTGCCCCTAGTGTGTAGGATAGCGGGGTGAACGCTGGTCGGCGTGGGCCGTAGGGCCTGTTTCCGCACCGTATCTCTAAACTAAAGCACAGTCCCCCATCAGTCTGTAGAAGGATCTCGACCCGAAACGTGGCCTTTTTCCTTCGCTCCATAGATGCTGCCTCACCCACTGAGTTGCTCCAGCATTTTTGTCTACCACAGTCCCCTGAAGGTCTGCAGTGGATCAAGAAAGCAGCTCACTACTGCCATCTTAAGGGCACTCGGGGATGGACGACAAATCCAAACGACACTTGTATCTTGGAAAATAAATAGCTGAAAATACAGGGAGCAGGTGTATCTGTAGAAAGTAAATTTGATGAGACCATAATCAATTAAATAAATCAATTCCAGAAAGACGGAGTTATTGGGCGATGATGTTAGTTGATTAGAGGTGATTGAGGCAGATTTGTGGCATTTAGGAGACTTTTAGACACACACATGAATATGCAGGGATATGGATTATGTGCCAGCAGATAAGAGTTGGACACAATTGCTGGAGTAACAATCGCTGCGGATCAGGCAGCGTCTCTGGAAAGCATGGAGAGGTGACGTTTTGATCGAGACCCTTCAGACCCAACCTAAAGCTGGCATGTATTTCAAGGGGGCTTGTATACAAAAACAGGGTCGTTATGCTGAGGCTCTACAAGGGCTCTGGTCAGGCTGCATTTGGAGTATTGTGAGCAATTTTGGGCACCATATCTGAGGAAGGATGTGCTGGCTCTGGAGAGGGTCCAGAGGAGGTTTACAAGAATGATCCCAGGAATGAGTGGGTTAACATATGATGAGCGTTTATCGGTGCTGGGCCTGTACTCGCTGGAGTTTAGAAGAATGAGGGGGGGACCTCAATGAAACTTACCGAACAGTGAAAGGCCCGGATAGAGTGGATGTGGAGAGGATGTTTCCACTAGTGGGAGAGTCTAGGACCAGAGGTCACAGCCTCAGAATTAAAGGATGTTCTTTTAGGAAGATGAGGAGAAATGTCTTTAGTCAGAGGGTGATGAATCTGTGGAATTCTTTGCCACAGACAGCTGTGGAGGCCACAAGTCAGTGGATATTTTTAAGGCAGCGATAGATTCTTGATTAGTACGGGTGTCAGAGGTTATGGGGAGAAGGCAGGAGAATGGGGTTGAGAGGGAGAGATAGATCAGTGGAGTAGACGTGATGGGCTGAATGGCATAATTCTACTCCTTATGAAGCGTCACATATCCAAGTTCTCCAGCGATGCTGCCTGACCTGTTCACATACTGCAGCACTTTGAATCCTTTTGTGTATTCACAAGGATCTGCAGTTCCTTGTTTCTACAGATAAGAGTTGGTCTTGGCATTAAACTTTGCCTACAGATTCTAGACATGCCTAAACCTGGAATTATCCCTTCAACATTAGTCTTGTCAAGTTCTCTCACCCTGTTATATGTTTCAGTATGTGGTGAGGTTTGGTGATGGGTGTTTAAGGCTGCAGCATGATATAGATCAGATGGCAAGTTGTGCAGTTGTTGCAGACGGAATTCACTGCTGCCAAGTGCGAGGTGATGCATTTTGCCAAGTCACATACATTATGGGCTGTGTACAGTAAACAGTACTGGGATGTACAGTGGAGCAGCTGGTAGAGCTGCTGCCTCACAGACCCAGCTTATATCTGACCCCAGGTGCTGTTTATCAGTCTGAAGGGTCTCCATCTAAAATGCCACCCATTCCTTCTCTCAGAGATGCTGAGGTACTCCAGCATTTTGTGTCTATCTTCAGTTTAAACCAGCATCTGGAGTTCCTTGCTACATGCTGTTTATGCCGTTATGTTTAGTTTTAGTTTAGTTTAGAGATACATCGCGGAAACAGGCCCTTTCGGCCCACGGGGTCCGCGCCGACCAGCGATCACCCCACATTAACACTGTCCTATACCCACTAGGGACAATTTTCTTTTTTACATTTACCAAGTCAATTAACCTTCTTCAGCAAGTATTTCATTGTTCTGTTTCGGCACGCATGACAACATAAAGCGCTCTTGTCTCTCACTTGCTGTCTGTGTGGAGTTCGCAGGTGAGCGTGTGGGTTTCCTCTCACATCCCAAAGACGAGCAGAGTTAAGGGCCTGTCCCACTGTACGAGGTAATTCAAGAGTTCTCCCGAGTTTCCCCTGATTCGAACTCGGAGATTTACGGTAATGGCCGCTCGTAGGTACTCGGGGCTCTCGTGGACATTTTTCAACATGTTGAAAAATCTTCCCGAGCTTACCGCGTTCCCGAGTACCTGCCGTTAGCGTTACGAGCCGCTAAGAGACGTCCCCGAGCTCCGACGTACCCGCTACGTTCATTCTACGTACTTACCACGAGTTTGATTTTTTTAATAAACTCGGGAGAGCTCTTGAATTAGCTCGTACAGTGGGACAGGGCTTTATAGGTTGATTGGGTTCTGTAAAAATTCCCCCTAGTGTGCAGGGAGTGGATGCGAAAGCGGGATAACATGGGACTAGTGTGAACGGGTTCTGGGGGCCGAAAACCCGATTCCATGCTGCCTGCAAAATAAAGTGGCTGCTCCACGGAACGCTGATGAACAGAGAGAGCTCGGGGTTCAAGCCCACAGTTCCCTGAAAGTAGAAAAGGGGGTTGAGTATGATAACATGTTCCTGATGTTGGGGGAGTCCAGAACCAGGGGCCACAGTTTAAGAATAAGGGGCAAGCCATTTATAAGAGGAAACACTTTTTCACACAGAGAGTTGTGAGTCTGTGGAATTCTCTGTCTCAGAGGGCGGTGGAGGCCGGTTCTCTGGATACTTTCAAGAGAGAGCTAGATAGGGCTCTTAAAGATAGCGGAGTCAGGGGATATGGGGAGAAGGCAGGAACGGGATACTGATTGGGGATGATCAGCCCCAACATCGGGAACACGTTTCCTGCCTCTAGTGTGTCCAAGCCCTTAACAATCTTATATGTTTCAATGAGATCTCCTCTCATCCTTCTAAACTCCAGAGTGTACAAGCCCAGCTGCTCCATTCTCTCAGCATATGACAGTCCCGCCATCCCGGGAATTAACCTTGTAAACCTACGCTGCACTCCCTCAATAGCAAGTAGAAGTTGCGATCACTGTCGTACGTAGTACTGTAAGGAATGATGATAAAGCACACACACCAAAATCCTGTACTTCCAGCAGCGGAAGTCCGCAGGAACTGGAGGACAGAGATGTGTGGTGCGTCCGTCACCGTTCCCGTCGGAAACCAGCACCACTGCGTCGCTAATGTTTTCAACGATGATGACAGGTAAATGGATAGGAAAGCTTTCAAGGGATAAGGGTCCTATGCAGACAAATGGGACTAACTGAGATGGGGCATGTTGGTTGACATGGGCGGGTTGGGCCGAAGGGCCTGTTTCCGTACTGCGAGACTCTATGACTTTGGGATAAAAGGCTGGGTTGTTCATGTAGCATCAGGATGACGGGCCGAATAGCCTCTTTATAATCAGTCCAAAAACCCCCCATAGTCTGTCCATTCCCTCCACAGCTGCTGCCTGACCCATTGAGTTCCTCAAACCATTTAGTATTTTGTTCAGCATGCCGGGGGCATCAGTCGTCGCTTGTGTCCGAGTTTCGATGCTCCAACGTTCAGCTGTGTTTTTCTACAGAGTCACATTTCCGTTTATTTACAATAAAGCCACTCTGTATTTACAAAGATTCTACACGGGGTATCGCTGCAACATGTCCAAATGTACGATAGGAAAGTTACAGAGATCTATATATATAATTTCTTGGCCGTTCTTCAAGATCTGAAGGACGGATCTTTGCACGCACCTAAATGCCGGAGCAGATTATTGTCGGCGTTGCCCGGCGGAATGTGACCAGACCGGTTTCCTCTTCTGAAGAAGGCTTCGATTCCTTCCTGGCCGTCAGCCATGGCCAGGTTGTCCACCATCACCTGCGAGGCGGTCCGGTAGGCTTGGTTGCGGTCCTGGGGCCATCTGCTTGTAGAACGTCGCTTTGCCCAGAGCGACGACATCTCTGCTCGCCGCGCAGATCCGTCCGGCGATCCTCGCCGTCTCCTCCTCCAGCCTGTCCTCGGGCACCACCCTGCTCACCAGCCCGTGTCGCAGGGCATCCTGGGCGGAGATGGGCTCCCCGGTGAACAGCATCTCCAGGGCAAGCTGCGGCAAAACAGAACAAATCACATACATAGAAACATAGAAAATAGGTGCAGGAGTAGGCCATTCGGCCCTTCGGCCGTTCAATATGATCGTGGCTGATCATCCAACTCAGTATCCTGTACTTGCCTTCTCTCCATACCCCCTGATCCCTTTAGCCACAAGGGCCACATCTAACTCCCTCTTAAATATAGCCAATGAACTGGCCTCAACTACTTTCTGTGGCAGAGAATTCCACAAGAATTCTTCAAGAGTGCTGGAGTAACTAAATCTCATTCCCATTATCATGTTTGAGAAAGAACTGCCAGATGCTGGAAAAATCGAAGGTGGACAAAAACGCTGGAGAAACTCAGCGGGTGAGGCAGCATCTATCGAGCAAAGGAATAGGCGACGTTCCGGGTCTCGACCTTAAACATCACCTATTCCTTCGCTCCATAGTCAGTATCCGCACCCGTAGTCAGCATCGAGGCCCTTCTTCAGACTTCCCATTCTCATGTATCTGTACACTGTGGACGGCTAATTGTAATCATATATGGTCTTTGTGCTGACTGGATAGCACGCAACAAAAGCTTTTCACTGCACCTTAGTAGTTTAGTTTAGAGATACAGCGCGGAAACAGGCCTTTCGGCCCACCGGCTCCGTGCCGACCAGCGATCCCCGCACATTAACATTATCCTACACCCGCTAGGGACAATTTTTACATTTACCAAGCCAATTAACCTACAAACCTGGGCGTCTTTGGAGTGTGGGAGGAAACCGAAGATCTCGGAGTAAACACAGGCAAGTCACGGGGAGAAGGTACAAACTCCGTACAGACAGCACCCGTAGTCGGGATGGAACCGGGGTCTCTGGCGCTGCATTCGCTGCAAGGCAGCAACTCTACAGCTGCGCCACCCTGACAGTACATGTGACAATAACTAACACAGTGGGTCAGGCAGCATCTCTGGAGAAAAAGGACGGGTGAATTTTCAGGTTGGGACCCTTATAGTCATACCGCGTTGGAAACAGGCCCAACTTGCCCACACCGACCAACAGGTCCCATCAACACTATCCATGTACCTGTCCAAATGTTCCTTAAAACTTGCAATATACCTGCCTCAACTAACTCATCCAGCTCCATACATCACCACCCCTTGGTGTGAAAAAGTTACCCCTTCGGTCCCGATTAAATCTTTCTCCCCTCACCTTAAACCTATCTCCTCTGGTTTCTCTGGCCTCTGCTGACTCGGGCTCGAAGGGCCGAATGGCCTACTCCTGCACCCTATTGCTATTGTGTCGATTCCCCCTACTCTGGGCAAGAGACTCTGTGCATTTACCCGATCTTATTCATTCTTCAGACTTGAGGGGACTTCCCCTCTGGCCCCCCCCCCCACACCCTCCCCTCCCTGTGCCCCACCTGGCCTTGCATCCATTACATCCGTCCCCACTCCATTCCTTCGACAGCTTCATAAGTCGCACGTCTTCTATCTTTATCTCACACCTTTGTCCAACCGGCTGCCTATCCAAAACTGTGGGCAGTACACAGCTGCACCTCCACCTACGATGGGGTTACGTTCCGATAAACCCATTGTAAATCGAAAAATACCGTAAGTCGAAAACGCATTTAATACAAATTTGATCGGGTGACCGGAAGTGAGGTGCAGCTCGCTGACGTCGCCCTGTGTTTTGAACCATCGTAAAGTCCTAATATCGTCAAGGGCCTGTCCCACTTACTCCACTTTATCGGCGACTGCCGGCACCCGTCATAGGTCGTTACAGCTCGCCGAAAATTGACAACATGTTGAAAATCCAGCGGCAACCAGAACAAGGCTGGAGCAACTCAGCGGGTGAGGCAGCATCTATGGAGCGAAGGACCAGAGCCCTAGTGAGACCACACCTGGAGTATTGGGTGCAGTTTTGGTTCCCCCTAATTTGAGGAAGGACATTCTTGCTATTGAGGGAGTGCAGCGTAGGTTTACAAGGTTAATTCCCGGGATGGCGGGACTGTCATATGCTGAGAGAATGGAGCAGCTGGGCTTGTATACTCTGGGAGTTTAGAAGGATGAGAGGTGATTTCATTGAAACATAATAAGATTAAGGGCTTGGACACGCTAGAGGCAGGAAACATGTTTCCCGATGTTGGGGGAGTCCAGAACCAGGGGCCACACAGTTTAAGAATAAGGGGCAAGCCATTTAGAACGGAGACGAGGAAACACTTTTTCTCATAGAGAGTGGTGAGTCTGTGAAATTCTCTGCCTCAGAGGGCGGTGAGGCAGGTTCTCTGGATGCTTTCAAGAGAGAGCTAGGTAGGGCTCTTAAAAATTAGCGGAGTCAGGGGATATGGGGAGAAGGCAGGAACGGGGTACTGATTGGGGATGATCAGCCCATGATCACATTGAATGGTGGTGCTGACTCGAATGGCCGAATGGCCTACTCCTGCACCTATTGTCTATTGATGCGCTGAGTTACTCCAGCACTCTGTGAAACGTCACCTATCCATATTCCCCACAGATGCTGCCTGACCCGCTGAGTTACTCCAGCACTCTGTGAAACGTCACCTATCATGTTCTGCACAGATGCTGCCTGACCCGCTGAGTTACTCCAGCACTCTGTGAAACGTCACCTATCCATGTTCTGCACAGATGCTGCCTGACCCGCTGAGTTCCTCCAGCACTCTGCGTCAAATCGTGCAGCCACATACCTTGCGAGGGACAGCTCGGCCCAGGGCCACGGCTGGGGGTGGAGCAGAAGAGGCCGACGGAGACGCCGGGCGTGGCGAACCGCGACGTGTCCGACACCACGGCCATGTCACAGCTGGCCACCAGCTGGCAGCCTGCCGCTGTCGCCAGCCCGTTCACTTTGGCAATGACCGGCACTGGGATGTCCTGAAGCAGGCTCATCACCTGCATTGGAGACAAGGCGAGTTCAGGTCAGGTCAGTTTATTGTCACGTGTACCGAGGTACAGTCAAAACCTTTTGTTTGGCCTGCTAACCCAGACAGCGGAAAGTCAATACAGGATGACAATCGAGCCATTTACCGTGTGTAGGTGCATGATAAGGAATGACATTTAGTGCAAGGTGAAGACAGCAAAAGTGGGTCAAAGATAGTCCGAGGGTTAGCAGCGGAACTGACCAACTGTTCATTCATCCAAAACTCCTTGCAATAACTCCCACACACCTTGCACTGCCCTGGTGATGATGCCTTCACATGGAACAGAACAGGCCCTTTAGGTCACAATGTCCCTGATGAACATGATGCCCAGTGAAACTAATCTCTTCTGTGCCTGCACGTGAAGACTAGACTATACTTGGGGGGGGGGGGGAGAGAATGATGTCAAAACACAGACTACAGCTCCACCATCGATTTTCCAGCACCCTTGGTTCCAGAGCCTTTCTGGATTTATCCGTGTTGCCGGACCAATAGAGGGTCACGGCCTCCGAGAGGTAGTCCAAACGGTACCGGAACGTTCCGCCTAGGCCGCCGGTGGGGGGGGGGGCAAAGATACCGGCCCGCAAAGTCGGCTGTGGGAAATGGATCTGCCGGCTCCGACCGGGCTGCAGTTCCAGAGCCCCGGCAGGCAGGGAGCAGATTCCACCCGCCGATCGGCCGCGGAAGTCCCGATGAGGTCGAGATCGGCCGCCTCGCCCGGCCTAGGGGACACATTTTCGGGGGACCTTCCAGGGAGGGAGATTTCAAGTGCGCTCTCATAATTTTTGTCTGGATTAAATGAGGTGCCGGACCCACCAGTTACTGGAAATTTGGCAGTGGACCTGTATACCTGTATCTGTTTTAGTTGGATAGCAGGCAAACGAATGTTTGTCCACTGTGTCTCCGGTGGATGTGACAATAATAAACCTAAAGCATGCTGTCAAGGGTAGAGAAGGGTTTACTAGGACGTGCCTGGACTTGAGGGTCCTGAGCTACAGGGAGAGGTTAAGTAGGCTGAGACTCTAATCCTTGAAGCGCAGGAGATGAGGGTGGTCTTATCAAAAGTGCATAAAATCATGAGAGGAATAGATCCGGTAGATGCACAGAATCTCTTGCCCAGAGTAGGGGAATCGAGGACCAGAGGATATAGGTTTAAGGTGAAGGGGAAAATATTTAATATGAGTCTGAGGTGTAAACTTTTCACACAAAGGGTGGTGGATGTATGGAACGAGCTGCCAGAGGAGGTAGTTAGGGCAGGGACTATCGCAACCTTTAAGTAACAGTGCATGTTTAAGAAACAATTAGGACAGGTACATGGATAGGACAGGTTTAGAGGGATATGGGCAAATCTCAGACAGCTGGGACATGTTGGTCGGTGTTGGGCAAGTTGGGCTGTCTCCACGCTGTATCACTCTATGACACATTAGGGACTGCACACAAACATAAACCGCTGGCGCTACCCAACGCGTTAGTGTTGTGGATTTAAACGGCAGAGCTTACCTCAGAGCAGACTGTGAAGACGCGGGCATGGTAGTCGCCCCCTTTTGTCGACGTCAGCTCCTTCAGATCGTGGCCGGAGCAGAAGACGGGTCCTTCAGCTGCACACACATGAACCAGCCTCACTTACAAGTACCAAACCCAACGCTGCGTTTAGAATAAACATCAACAGTTCTATAAAATACTTTAGGTTTAAAAGTCACACCAAGACACAAGGACCCACAGAGGATCGTTTACAAATATAAATCGTATTTTCCCCGCACTCTTTCCAGCTGAACGGCATCCTTCCTATAGTAGGACCAGCAAAAACTGAACACAACACTGCAAACGTCTTGTTCAACTGGAACAGAACAACCGATGTGCAAAGTAACTCAGCGGCTCAGGCAGCATCTCTACAGAACATGGCTAGGCAATGTTTCAGGTTGGGACCCTTCTTGAATGAATACGTTTATTGGCCAAGTATTCACATACAAGGAATTTGCCTTGGCGCTCCGCCCTCAAGTGACAACATGACATCCAGTGGCAGTTAGGAACGCCACATAAAATATTAACATCTTCAGTTCACGGGTGTTATTACTGGGCTGATGAGTTACTTCAGCACTTTGTGTTTATCTTTGGTATAAACCAGCATCTGCAGTTTTTTGTTTCCACATTCTCTCTTCTCTGCATTGCCTTGAAAACCAAGGTGGCAGAGGTGCGTTTTGAGAGGATGCAAAGAAACATTCAGGGATGTAGAAAGGCTTAGCAATTGAGTGAAGAAATGGTATGAATGAGATTGAAGATTGTTTGGAGTTCAGAGCAATCAGGGGGGTCCTTGTCCGCAGGTCACTGGGAAGTAACATGTAGGTACAGAAACAATTAGAAAACAAACACTTCTTCACACAGAGAGGGGGCGTATTAACCAACTGATCTCCCGGTGGCTCAGCACTTCAACTCCCCTCCCATTCCGAATCTGACCTTTCTGTCCTGGGCCTCCTCCATGGCCAGAGTGAGCACCACCGGAAATTGGAGGAGCAGCACCTCATATTCCCACTTGGGCAGTCTGCACCCTAGCGGCATAAACATTGACTTCTCCAATTTCCGGTAGCCCTTGCTGTCTCCTCCCCTTCTCAGTTCTCCCTCAGCCCTCGGGCTCCTCCTCTTCCTTTTTCCCTTTCTTCTCCCCGCCCCCCCCCCCCCCCCCCCACCCTACATCAGTCTGAAGAAGGGTTTGGCCCGAAACGTTGCCTATTTCCCTTCGCTCCATAGATGCTGCCACACCCGCTGAGTTTCTCCAGCACTTTTGTCTATCTTCACACAGAGTTGTGAGTCTGTGGAATTCTCTGCCTCAGAGGGTGGGTGGAGGCCGGTTTCTCTGGATACTTTCAAGAGAGAGCTAGATAGGGCTCCTAAAGATAGCGGAGTCAGGGGATATGGGGAGAAGGCAGGAACGGGGTACTGATTGGGTGAAGAAATGGTATGAATGAGATTGAAGATTGTTGGAGTTCAGAGCAATCAGGGGGGACCTTGTCCGCAGGTCACTGGGAGGTAACATGTAAGTACAGAAAACAATTACAAAGGCAAATAATATATGTATTTCATTGTAAATGATTTGAGCAGGAAGTTTGTTTTGTAAACTTGTACTCTTGGTAAAGCAGCCAACATAATCAAAGATAGACAAAAAGCTGGAGAAACTCAGCGGGTGAGGCAGCATCTACGGAGCGAAGGAAAATAGGCAACGTTTCGAGTCGAAACCCTTCTTCAGACTTATCTTTAGACTTGAATCAAAGACTTGTCCCACCCTGGTCATTCCTTTCTTCTCCCCGCTCCCGTCCGGCAGAAGGTACAGAAGCTTGAAAGCGTGCACCACCAGACTCAGTTTAAGAAAAGAACTGCAGATGTTGGAAAAATCAAAGGTAGACAAAAATGCTCGAGAAACTCAGCGGGTGAGGCAGCATCTATGGAGCGAAGGAATAGGTGAAGTTTCGGGTCGAGACCCTTCTTCAGACTGGATGCTGCCTCACCCGCTGAGTTTTCTCCAGCATTTTTGTCTACCACCAGACGCAGGAACAGCTTCTTCCCCTCTGCTATCAGGCTTCTGGACCGGCCCTTCCATAAGCTAGGGTGCTGCCGATTCACCTCTACCCCATTGCGGACATTGGACTTTGTCTGTGGAACTGATGCGCTACAATGCTGGGAACTATATTCTGCAATCTGTATCTTCCCCCTTTGCTCTATCTTTCACCACCGATTGACTTGATTGCATTGATGTATATATACTTGATCTGTTTGAATATGATGGCAACACAAGCTTTTCACTGTCTCTCAGTACACTCGACAATAAACCTCAAACAAATTTTTACTGCATTTATATGAAACTTTGGTAAAAACTGTCCGTTTTTTTGGAAACCAACAATAACCAGTTATTTGTGCTCACTTTCTATAATGCATGTTTTTTTTCTGCTATTGCGTTATGGCAGAACTGTTGATTGATTAAAAGGTACAGCACGGAAACAGGTCCCTTCGACCCATCGAGTCCATGCTGACCATCGATCACCCATTCACACCAGTTCTATGTGATCCCGCTTTCTCATCTACTCCCTCTAAACACTCTTGGCAATTTACAGAGTGCTGATTAACCAACAAAACTGTATAGTGTCTGAAGAAGGGTCTCAACCCGAAACGTCACCTATTTCCTTCGCTCCATAGATGCTGCCTCACCCGCTGAGTTTCTCCAGCATTTTTGTCTACTTCGATTTTCAAGCATCTGCAGTTCCTTCTTAAACATACAAAAACCGCACACATTTGAGACGTGGGAAGAAACCAGGAGAAACGTGCAAACTCCACACACAGAACTCATGGTCAGGATCGAGCCCGGGTCTCCGGCGTTTGTTAGGCAGCAGCTCTACCCGCTGCTTCTGCAATGTTATACCAGGACTCCCTGTATCTCAGACTCATTTCCCTTCCTGTTCAAAGCAACAACTGAATAGATGCACTGGGCTTTACTTAAGACGGAAGTCTGAGAGGGAACTACCTGATATCACATATAACCCGGAGATCATGGCTTTCTGCTTCGTGGAGAAGGTCTGTGCGCAGTGATTCCAGCATCGCCAGTGACAAGGCATTCCCGTTTCCTCGGGTTATTCAGCACAATATTCCTGAGAAGAAGGTTCAACTTTAAACGAAGGGGAAGCCTGGGGGAAGGCTTGACGGGTGGTGGAGCGAGGGGTTCGACGGGAAAGAATACACTAGCAGGGATGACAGTGGAACAAAAATGGCAGGTATTTCTAGGAATAATACAGAAGGTGCAGGATCAGTTCATTCCTAGGGAGGAAGAAAAGATTCCAAGGGGAGTAAGCGGCGACCATGGCTAACAAGGACGTCAGAGACGGTATAAAAATTAAAGCGAAGAAGTACAACGTAGCAAAGATGAGCGGGAAGCAAGAGGATTGGGTAATGTTTAAAGAACAACAGAAGATAACTAAAAAGACAATACGGGGAGAAAGATGAGGGTACAAAGGTAAGCTAGCCAAGAATATAAAGGGAGGATAGGTAAAAGCTTCTTTAGGTATGTGAAGAGGAAAAAATTAGTGAAGACAAAGTTAACCGAAAAAGGTGAATTTATTATGGGGAACAAGGAATGGCAGATGATTGAACAGGTACTTTGGATCTGTCTTCACTAAGGAGGACACAAACAATCTTCCTGATAGTAGCCAGAGGATCTGGGTGACGGAGGAACTGAAGGAAATCCACATTAGGCAGGGAAATGGTGTTGGATAGACTGATGGGACTGAAGGATGATAAATCCCCAGGGCCTGATTGTCTGCATCCCCAGGTACTTAAGGAAGTGGCTCTAAAATCGTGGATGCATTGGTGATAATTTTCCAATGTTCTATAGACATAGGATCAGTTCTTGTGGATTGGAGGGTAGCTAATGTTATCCCACTTTTTAATGAAAGGCAGGAGAGAGAAAAACAGGGAATTATAGACCAGTTAGCCTGACATCGGTGGTGGGGAAGATGTTGGAGTCAATTATAAAAGATGAAATAGCCGCACATTTGGATAGCAGTAACAGGATCGGTCCGAGTCAGCATGGATTTACGAAGGGGAAATCATGCTGACTAATCTTCTGGAATTTTTTTGAAGATGTAACTAGGAAAATGGACAAGGGAGAGCCAGTGGATGTAGTGTACCTGGACTTTCAGAAAACATTTGATAAGGACCCACATAGGAGATTAGTGGCAAAATGAGGGCACATGGTATTGGGGGTAGAGTGCTGGACATGGATAGAAAATTGGGTGGCAGACAGGAAACAAAGAGTAGGGATTAACGGGTCCCTTTCAGAATGGCAGGCAGTGACTAGTGGGGTACCGCAAGGCTCGGTGCTGGGACCGCAGCTATTTACAATATACATCAATGATTTGGATGAAGGGATTCAAAGTAACATTAGCAATTTGCAAATGACACAAAGCTGGGTGGCAGTGTGAACTGTGAGGAGGATGCTATGAGAAATGCAGGGATAAAGGTGAGGTTATCCACTTTGGTTGCAAAAACAGGAAGGCAGATTACTATCTAAATGGCATTAAACTAGAATGGTTGGGGGGAGGGACTCAATAGAGGAATGCTATTAGACAGTGTGTGAGGCAGGAGGCAGAGAAGGAAAGCACTCAGACCCAACCATGTAGGGGGGGAAAGAAGAAAAACAATAATAAACAGAGAATAAGAGGTGGTGGGGTTTCTTAAATGGGTGAGCAGAGAAACAGAGGGGTGTAAATGTGGGCGGAGCAATAGGTAGCAAGGTGAAAGGTAAAAGTGGCAGGCAGACAAATCCCAGGGCAAAATCAAAAAGAGCCACTTTTCAACATAATTGTATAAGGGGTAAGAGCGTTGTAAAAACAAGCCTGAAGGCTTTGTGTCTCAATGCAAGGAGCATTCGTAATAAGGTGGATGAGTTGAACGTGGCAGATAGCAATTAATGAATTATGATATAGTTGGGATCACGGAGACATGGCTCCAAGGTGACCAAGGCTGGGAGCTGAACATCCAGGGATATTCAATATTCAGGAGGGATAGAGAGAAAGGAAAAGGAGGTGGGGTAGCGTTGCTGGTTAGAGAGGAGATTAACGCAGTGGAAAGGAAGGACATTAGCTTGGAGGATGTGGAATCGTATGGGTAGAGCTGCGAAACACTAAGGGGCAGAAACGCTGGTGTGGTGTTGTGTACAGGCCACCTAGCAGCAGTAGTGAAGTTGGGGATGGCATCAAAACAGGAAATTAGAAATGCGTGCAACAAAGGCAAACAGTTATAATGGGTGACTTCAATCTACATATAGATTGGGTGAATCAAATTGGCAGGGGTGCTGAGGAAGAGGATTTCTTGGAATGTATGAGGGATAGTTATCTAAACCAACATGTAGAGGAACCAACGAGAGAGGCAGGCTATTCTAGACTGGGTATTGAGTAATGAGGAAGGGTTAGTTAGCAGACTTGTTGTGCGTGCCCCCTTGGGCAAGAGTGATCATAATATGGTTGAGTTCTTCATTAGGATGGAGAGTGACATTGTTAATTCAGAAACAACGGTTCTGAAACTTAAAGAAAGGTAACTTTGAGGGTATGAGACCGTGAATTGGCCAAGATTGACTGGCAATTAGTTTCTAAAAGGGTTGACGGTGGATATGCAATGGAAGGCATTTAAAGACTGCATGATGAACTACAAAAATTGTTCATCCCAGTTTGGCAAAAGAATAAATCAAGGAAGGTAGTGCATCGTGGATAACAAGGGAAATCAGGGATAGTATCAAAGCAAAAGATGATGCGTACAAATTAGCCAGAAAAGCAGCATACCAGAGGACTGGGAGAAATTCAGAGACAGCAGGAGGAGGGACAAAGGGCTTAATTAGGAAAGGGAAAATAGATTATGAAAGGAAACTGGCAGGGAACATAAAAACTGACTGCAAAAGTTTTTATAGATATGTGAAGAGAAAGAGATTAGTTAAATCAAATGTAGGTCCCTTGCAGTCAGAAACAGGTGAATTGATCATGGGGACAAGGATATGGCAGACCAATTGAATAACTACTTTGGTTCCGTCTTCACTAAGGAAGACATAAATAATCTGCCGGAAATAGCAGGGGGCCGCCGGGTCAAAGGAGATGGAGGAAACTGAGTGAAATCCAGGTTAGTCGGGAAAGTGGTGTTGGGTAAATTGAATGGATTAAAGGCCGATAAATCACCAGGGCCAGATAGGCTGCATCCCAGAGTACTTAAGGAAGTAGCTCCAGAAATAGTGGATGCATTAGTGATAATTTTTCAAAACTCTTTAGATTCTGGAGTAGTTCCTGAGGATTGGAGGGTAGCAAACGTAACCCCCACTTTTTAAGAAGGGAGGGAGAGAGAAAACGGGGAATTACAGACCAGTTAGTCTAACATCGGTAGTGGGGAAACTGCTAGGTCAGTTATTAAAGATGGGATAGCAGCACATTTGGAAAGTGGTGAAATCATTGGACAAAGTCAGCATGGATTTACGAAAGGTAAAATCGTGTTCTGACGAATCTTATAAAAATTTTCGAGGATGTAACTAGTAGAGTGGATAGGGGAGAACCAGTGGATGTGTTGTATCTGGACTTTCAGAAGGCTTTCGACAAGGTACCACATAAGAGATTAGGATACAAACTTTAAATCACACGGTATTGGGGGTTCAGTATTGATGTGGATAGAGAACTGGCTGGCAAACAGGAAGCAAAGAGTAGGAGTAAACGGGTCCTTTTTCACAATGGCAGGCAGTGACTAGTGGGGTACCGCAAGGCTCAGTGCTGGGACCCCAGCTATTTACAATTTATATTATGATCTGGACGAGGGAATTGAAAGCAACATCCTCCAAGTTTGTGGATGACACTAAGCTGGGGGGCAGTGTTAGCTGTGAGGAGGATGCTAGGAGACTGCAAGGTGACTTGGATAGGCTGGGTGAGTGGGCAAATGTTTGGGCAGATGCAGTATAATGTGGATAAATGTGAGGTTATCCACTTTGGTAGCAAAAACGGGAAGGCAGACTATAATCTAAATGGTGGCCGATTAGGAAATGGGGAGATGCAGCGAGACCTGGGTGTCATGGTACACCAGTCATTGAAAGTAGGCATGCAGGTGCAGCCAGGCAGTGAAGAAAGCGAATGGGTATGTTGGCCTTCATAGCAAGAGGATTTGAGTATAGGAGCAGGGAGGTTCTACTGCAGTTGTACAGGGTCTTGGTGAGACCACACCTGGAATATTGCGTACAGTTTTGGTCTCCAAATCTGAGGAAGGACATTATAGCCATAGAGGGAGTGCAGAGAAGGTTCACCAGACTGATTCCTGGGATGTCCAGGACTTTCATATGAAGAAAGACTGGATAGACTTGGCTTATACTCGCTAGAATTTAGAGATTGAGAGGGGATCTTATAGAAACGTACAAATTCTTATGGGGTTGGACAGGCTAGATGCAGGAAGATTGTTCCCGATGTTGGGGAAGTCCAGGGACAAGGGGTTCACAGCTTAAGGATAAGGGGGAAATCCTTTAAGACCGAGATGAGGAAAAACTTTTTCACACAGAGAGTGGTGAATCTCTGGAACTCTCTGCCACAGAGGGTAGTTTGAGGCCAGTTCATTGGCTATATTTAAGAGGGAATTAGATGTGGCCCTTGTGGCTAAAGGGATCAGGGGGTGTGGAGAGAAGGCAGGTACGGGATACTGAGTTGGATGATCAGCCATGATCGTATTGAAATGGCGGTGCAGGCTCGAAGGGCCGAATGGCCTACTCCTGCACCTATTTTTCTATGTATCTATGTAAGTTGGGAAAAGGGGAAGTACAACAGGAATCTGGGGTTTCCTTGTTCATCAGGTCTATGAAAGTAAG
>CM075985.1:1497154-1518049 GCA_038087875.1 Malacoraja senta
ATACAAGCCCAGCCGCTCCATTCTATCAACATATGACAGTCCCGCCATCCCGGGAATTAACCTCGTGAACCTACGCTGCGCTCCCTCCATAGCTCCTTCCTCAAATTTGGAATGTCCTTCCTCAAATGTGCAAATTCTACACAGACAGACAACTCCGGGTGGAGATCGGGATTGAACCCAGGTCTCTGACGCTGTGTGGCAACGGTTCTACCCGCCGCTCCACTCAGTTTCTGTTTAGTTTATTGTCACGTGTACTGAGGTAGAGTGAAAAGCTTTTGTTGCATGCTAACCAGACACTAGATGATTACAATTGAGCCATTGACAGTGCTGTGCCACTCCCAATGGCTACCCGTGCCTCCAATTCATTCGCTTGAGCCATTTGGGAAATTAATCCGTGTTGAGCAAAGTGCTGGCGTAATCGGGTTGTTGCCTAAGCACTGGCGAAGCTCTCTGTTCATTGCAGCTCTGAAGAGAAGGCAGAATGTCGCTCTACGATGACCTGGCTGTGGAGACGAGCGACTCAAAAACAGAGGGCTGGTCCAAGAACTTCAAACTCCTGCAGTCTCAGCTTCAGGTGAAGAAAGCCACGCTGACACAAACAAAGGTAATACCTTCACCTGGGCTTTTTTTGTAGACAGGTAGCTGCTGGGATGCACATCACAGTCACACTCTTGGCTGCTGTGCATCACGCTGCATTTCAACTTTTGTGACGATCGTTGAGGATGTTGAACGATAGGCAGGTAAATGTTACTGGTGGATGGCACAACTTGTCTCCAGAACGTGTTGCCATATCCTGGATAGGGAGTGATGGCACAGAAATAGCCAGGAAGGAACTGCAGATGGTGCCGGAGGTCGGTCGTGCGGCCGAGAACCAAGGAGGACACGGCGTGAGGGAGAATAAAGGAGGAGCTGGCTTTGGGGAACCCATGAGAACTGAAAAGGTTAAATGCTTTTAAATATATAAAAGATACATAGTGGTATACTTGACTAGGTTGTAGCTTATATTTCGTCTCAAGTAGGCCTTCTCCAGTGGATTGATAAGAGAGAGAGAGAGAGAGAGACACAAGCCCGGGCTTGCCTCAGGTTAATGTATATTGAGACAATGACCAGTGCCGTTGAAATGTGTCTACCAATTGATAAGAGAGACGGGCTCAAACTCGTCCTGTAGTGCTGTGTATTGGCTGAATCTTGTGACTATGACTAATAGCTTTGGAGGTAGACAGAAATGCTGGAGAAACTCAGCGGGTGAGGCAGCATCTATGGAGCGAAGGAAATAGGCAACGTTTCGGGCTGAAAGGTTGACTATTTCCTTCGCTCCATAGATGCTGCCTCACCCGCTGAGTTTCTCCAGCATTTTTGTCTACCTTTGCATCTTATTTACTCTCTTTATAATGAGACGGATTCATTGTGATCGAGCAGTAACGTGGGCACACTTTCTGTCTGTCTGTGTTTTCAGACCCAGCGTTCGAAGCAGAGTACGGTTTTGGCTCCCGTGATCGACCTGAAGCGTGCCGCTGCTGGCGAGGAGCGGCAGATTGTTGACACGCCGCCTCACATCGCCTCTGGCTTAAAGGTAACTGTTATAAATCCTCATACACTTTTGAAGTTTAGTCTTGGTTTAGAGATACGGCGCAGAAAACAGGCCCTTCGGCCCACCGGGTCCGCGCCGACCAGCGATCCTCGCACATTAACACCACCCTACACCCACTAGGGATAATTTTTACATTTACCAAGCCAATTAACCTACAAACCTGTACGTCTTTGGAGTGTGGAGGAAAACGAAGATCTCGGGGAAAACCCACGCAGGTCACGGGGAGAACGTACAAACTCCGTACAGACAGCACCCGTAGTCGGGATCGAACCCGGGTCTCCGGCGCTGCATTCGCTGTAAGGCAGCAACTCTACCGCTGCGCCACCGTGACCTACTAGTGGAGGAAGAGTTCAAATGCAAGTGTTTGAATCCCTCCTACAGAAACAAGTGGATTTACATTCAAGACGTGGGTTTCACGGTGGTAGAGTTGCTGTCTCACAAGGCCAGAGACCCAAGTTCCATCCTGACTACGATTGCTGCATGAGGGGAATTTGTATCTTTTCCACGTGCGCTCCGGTTTCCCCCCACACTACAAAGACTTGCAGGTCAGGGGTCCAGGGTGAAGGCAGGAGAATGGGGTTGAGAGGAGAAATAGATCAGCCATGATTGAATGGCAGAGTTGACTTGATGGGCCGAATGGCCTAATTCTGCTCCCCTCACATGACCTGATGAGGTTTGTAGGCTAATTGGCTTTGTTAAAAATTGTAACGTCCCTTGTGTGTGGGATAGTGCTAGTGGTCGCTGGTCGGCGGGCCGAAGGGCTTGTTACTGCACTCTAAACTCTAAAATGGATGGGGAATTAGAGGAAATGCAGGAATGAGCTAAAGGTCTGATAATCCTTGGATATTGTCTAGTGGGTACAGGAGCTACCGTAACCACAAGCGATCAGTGCCATTCGCTAGTGACCACTGATTCTAGTCATTGGCTATCTGATTGTTGGTTCCTAGAATTGGAGTTTGTACGTTCTCCCTGTGACCGCGTGGGTTTTCTCTGGGTGCTCCGGTTTCCTACCAAGGCACTAAGACGTGGGGGGGGGGGGAGGGATTGTAGGTTAATTGGCTTCTCTAATTAGCTCAGTATAGGAGCACCGCAAGGCTGTGTACTCCTCTCCTCTACTCTCTCTACACCAACGACTGCACCTCCACAGACACCTCTGTCAAGCTTCTCAAGTTTGCGGAAGACACAACCCTGATTGGACTGATCCAGGATGGGGAGGAATCTGCCTACAGACAGGAAGTGACACAGCTGGCGTCCTGGTGCCGTCGCAACAACCTAGAGCTCAATGCTCTTAACACAATGGAATTATTTGTAGACTTTAGGAGAACTCCCCCTCCCCTCACCCCACTCACCATCAACAACACCACAGTCACATCTGTGGAGTCTTTTAAGTTCCTGGGAACCATCATCTCCAAGGACCTTAAGTGGGGGGCTACCATCGACTCCACAGTCAAAAAGGCCCAACAGAGGATGTACTTCCTGCGGCAGCTGAGGAAGCACAATCTGCCACAGGCAATGATGGTCCAATTCTACACGGCCATCATAGAGTCTGTTCTCACCTTCTCCAACATGGTCTGGTTTGGCTCAGCCACTAAGCATGACACCTGGAGGCTGCAGCGTATCGTCCGATCAGCAGAGAAGGTTATTGGCTGCAACCTTCCCTCCATTGATGAACTGTACACTGCAAGGGCCAGGAAGCGAGCGGGCAAGATCATATCTGACCACTCTCACCCTGGCCACAAACTCTTTGAATCACTTCCCTCTGGAAGGCGACTCCGGACTGTCAAAGCTGCCACAGCCAGACACAAAAACAGTTTTTATCCACGAGTAGTTGCTCTACTCAACAGCCAAAAATCTGTAGCCTCCCTTTGATCTGGTATTTTGTTGGTTCACATGCTTGATCAATGGTGTTTTATCATTAATGTTTTATTATTATTAATGTTTACTGTTTTCTGAGTCATTCGTAACTGTCACTGTATGTCATGTTGTTACTTGTGAGCGGAGCACCAAGGCAAATTCCTTGTATGTGAATACTTGGCCAATAAACTTACTTACTTACTTACTTAAGTTCTCCCTAGTACGTAGAATAGAACGTAGGCGGTCGCGGTGGCGCAGCTGTAGAGTTGCTGCCTTACAGCGAATGCAGCACCGGGTTCCATCCTGACTACGGGTGCTGTCTGTACGGAGTTTGTACGTTCTCCCCGTGACCTGCATGGGCTTTCTCTGAGATCTTTGGTTTCCTCCTACACTCCAAAGGCGTGCAGGTTTGTAGGTTAATTGGCTTGGTAAATGTCAACATTGTCCCTAGTGTGTGTAAGATAGCGTTAATGTGCGCGGACCGCTACTCGGCGAGGACTCGGTGGGCCGTAGGGCCTGTTTCCGCGCTGTTTCTCTAAACTAAACTAGCGTATGGGTGGTCGCTGGTTGGCATGAACTCGGTGGGCCGAAGGGCCTGTTTCCACACTGTAACTCTAAACTAAGTGGGTTTGGGAGGGAAAAATAGATTGGCCGCGATCGAATGGAGAAGCAGAATGGATGGGCCGAATGGCCTAATGCTGCTTCAGTGTCCTGATCACGCCCTCCACCGTTATTCCGTTCATGCGGGAGTGACGTTTAATGACCGCGTCTAACGTTGCTGTTCCTCCCAAGGACCCGGTGCCCAGTGGCTTCTCTACAGGCGAGGTGCTGATCCCTCTGGCCGACGAGTACGACCCCATGTACCCAAACGACTACGAGAAGGTTGTGAAACGCCAGCGCGAGGACAGGCAGAGACAGAGGGAGCTGGAGCGACAGAAAGAAATAGAAGAGAGAGAGAAGTAAGTGACGTGAAAACCGCACCGACACCAGGAAGTGCAGATGCTGGTTTAACAACGCCGGGGACATGGGGCGTCACGGTGGCGCAGCGGTAGAGTTGCTGCATCACAGCGCCAGACACCCGGAATCGATACTGACCACGGGTACTGTCTGTACGGAGTTTGTACGTTCTCCCTGTGACCTGCGTGGGTTTAATCCGAGATCTTCGGTTTCCTCCCACACTCCAAAGACGTGCAGTTTTGTAGGTTAATTGGATTGGTATAAATTGTCCTTAGTGTGTGTAGGATAGTGTTAGTGTGGGGGGATCGCTGGTCGGTACGGACATGATGGGCTGAACGGCCTGTTTCCTTGCTCCGTCTGAACAAAATTCGTGAGAAACTTGCCCTTTTTGCTCGGTGGAATGACATTTTATTGGAGGGAAAAAAACCTTTTCAAGTCAGTCTAGAACATTTATCGGAGGTTCTGTCTGCAACATTAAAGTACGCAGAGTGCTGGAATAACTCAGCGGGTCAGGCGGCATCTGTGGAGAACATGGATAGGTGACGTTTCACAGAGTGCTGGTGTAACTCAGCGGGTCAGGCAGCATCTGTGGAGAACATGGATAGGTGACGTTTCACAGAGTGCTGGAGTAACTCAGCAGCTCAGGCAGCATCTCTGGAGAACATGGATAGGTGACGTTTCAGGTCAGGACCCTCTTCAGACTGATTGTGATCCAGTTCAGAGAGCTGGAAGGGAGATGGGGGCAGGACAGAGCCTGGCAAGTGATAGGTGGATGTGTAGGGGCAATATGAGGGGCAACTTTTCCACATAGGTTGGTAGGTTTACGGAGCAAGCTGCCAGAGGGGGTAGTTGCAGAGATGCTACCTGACCCGCTGTGTTACTCCAGCATGTTGTGTCCATCTTAGACAATAAACAATAGGTGCAGGAGTAGGCCATTCGGCCCTTCAAGCCAGCACCGCCATTCAATGTGATCATGCCTGACCATCCCCAATCAGTACCTCGTTCCTGCCTTCTCCCCATATCCCCTGACTCCGCTATCTTTAAGAGCCCATCTAGCTCTCTCTTGAAAGTATCCAGAGAACCGGCCTCCACCGCCCTCTGAGGCAGAGAATTCCACTGACTTTTTCTCCAGCATCACTGGAGAAAAGGAATATGTGACGTTTTGAGTCAAGACCCTTCTTCAGATATTCTCGACCCGACAAGTCGCCCATTTCCTCTCTCCAGAGATGCTAGCTGACCTGCTGAGTTACTCCAGCATGTTGTGTCCATCTTCTGTGTAAGCCAGCATCTGTCGCTCTTCACCATCCCCCCCTGACCTCTGCACGGTCTGTCCTCGACCAAGTCCTCACCTCCGTTCCCCTCCGCCCCCACCTCAACCAGTTCCGGGTCCGCCGCGATGTAAAGCTGTTCTTCCGTCGCTTCCGCCTCCGGGCCTTTTTCTCTGGGAAGAATTAGTCCTCACAACCCAGTGATGACCCGTTCTCCCGTCTCCACCGGTCCGTAGGTTCACGAGATTGATCCCTGGGATGTCGGGACTGTCATATGAGGAAAGATTGAAAAGACTAGGCTTGTATTCACGGGAGTTTAGAAGGATGAGGGGAGATCTTATAGAAACATATAAAATTATAAAAGGGCTGGACAAGCTAGATGCAGGAAAAATGTTCCCAATGTTGGGCGAGTCCAGAACCAGGGGCCACAGTCTTAGAATAAAGGGGAGGCCATTTAAGACTGAGGTGAGAAAAAACCTTTTCACCCAGAGAGTTGTGAATTTGTGGAATTCCCTGCCACAGAGGGCAGCGGAGGCCAAGTCACTGGATGGATTTAAGAGAGAGTTAGATGGAGCTCTAGGGGCTGGTGGAGTGAAGGGATATGGGGAGAAGGCAGGCACGGGTTATTGATTGGGGACGATCAGCCATGATCACAATGAATGGCGGTGCTGGCTCGAAGGGCCGAATGGCCTCCTCCTGCACCTATTTCCTATATTTCTATGTCCCTCTCCTCTTGGACTCCCCCAGACTGCCCTCTACCCTCGTTAGACCTCTTTATTTCTAACTGCTGGCGTGACATCAACCGTCTCAACCTTTCCACTCCCCTTACCTGCTCCAACCTCTCCCCCTCTGAACGTACAGCCCTCCGCACACTTTGCAGCAACCCCGACATTATCATCAAACCCGCCCACAAGGGAGGTGCCGTGGTAGCCTGGCGCGCTGACCTCCATCGCACTGAGGCCAGGAACCAGCTCTCGGACGCCTCCCACTTATCCTTGGACCATGACCCTACAGGGGAGCACCAGGCCATAATCTGATAGACCATTTCTGATTTTATCACATCCGGCTCTCTACCCTCCTCAGCCTCCAACCTTATCGATCCCCAGCCCCGCACGGCTCGGTTTTGAAAAAAGGTCTGAAGAAGTGTCTCGACCTGAACGTCGCCTATTCCTTTTAGAAACATAAAAATAGGTGCAGGAGGAGGCCATTCGGCCCTTCAAGCCAGCACCGCCATTCATTGTGATCATGGCTGATCGTCCCCTGTCAATAACCCGTGCCTGCCTTCTGCCCATATCCCTTGACTCCACTAGCCCCTAGAGTTCTATCTAACTCTCTCTTAAATCCATCCAGTGACTTGGCCTCCACTGCCCTCTGTGGCAGGGAATTCCATAAATTCACAACTCTCTGGGTGAAAAAGTTTTTTCTCACCTCAGTCTTAAATGACCTCCCCTTTATTCTAAGACTGTGGCCCCTGGTTCTGGACTCGCCCAACATTGGGAACATTTTTCCTGCATCTAGCTTGTCCAGTCCTTTTACAATTTTATATGTTTCTATAAGATTGCCCCTCATCCTTCTAAACTCTAGTGAATACAAGCCTAGTCTTTTCAATCTTTTCTCCAGAGAAGCTGTCTGACCCGCAGAGTTATTCCAGCTTTTTGTATCTACCTTTGGTTTAAACCAGCATCTTCAGTTTCTTCCTACACATCTGTAGTTCCATCCTGGGCATGTACACAGACAAGAAGCATTTAGAGGGATATGGGCCAAACGGGACTAGCATAGGTGGGGCGTCGGGGGTTGGCATGAACGTGTTGGGCCGAAGGGTGTGTTTCCGCACAGCTTGTCTGTACGACTCGGTTGATTCAATGTCATTTTACAGTTCATATGAAAATCAGCAAAACAGTAAGTGTTTGTTTAAAAAAACAGAAATATATGCTTTTCAGCGTACCATTTCTGTGTGTTGAACCTTCCAGGAGAAGGAAGGAACGACACGAACAACCCAGCGGCTTCGCAAGACGGCCCGACCCAGAGTCAGACGAAGATGATGAAGACAGGGAGAAGGAAAGGCGGAAAAGAAGTGAGTGTTTCTTGAGTTTATTTTTAGAGATACAGCGCGGAAACAGGCCCTTCGGCCCACCAAGTCCACACCGACTAGCAATCCCCGCACATTAACGCTACCCTACACACACGCACACACACACACACACACACACACACACACACACACACACACACACACACACACACACACACACACACCAAGCCAATTAAGCTACAAACCTGCACTTCTTTGGAGTGCGGGAGGAAACCGAAGATCTCGGAGAAAACCCACGCAGGTCCACGGGGAGAACGTACAGACTCCGTACAGACAGCACCCGTTGTCGGGATCAAACCCGGCACTGCAAGCGCTGTGAGGCAGCAACTCTGCCGCTGCGCCACCGTGACCGCCCTTTTGTTGTTGTCACTGCTGGTGAGGGGCAAAATTCAAAGGCGACGTGCGGGGCAGGTCTTTTATGCAGAGGGTGGTGGGTGCCTGGAACGCGCTGCCTAGGGTGGCGGTGGAGGCAGTGGCTTTTAAGATGTATTCAAGAGAGAGTTAGATGTAGCTCTTACGACTAACGGAATCAAGGGATACGGGGAGAAAGCAGGAACGGGGTACTGATTTTGGATGATCAGCCATGATCATATTGAATGGCGGTGCTGGCTCGAAGGGCCGAATGGCCTACTCCTGCACCTATTTTCTATGTTTCTAAGAAGCTTTTAGATAGACACATGGGCGTGTGCAGGGAATGGAGGGATATTGATCATGTACAGAGAGATAAGAGTTACATAGATACATAGAAAATAGGTGCAGGAGTAGACCATTCGGCCCTTCGAGCCTGCACCGCCATTCAATATGATCATGGCTGATCATCCAACTCAGTATCCCGTACCTGCCTTCTCTCCATACCCCCTGATCCCTTTAGCCACAAGGGCCACATCTAACTCCCTCTTAAATATAGCCAATGAACTGGCCTCCACTACCCTCTGTGGCAGAGAGTCCCAGAGATTCACCACTCTCTGTGTGAAAAAGTTTTTTCTCATCTCGGTCTTAAAGGATTTCCCCCTTATCCTTAAGCTGTGACCCCTTGTCCTGGACTTCCCCAACATCGGGAACAATCTTCCTGCATCTAGCCTGTCCAACCCCATAAGAATGTTGTAAGTTTCTATCAGATCCCCTCTCAATCTCCTAAATTCTAGCGAGTATAAGCCAAGTCTATCCAGTCTTTCTTCATATGAAAGTCCTGACATCCCAGGAATCAGTCTGGTTCCTTTTGTTGTTTTGGTATCATGTTCACTGCTGACATTATTCTATGAAGGTCTCACTGGTGTCCTTGAAGAAATTCTACATCCAACCAACTCCATCTTGTGTGTTCTGAAGGGGCCGTTCCTGTGTTGCACTGTCCAATGCTTAGTTTTAGAGACACAGCACGGAAACAGGCCCTTCAGCCCATCGAGCCCGCACTGACCATCGATCACCGGTTCACACCAGTTCTATGTTATTCCACTTTCTCACCCGTTCCCTGTGCACCAAGTTCAATTTGCAGAGGGCCAGTCAACCTACAATCCCGCTCGACTTTGGGACGTGGGAGGAAACCCGGAGGGACAGTGGCGCCACTGTAGAGTTGCTGCCGTACATCGCCAGAGACCCGGTGCTCTCTGTACCGAGTTTGTGCCCTGTGATCACGTGGGTTTTCTCCTGGCCATCCGGGTTTCCTCCCACACTCCAAAGTCGTACATGTTTATAGGTTAATTGGCTTCGGTAAAAAAAATAGTAAGAAGTCCCCAGTGAGGAGCATAGTGTTAGTGCGCTGGGTGACCCCTGGTCGGCGAAGGGACTGTTTGTCCGCTGTGTGGCTAAAGTGAAGTCTGGAGTATTGTGTGCAGTTTTGGTCTCCAAATTGGAGGAAGGACTTTCTTGCTATTGAGGGAGTGCAGCATAGGTTCACCAGGTTAATTCCCGGGATGGTGGGACTATCATAAGCTGAGATAATGGAGCGGCTGGGCTTGTACACTCTGGAGTTTAGAAGGATGAGAGGGGATCTTATTGAAACATATAAGATTATTAAGGGTTTGGACACGCTAGAGGCAGGAAACATGTTCCCGATGTTGGGGGCGTCCAGAACCAGGGGCCACAGTTTAAGAATAAGGGGTAAGCCATTTGGAACGGAGACGAGGAAACACTTTTTCTCACAGAGAGTTGTGAGTCTGTGGAATTCTCTGCCTCAGAGGGCGGTGGAGGCCGGTTCTCTGGATACTTTCATGAGAGCTAGATAGGGGTCTTAAAGAGAGGTCAGGGGATATGGGGAGAAGGCAGGAACGGGGTACTGATTGGGGATGATCAGCCATGATCGCATTGAATGGCAGTGCTGGCTCGAAGGGCCGAATGGCCTAGTCCTGCACCTATTGTCTATTGTCTAAAGAAACCCAAGCTGGACAACGATCAAGCTCCACCCACAGGCTGCACCCGAGGCCGGGATCCAACCCATGTCTCTGGTGCTGTGGAAGCAGCAGCTCTACCCGCTGCGCCGTTGTTGTGCTAAGCTGAATTTAATTTGCATTTGGCACCGGCCGCATTGTAGTAATTTTGTTTTGTGTTTTAGGTATGGGAGGAGCCGCCATCGCCCCGCCCTCATCACTCGTTGAAAAGGATAAAGAACGTACGTAGAATGAATAACGTCCATTAACCAAACTGCCTTTGCGTAAAACGTGTGGGAAGGATGCTGGTTTAAACCGGAGACAGACACAAATCTCCTTTCTAAAGGAACGTCCTTGAATTCTGAGTTAAACTAAGTGCTTCTTTGATAGACGCAAAGTGCTGGAGTAACTCAAGTTTCAAGTTTAGTTTATTCGTCACATACACATACGAGATGTGCAGTGAAATGAAAAGTGGCAATCCTCGCGGTCTTTGTGCAAAAAACAAACAAACAAACAAACTACAGACAGAATGGAACAGAATCACATATTCACATATTCCATATTTGTGGGAGGGAAGAACAAGGAAAAAAACAGCTAATTTAAAAAGACACCACACAACAGAAAAATGGTTCAATAAAGTTAGTCCCTGGTGAGATAGGAGTTTATAGTCCTAATGGCCTCTGGGAAGAAACTCCTTCTCATCCTCTCTGTACTCACAGCATGGCAACGGAGGCGTTTGCTTGACCGTAGCAGCTGGAACAGTCCGTTGCTGGGGTGGAAGGGGTCTCCCATGATCTTGTTGGCTCTGGATCTGCACCTTCTGATGTATAGTTCCTGCAGGGGGGCGAGTGTAGTTCCCATAGTGCGTTCGGCCGAACGCACTACTCTCTGCAGAGCCTTCTTGTCTTGGGCAGAGCAGTTCCCAAACCAGATTGTGATGTTTCCGGACAAGATGCTTTCCACAGCCGCTGAGTAGAAGCACTGGAGGATCCTCAGAGGGACGGGCAGCATCTCTGAAAAGAAGGAATGGGTGACGTTTCGGGTCGAGACCCTTCGTCAGTCAGACGCGAGAAGGGGAAAACAGAGCTCGTGGCTTGGTGGTCGAAGGTACAAAGATGGAACCATGAAGAAGGGTCTCGACCCGAAACATCACCCATTCCTTCTCTCCACAGTTTGAGCCACACTACACACTAGGGGACGATTGACAGAGGCAAAATGACCTGAAACTCCACAGGTCTTGAGGATGTGGGAGGAAACCGTAGCCACGCGGCTACAGGGTGAACTGTAGCCACGCGGCTACAGGGTGAACGTGCAAATTCGGTGCAGCCGGTACCCGAGGCCAGGATCGTACCCGGGTCTATGGCGCTGTGTGGCAGCAGCACTACCTGCTGTGCTATTGTGCAATGTATAACTTGTTCTCAAAGACAAATTCCACCTTTAATTTTGCTTTGTCGGATAATCCGGCATGGTGGCGCAGCGGTAGAGTAGCTGCCTTACAGCGCCAGAGACCCGTGTCCCTTCCTGACTACGGGTGCTGTCTGTAGTTTGTACCCGTGACCCGCGTGGGATTTCTCCGGGTGCTCCAGTTTCCTCCCACACTCCAAAGACGTACAAGTCAATTGGGTTAATTAGCTTCAGTAAAATCGTCAAATTGTCCCAAGTGTGTTGGATGGTGTTAGTGTACGGCGTGATCGCTGGACGGCGTGGACTCGATGGGCCGAAGGGCCTGCTTCCTAAAGTTTTAAAATCTAAAGTAAAAGTCTAATTCTGAGGAATCTGTTGAAGAATCTGTCTCGACCCAAAACGTCACCCATTCCTTTCCTCCACAGATGCTGCCTGACCCGCTGAGTTACTCCAGCACTCTGTGAAACGTCACCTATCCATGTTCTCCACAGATGCTGCCTGACCCGCTGAGTTACTCCAGCACTCTGTGAAACGTCACCTATCCATGTTCTCCACAGATGCTGCCTGACCTGCTGAGTTACTCCAGCATGTTGTGTCTTAAATTCTCAGGGCAAGTTGGAAAGCGGGTCCACTGATCCGTAATATTTGGTGCTGATTTGCGCTTGGTTTTGTTTTGTTTCGAAGTCATCCCAACGTTCCAGTACGAGGAGGAGCCCCGGTCTCGGAATGCCCCCGTCAAAGCTGCCATCCCACCACCGGTGTACGAAGAGCCCGAGAGACCTCGCTCACCACCTGGCCCCACCAACTCATTCATCGCCAACATGGGGTAGGCACACTCGACCACCTTGTCGAACACCCGGTCCAACTAGTCCCCTTTACAGTGAATTGATTCTTTAAGAATGCTGCTTCATCTTCTTTTGTGTGGTCTTTAGACTTTAAAGATTTGGTGCGGAAACAGGCCCTACGGCCTACCGAATCTGACCAGCGTCACCCCGTACACTAATTCAGTTTAGAGATACAGCGTGGAAACAGGCCCTTTACCCAAACGAGTCTGAGTCCGACCAGCGATCGCCCCGTACACTAATTCAGTTTAGAGATACAGCGTGGAAACGCCCTTTACCCCAACGAGTCTGAGCTGACCAGCGATCACCCCGTACACTAATTCAGTTTAGAGATACAACGCGGAAACAGGCCCTTCGGCCCACCGAGTCCGCGCTGACCAGCGATCACCCCGTACACTAACACTATCCGACACACTAGGGACAATTTACAATTTTTTTAACCCAGCCCAATTAACCTACAAACCCGTACGTCTGTGGAGTGTGGGAGGAGACTGGAGCTCATGGAGGAAACCCACGCAGGTCACAGGGAGAACGTACAAACTCTGTAAAGACAGCACCAGGGGTCAGGGTCTCTGGCACTGTGAGGCAGCAACTCTGCTGTTCTTTTACTCTGCTGCACCACCCTGCTGTTCTTTTACTCGGTCTCATTACCAGAGAGGGGAGAGGGGGAATGATGTTGATACTTTATGATCTCATGTACCTAGGTACAGTTAAACTCTTCCATACCCCGTAACACTGCTCTCTCTCCCCATCCCCCCACTCGTAACAAGGGCAGAGTCCCCCCAGTCCTCACCTTTCACCCCACTAGCCGTCACATACAACAAATAGTCCTCCGTCATTTTCGCCACCTACAACGTGACCCCACCACTCGCCACACCTTCCCATCTCCCCCCCTGTCTGCCTTCAGGAAAGACTGCTCCCTCCGTAACTCCCTGGTCAATTCTTCCCTTCCCTCCTGCTCCACCCCTTCCCCGGGCACTTTCCCTTGCAACCGCAAGAGGTGCTACACCTGTCGCTTTACCTCCCCCCTCGACTCCATTATAGGACCCAAGCAGTCGTTCCCGGTGCGACGGAGGTTCACCTGCACCTACTCCAACCTCATCTATTGCATCCGCTGCTCTAGATGTCAGCTGATCTACATCGGTGAGACCAAGCGTAGGCTTGGCGATCGTTTCGCCGAACACCTCCGCTCGGTTCGCAATAACCAACCTGACCTCCTGGTGGCTCAGCACTTCAACTCCCCCTCCCATTCCGAATCCGACCTCTCTGTCCTGGGTCTCCTCCATGTCCACAGCGAGCAACACCGGAAATTGGAGGAACAGCACCTCATATTCCGCTTGGGCAGTCTGCCCCCTAGTGGCATAAACATTGAATTCACCAATTTCCGGTAGCCCTTGCTGTCTCCTCCCTTTCTCAGCTCTCCCTCAGCCCTCGGGCTCCTCCTCTTCCTTTATCCTTTCTTCTCCCCATCTCCCCCCCCCCCCCCACCCTACATCAGTCTGAAGAAGGGTTTCGCCCCGAAACGTTGCCTATTTCCTTCGCTCCATAGATGCTGCTGCACCCGCTGAGTTTCTCCAGCACTATTCTACCTTCTACCTTCGATTTTCCAGCATCTGCAGTTCCTTCTTAAACATCTATTGTGTTTAATTTCCTTTCCCGGCGCAGTGTTTCTTGTGCCGCATACCTTTGTTCTTTTCCTGTTTCACATTCTAATTTGGAACTTGTGACCCCTGGTTTTCGCACCGAAGACATTAAATCAAAATGCTCAAGCTGCCTCGGCAAGGCCAGCAGCATAATCAAGGACCAGTCTCATCCCCGGACACTCCCTCTTCTCCCCTTTCCCATCGGGCAAAAGGTACAGAAGTGTGAAAGCGCTCACCTCCAGATTCAAGGACAGTTTCTTCCCAGCTATTATCGGGCAACTGAACTGTCCGATTAGCCAACTAGAGAGCGGTCCTGACCTCCCATCTACCTTATTGGAGACCCTCGGACTATCTTTAATCGGACTTTACTTGCCCTAAACGTTATTCCCTTTATCCTGTATCTGGACGGTTCGATCGTAGTCATGTGTTGTCTGAATGGAGATCATGGACAATGTGGAATAGATCATTTGTAGGGCGGTACTTACATGAGGAAGTGTATAGATAAGGAAGTGTGAAAACAGTCAAAGGGAAGTGTTCCTTGATCTCCATTTCCTTTGTTCTGTTTTCACACCTTACACTTCCTTATCTCTGTACCACCCACTCCCCTGACATCAGTCTGAAGAAGGGTCTTGACCCGAAAAGTCACCCGTTCCTTCTCTCCAGAGGTGCTGCCTGTCCTGCTGATTTACTCCAGCATTTTGTGTCTGCCACCAAGTCTGTGTTCAATAGCCAGATGGCTGTAGAGAAGAAGCTGTTCCTGAACCTGGACGTTACAGTTTTCAGGCTCCTGTACCTTCTTCCCAATGGTAGCAGCGAGATGAGAGCGTGGCCAGGATGGTGTGGGTCTCTGATGATGCTGGTTGCCATTTTGAGGCAGCGCCTCCTGTAGATCCCTTGGATGGTGGGGAGGTCAGTACCTGTGAGGGACCTTCGATGGTGGGGAGGTCAGTACCTGTGATGGACCGGGCAGTTCCCACCACTTTTTGCAGTCGTCTGTGGGCTGGTAGTGGAACACCAACATGAATATCATCAAGGCCCATGGTCTACTATTTAATCCAGTTGTTGCACATGAAGTGAGGAGCATTGGTAGGTCCCCAGCATCTGTGGAGGGAATGGACAGATGGTGGTTCGGGTGGGACCCTTCTTCGGTCTGATATGAAGGGTGCCGATCTGAAATGCCGTCCATTTCCCTCCACAGATGCTGCCTGACCTGCTGAGTTCTTCCAGCACTTTGTCTTTTTTGTCCATTGTAATTGAGGCGAGGGAGTAGATCATAATACAATGGTTGCTGGTATCTGCATCTATTTCAGATATACGCTTCTACTGTTACTTGTGACTCCAGCACTTTATTTTTGAAAAGCAATTGCGACTGTTTATTGAAAACCTCAACCATGAGGGGGCAGCACTGGACCGAAAAATATAATTACGACCAAACCAATTGTCCTATCCATGTTCTCCAGAGATGCTGCCTGACCCGCTGAGTTACTCCAGCACTCTGTGAAACGTCACCCATCCATGTTCTCCACAGATGCTGCCTGACCCGCTGAGTTACTCCAGCACTCTGTGAAACGTCACCTATCCATGTTCTCCACAGATGCTGCCTGACCCGCTGAGTTACTCCAGCACTCTGTGAAACGTCACCTATCCATGTTCTCCACATATGCTGCCTGACCCGCTGAGTTACTCCAGCACTCTGTGAAACGTCACCTATCCGTGTTCTCCAGAGATGCTGCCTGACCCGCTGAGTTACTCCAGCACTCTGTGAAACGTCACCCATCCATGTTCTCCACAGATGCTGCCTGACCCGCTGCACTCTGTGAAACGTCACCCATCCATGTTCTCCACAGATGCTGCCTGACCCGCTGAGTTACTCCAGCACTCTGTGAAACGTCACCTATCCACGTTCTCCACAGATGCTGCCTGACCCGCTGAGTTACTCCAGCATTTTGTCTTTTTTTGGCTATTGTCATTGAGAGTCGATCGTAATACAACGGATGCTAGCATCTGCATATATTTCAGTTTAAGCCTAATATTAAGATTTCAGGTACCAAACCTTTCCAGTGTTTGAGAACATGGCCGGTACTCGCTGGAGTTTAGAAGGTTGAGGGGGGACCTCATTGAAACTTACCGAATAGTGAAAGGCCTGGATCGAGTGGATGTGGAGAGGATGTTTCCACTAGTGGGAGAGTCTAGGACTAGAGGTCACAGCCTCAGAATAAAAGGACGCACCTTTTAATGGTGACGAGGAGGAATTTCTTTAGCTAGGGGGTGGTGAATCTGTGGAATTCATTGCCACAGACGGCTGTGGAGGCCAAGTCAATGGGTATTTTTAAGGCGGAGATTGACAGATTCTTGATTAGTACGGGTGTCAGGGGTTATGGGGAGAAGGCAGGAGAATGGGGTCGAGAAGGAACGATAGATCACCCATGATTAAAAGATTGATCCCTGGGATGGCGGGACTGTCATATGAGGAAAGATTAAAAAGACTAGGCTTGTATTCACTAGAGTTTAGAAGGATGAGGGGGCAGCATCCGTGGCCAGGATCCAACCCGGGTCCCTGGCGCTGTGAGGCAGCGACTCGACCCTTGCCCCTCCGTGCCGCCCTTTTTGTCGGGGAGAAGTAGATGTGGGAGGGGAAAGTTGTTTTGTTTTTTATTTTTATTTTTTAAATTATTTCTATTAGAAGCAATTGTACAAGAATAAAACATTCGGCATGTAAAATTATACAGTTAATGTACAGCTTCAATTTTGACCTTTTCACCTGAAAATGAGAGAAAACAAGAGAGAAGGGAAAGGTGAAAAGTGAAAAGATCGGACCCCTCGACGACCAAAGTAGTGTGGCCAAAGAGTGAGTAAAGGTATAAGAGAGGAAAAGGAAAAAAGAAAAGAAAAAAGTGGAGATATACCTGCCCCCCCACCCACCTCACCCAACCCATAGTTGGATTTAAATCCAAAGTTGTGTTGCCCAATACTATCCTTGTAAGAATTCGGTAAAGGGTGTCCATGTCTTGAAAAATTGATCTGGTTTTTCTGCTAAGACAAGCCTAATATTTTCAAGATGTAGTGACTCGGACATGTTTGTAATCCACATCTTTACAGTAGGGACTCGTGTGTGTTTCCAAAATTTAAGTATTGATTTTTTTCGCCGTTATCAGGCCATAATTAAGGAAACGTCTTTGAAATAGTGTTAGCTCAGAACAGGCTTAGAACAGAAAGTTGGTGAGTCTTTAATTCTTTGTATCGTTCTGTTTTCACCAGCGGCACGGTGGCTCACAAAATCATGCAGAAGTACGGCTTCCGCGAAGGGCAAGGCTTGGGGAAGCACGAGCAGGGGCTGAGCACCGCGCTGTCCGTGGAGAAGACCAGCAAACGAGGAGGGAAGATCATCGTCGGCGACAGCGCAGAGAAAGGTAACATTTGCTCACCTGTACCTGCGGCAATGAAAGTAAGCATGCAGGTACAGCAGGCAGCGAAGAAAGCTAATGGCACGTTGGCCTTCATAACAAGAGGAGCTGAGTATAGGAGCAAAGAGGTCAATAGGCAATAGGTGCAGGAGTAGGCCATTCGGCCCTTCGAGCCAGCACCGCCATTCAATGTGATCATGGCTGATCATCCCCAATCAGTACCTCGTTCCTGCCTTCTCCCCATATCTCCTGACTCCGCTATCTTTAAGAGCCCTATCTAGCTCTCTCTTGAAAGTATCCAGAGAACCTGCCTCCACCGCCCTCTCTGGATACTTGCAGGAGATTGCAACCTTCACTTGGTCCGCCCTGTTTCGACGAATGCAATCAACCCGGCGTGCACAATCAAATAAGATCAAATAGAACAAGTTGTCCTACAACTTTAGGCTGTGCACGCCATACGCAAGAAGATGAAGAAGGAATTTCTTTAGTCAGAGGCTGGCTTATCTGTGCAATTCATTGCCACAGATGGCTGTGGAGGGCAAGTCATTGGATATTTTTAAGGCGGAGATTGGTAGGTTCTTGATTAGTACGGGGGTTATGGGGAGAAGGCAGGAGAATGGGGTTTGGAGGGAGAGATAGATCAGCCATGTTTGAATGGCAGAGTAGACTTGATGGGCCGAATGGCCTAATTCTGCTCCTTGAACGTATGAATGGAGAGTGATGCCTGAATCTTTGCAATGTCTTTGCTTTATTAACAGTTGAGATGCCCGCTGCTTCCAAGAAATCAGAAGCAAACCCACTGACGGAGATCCTGAAAAATCCCACTAAAGTGGTTCTGCTGCGGGTAAGGAATAAAAAAACATGATAGAGAGAGAGAGAGAGACACAAGGAACTGCAGATGCTGGTTTACAACAACAAAAAGAGACAGAGTGCTGGAGTAACTCAGCGGGCCGGGCAGCATCACTGGCGGAGAACACGTAAAGGTGATGTTTCGGGTCGGGGCCCTTCTTCAGACTGGGCGTGGGCAGAACAGTGCTGGGCTACGAGATGGTTGGAGGAGAGATTACCCCTCAGATTCCTGACAGTTGAAAGTTACCCCTCAGATTCCTATTAAATCGTTTTCCCCTTCACCGTGAACCCATGTCCTCTGGTCCTCGATTTCCCTACTCTGGGCAAGAGACTCTGTGCGTCTACCCGATCTATTCCTCTAATTTTATTTTGTTCAATGGGCAATAGACAATAGGTGCAGGAGTAGGCCATACGGCCCTTTGAGCCAGCACCGCCATTAAATGTGATCATGGCTGATCATCCAACTCAGTATCCCGTACCTGCCTTCTCTCCATACCCCCTGATCCCTTTAGCCACAAGGGCCACATCTAACTCCCTCTTAAATATAGCCAATGAACTGGCCTCAACTACCTTCTGTGGCAGAGAATTCCACAGATTCATCACTCTCACTGTGAAAAAGAAAATTTGCATCTCGGTCCTAAAAGACTTCCCCCTTATCCTTAAAATCCCGGGAATTAACCTTGTGTGTTCCTTTACTTCCAGAACATGGTTGGCCCGGGGGAGGTGGACGATGACTTGGAAGGTGAAACCAAGGAGGAGTGTGAAAAGTACGGCAAAGTCACCAAGTGTGTCATATTCGAGGTAGGAACCGTGGAGCCTGCTTCAAATTTTTGGCTTGGCTTCTGCTCAAAGTGCTTTGGTGCGTCGCTGTCTGTCACCCTCTTTACTTCAAAGTGGCAGAAATAGTCATCTCTGACACAGACCGAGAAATGTCCCAAACGGCAGGAGCAAGGAACTGCAGGGAAAATGTGTCGCAAGGAACTGCAGATGCTGGTTTACGCAAAATGCTGGAGTAACTCAGCGGGTCAGGCAGCATCTTTGGAGAGAAGGAATAGATGATGTTTCGGGTCCGAACCCTTCTTCAGACTGAAATTGGATAGACGTTGACTTGCACCTCCTCCACTGTATCCATTGTTCCCGGTGTGGGCTCCTATATATCGACGAGACCAAGCGTACATTGGCGATCGTTTCGCCGAACACCTCCGCTCAGTCCGCCTTCGCCCAAGTGATCTTCCGGTTGACAAACACTTGAACTCCCCCTCCCATTCCCACACTGACCTTTCTGTCCTGGGCCTCCTCCACTGTCAGAGTGAGGCCCAGCGCAAATTGGAGGAACAGCATCTCATATTTCGCATGGGCAGCTTACACTCCAGCGGTATGAACGGTGACTTCTCTCAATTCAAGTAACTGCTGTGTTCACTTCCCGCTCCTCTCTCACCCCCACCCCCAGAACTGAAAATGCTGGTTTGATGTATAAAAGGACACAGAGTGCTGGAGTAACTCAGCGGGTCAGGCAGCATCTGTGGAGAACATGGATAGGTGACGTTTCACAGAGTGCTGGAGTAACTCAGCGGGTCAGGCAGCATCTGTGGAGAACATGGTTAGGTGACGTTTTGGGTCCGGTCCCTTCTTCAGACTTACCCAAAACAAGGGGGGGGGGGGACCAGGTGGAGGGCCAGCAACTACGTGGGGGGAACTGGTGGGGTGGTGGAGGGGGAGGGGGGGTGGGGTGCTGCCAAGTGCGGTGGCAGACATTAGATAGAACCATTTGGCACTTTTGCGACTTTGTTGGCGCCACCATGTGGTACCACTTGTGTACTGATTAGGTTGTGAGCTAAAGTATATGCCAGGTACAGGTGACAATAAAATATCATTCATTCATTCCCCACAGATGCTGCCTGACCCACTGAGTTACTCCAGCACTCTGGGAAACGTCACCTATCCATGTTCCCCACAGATGCTGCCTGACCCGCCGAGTTACTCCAGCACTCTGTGTCCATTTCAAAATTAGTAACTATTTTCTGGGCCTAACTTTAGAAAGGCAGAAATGTTTGCGAAGCTTCTCGATTTCCTTTTCAATACAATCACTTGAAAGCACAGCGCTGCTTGCCTTCGTTTCCTGCTGCTGCTGCTTTCAGGAGGAAGCCTGTCCTGACACGTCCGTGCCCGAGAGGTGGCTGCTTTTCCAGGAACTGTACCTGGTTACTGCTGCTTGTTAACCTAGACAGCACAGCTGCAGTTTAACCTATGATGAGCGTTTGACGGCACTGGGCCTGTACTCGCTGGAGTTTAGAAGAATGAGGGCGGGGGGGGGGAACCTCGTTGAAACTTACCGAATCGTGAAAGGCCCGGATAGAGTGGATGTGGAGAGGATGTTTCCACTCGTGGGAGAGTCTAGGACTAGAGGTCACAGCCTCAGAATTAAAGGACGTTCTTTTAGGAAGGAGATGAGGAGGAATTTCTTTAGTCAGAGGGCGGTGAATCTGTGGAATTCTTTGCCACAGATGGCTGTGGAGGCCACAAGTCAGTGGATATTTTTAAGGCCGAGATAGATAGATTCTTGATTAGTACGGGTGGCAGAGGTTATGCGGTGAAGGCAGGAGAATGGGGTTAGGATGGAGAGATAGA
>CM075985.1:1518249-1603722 GCA_038087875.1 Malacoraja senta
TTGATGTGAAAGGTGGAAAAGAGAGGTGGGGTCAGGACAAGGCCTGGCAAGTGATAGGTGGAGTGTTCCTCCCCCACCCTAGGTTCTCCGACTAGTTTCACGGGTGCTGATGAATGTTACTGTTTGTCCGCCTGGTTGTCCACCTCCACATCCGCTAACAATGAACCACTATACAGTTCCTTGTCGCATCTTACGCACTCTTTGCACCTTCTCACACCTATAGATTCCCTGGTACACAAAAATGCTGGAGAAACTCAGCGGGTGCAGCAGCATCTATGGAGCGAAGGAAATAGGTAACGTTTCGGGCCGAAACCCTTCTTCAGACTGATAGGGGTGGGGAGAAGAAAGGAAAAAAGGAAAAGGCGGAGGAGGAGCCCGAGGGCTGGGGGAGGGGAGGAGACCAACCAGATGGCTGATGAAGGGGAGGGGACAGCCAGGGCTAGCAGAATTGGGAGAATTCAATGTTCAGGCCACAGGATGTAGACTGCCCAAGCGGAATATGAGGTGCATTTCCTCCAATTTACGGTGTTGCTCGCTGTGGCCATGGAGGAGACCCAGGACAGAGAGGTCAGATACGGAATGGGAGGGGGAGTTGAAGTGCTGAGCCACCGGGAGTTCAGGTTGGTTATTGCGGACCGACCGGAGGTGTTCGGCGAAACGATCGCCAAACAATATAGATTCCCTCTCCCCTAACTCACACCGAAGAAGGGTATCATGTACCTCTCTGATTTAGTTTAGTTTAGAGATACAGCACCGAAAAAAAAAGGCCCTTCGGCCCATCGAGTCCATGCTGACCAGCGATCCCCGCACATTAACACAGCCGGACGGAACCCCTGGTGGAGGCAGGAACTGGCCACTGAGGCACCAATAACTGGCCTAACCACCAGATGGCGCCACAATGGGACCTTTCTTGTTGTGGATGGTCAATTGTCAATCAATCAATCAATCTTATCAATAAATGCTGAATCAACCTGTGACCTTGTCACTAGTTTAGTTTAGTTTAGTTTAGTTTAGAGATGCAGCACCGGAAAAGGCCCTTCGGCCCATCGGGTCCATCCCGACCAGCGATCCCCACACATTAACACTACCCAACACACACTGGGGACAATTTTACATTTACACCAAGCCAATTAACATACAAACCTGCACGTCTCTGGAGTGTGGGAGGGACCCGGAGAAAACCCACGCGGGTCACGGGGAGAACGTGCAAACTCCGTACAGACAGCACCCGTAGTCAGGATCGAACCCGGGTCTCTGGCGCTGTGAGGCAGCTACTCTACCGCTGCCCCACCGTGCGCCCGTGATCCCAAACGTATTACCATGTTGTAGGAAAGATGGTGTTAAGTTGGATTGGGTGCCGAGAAGATTCATACGGATAAATTGTCGGGAGAGGTTGGGCAGGCTGGGACTCTAATTCCGTGGAGCGCAGGAGGGTGGGGGGTGGGGGGGCGATCTTATAGAGATGTATAAAAATCATGAGTGGAATAGATCGAGTAGATGCAAAGATTCTCCCGCCCAGAGTAGGGGAATCGAGGACCAGAGAACATAGTTTTCAGTTGAAGGGTAAAGATTTAATAGGAGTCTGAGAGGTCACGATTTCACACAAAGGGTGGTGGGTGTATGGAACGAGCTGCCGGAGGAGGTAGTTGAGGCTGGGACTATCCCAATGTTTAAGAAACAATTAGACAGGTAGTTGGATAGGACAGGTTTGGAGGGATATGGGCCAAGCGCAGGCAGGTGGGACTAGTGTAGATGGGACATGTTGGCCGGTGTGGGCAGTTGGGCCGAAGGGCCTGTTTCAACGCTGTGTCTCTCTATATATTTCACTCCGCACCTTTGATGCAAGGCCACTAGAGGGCAATCTCTACCACTGGTTCATCCATACAGACACTGTGGCGACATGTCCCAGCTACACCAGTCTCATTTGCCTGCGTTTGGCCCATATCCTCCACACCTGTCCTATCCATGTACCTGTCCTAGTGTCTTTCAGATGTTGTCATAGTCCCTGCCCCAACTACCTCCTCTGGCAGCTGGTTCCAGACACCCACCACCCTCTGGGTGGAAAAGTTGCTTCTCGTGTTCCTATTAAAACTTTTCCCCTTCACCTTAAACCTATGTCCTCTGGTCCTCGATTCCCCTACTCTGGGCAAGAGACTCTGTGCGTCTACCTGATCTATTCCTCTCATGAGTTACTCCAGCACTCTGTGTTTTGCTCCAGATTTCGGCACCTGCAGTTCCTTGCGTACCATGACTATCAATAATATTTACTGGACATAAGTACTCGGTGTAGTTAGTGGGATTATAAATTAGTTCATGGGACCTTTTTAGTTATGAATGGTCAATTCTGCATTGTGAATCAATCAATCATATCAATAAATGCTGAATCAACCTGTAACCTTGTCACTAATTTAGTTTAGCTTAGAGATACAGCACCGAAAAAGGCCCTTCGGCCCATCGAGTCCATGCCGACCATCGATCCCCGCACATTAACACTACCCTACACACACTGGGGGACTATTTTACATTTACACCAATTAACCTGCAAACCTGCCCGTCTTTGGAGTGTGGGAGGAAACCGAAGATCTCGGAGAAAACCCACGCAGGTCACGGGGAGAACGTGCAAACTCCGTACAGACAGCACCCGTAGTCGGGATGGAACCCGGGACCCTGTCGCCGTGAGGCAGCAACTCTACCCGCTGCGACACCGTGCCGCCGCTAATTAATGGAGAGTGACCACAAATGGGAGAAGCTCAGAGGGCGGCACGGTGGTGCGCCAGGGACCCGGGTTCAATCCTGAACCACGGGTGCTGTCTGTACGGAGTTTGTACCTTCTCCCCGTGACCTGCGTGGGTTTTCTCCGAGATCTTCGGTTCTCCCCCCCACACTCCGAAGCGTGCAGGTTTGTAGAATAATTGGCTTGGTGTAAATGCCAATTGTCCCTAGCGTGTGTAGGATGGTGTTAGTGCGCGGGGATCGCTGGGCGGCGCGGACCCGGTGGGCCAAGGGCCTGTTCCACGCTGTATCTCCAAACTAAACAAGGTGTTCTAGTGAATTAGTCACAAAAATGTCAGCAAACTGGTCGAACCAGCGGTGATGCAGCAAAACTGTCCTCTATCGTGAAGGCGTTGATGTTTAGGACTAGGAAGGTTTCGTTAAGGTTGTACAGGATGTTGGTGAGGCCATGCCTGGAGAACTGCGCACAGATTTTAGAAACATAGAAACATAGGAAAGTAGGTGCGAGAGTAGACCACCAGGCCCATCGAGCCCGCACCGCCATTCGCTCATGGCTGAACACTAAACAGACACCCTTACCCACAAACAGTAGACACAAGACACAGAACACAAGACACTACCCTCCCCTTTATATCGCTATCACCCCTCTCCACCCCAAGAACCGCCGTGATCTCCTGGGGGAGGCAAAAAAACGGATAAAAACCCAGGTCCAATTGGGAAAAAAATCCGGGAAATTCCTCTCCGACCCCAATCCAGGCGATCGACACTTGTCAGGAGTCACTCAGGTCTTACTATACTAACCATACCTAGGTCCATATCCCTGCCCTCTCCCGTAGCCCCTTATCCCCTTGGCAGCTAAAAAACCATCTATTTTAGACTTAAATATATTTAATGTTTCTGCTTCCACTGCTCCCCTAACCCATAAAGGATGTAGTAATATTCACCAGGATGTTGCCAGGACTCGAGGGTCTGAGCTACAGGGAGAGGTTGAGCGGGCTGGGTCTCTATTCCTTGGAGCGCAGGAGGATGAGGGGGTGATCTTACAGAGATGTATAAAGTCATGAGAGGAATAGATCGGGCAGATGCACAGAGTCTCTTGCCCAGAGTATGGGAATCGAGACCAGAAAACATAGTTTTAAGTAGAAAGGGGGAAATATTTAATCGGAACCTGAAGGGTAACCTTTTCACACAAAGGGTGGTGGGTGTATTGAACGAGCTGCCAGAGGAGGTAGTTGAGGCTGGGACTATCGCAACGTTTAACGTTTAATTATAGACAATAGACAATTGGTGCAGGAGTAGGCCATTCGGCCCTTCGAGCCAACACCGCCATTCAATGTGATCACGGCTGATCATCCCCAATCCCCAATTCCTGCCTTCTCCCCATATCCCCTATCTTTAAGAGCTCTATCTAACTCTCTCTTGAAAGTATCCAGAGAACCGGCCTCCACCACCCTCTGAGGCAGAGAATTCCACAAGACTCACAACTCTCTGTGTGAAAAAGTGTTTCCTCAATCTCCGTTCTAAATGGCTACCCCTTATTCTTCAACTGTGGCCCCTGGTTCTGGACTCCCCCAACATCGGGAACCCGTTTCCTGCCTCTAGCGTGTCCAAACCCTTAATAATCATGTATGTTTCAATATGATTCCCTCTCATCCTTCTAAATTCCAGAGTATACAAACCCAGCCGCACCATTCTCTCAGCAAATGACAGTCCCGCCATCCCGGGAATTAACCTCATGAACCTACTCGTGTCAGGGGTTCAGGTAGAAGGCAGGAGAATGGGGTTGGGAGGGAAAGATAGATCAGCCATGATCGAATGGCGGAGTAGACTTGATGGGCTGAACGGCCTAATTCTGCCCTATCACATGACCTATGACCTTGTGAACTTTATCTGTTTGGCATAATGAGGATCAGAGGGCAGAGGTTGAAGTTGAAAGGGAAGGATTTAGTAGGAACCAGAGGGGGCAACCTTCGCACTGAGAGGGTGGGGGTGTATGGAACGAGCTGCCAGAGGAGCAGGTAGTTGGGGTGATCGTACAGAAGTGTACAAAATCATGAGAGGAATAGTTCATCCCAAAGATCCTATAGCGGAGCAAGATAGATCACCCCTGCTAAATGCAATGGGCTGACGTGAGTACGCAACGGAGTGGAACGTGGGCTTTCTTTCATCCGTATCCGTAACCCGGACCCGACCCGACCCGCAGTGTAATCAACGTTGCGGGGGAACAGTTTGTGTTAATAAATTATAATTCTGAAAATGAGGAGAAGATTTTTACCAAAGAACTTTTATTTTTACAAGTATGTTTCCGTAACCCGGCTTCCGTCTCCGCACTAGTTATCTTTGCTCCGCTACGGGATCTTTGGTGCGGAGACGGAAGCCGGTTACGGAAATGGGGCCGGAAATTACCCGTGAATCCGCCCATGACCGTACTACGTCTGTTTCGTCGAGTGGACTATCTTGCTCGCTATAGGATCTTTTGGTTCATCAGTTCATCAGTTCAAGGAACAGAATTAGGCCATTCGGCCCATCAAGTCTACTCTGCCATTCGATCACGGCTGATCTACCTCTCCCTCCTAACCCCATTCTCCTGCCTTCTCCCCATAACCCCTGACACCCGCACTAATGAAAAGAAATGCTCAGTCAATTAGTATTTTATTGATGGAAGTGTCAGAGGGCATTTAAATACCTGAAGTGTTTTTTATCATTTTTACTCAGTTAAAACAATTACCTATTAATAGTTTGCGAAACTTTGTTTTTGAATGCCTATAAATGTCAAAGACGTCCGTATATTAAAACTGTCAGCTGCCTTTTAAGCCGTTTAGCCCGAGGGCCCGCTTTAATAACCCTTCAATCCTCATCTAGAGGATTTACGATCTCAAGGTCCTGTCATTGATGTATTCAGGGAATGTGGTTTAGTCAGCTGACACTGATCATTCCGCAGGAGTGTTTAAACAACCTCTCGCTCTGTGGCGCAGCGGTAGAGTTGCTGCCTCACGGCGCCAGAGACCCGGGTTCCAACCCGACCACGGGTGCTGCCTGTACGGAGTTTGCACGTTCTCCCCGTGACCTGCGTGGGTTTTCCCGGGTGCTCCGGTTTCCTCCCACACTCCAAAGACGTGCAGGTTTGTGGGCTGATTGATTGGTGTCATTGTAAATTGTCCCTAGTGGGTATAGGATAGTGTCAGTGTGCGGGGATCGCTGGTTGGTACAGACTCGATGGGCCAAAGGGCCTGTTTGCGCGCTGTATCTCTAAACTAAACTAAACTAGTCTGAAGAAGGGTCAATAGACAATAGACAATAGGTGCAGGAGGAGGCCATTCGGCCCTTCGAGCCAGCACCGTCATTCACTGTGATCATGGCTGATCGTCCACTTACTCACACATACATGAGCGCTCACGCGCACACAAATGTACACGCACACATACAGGTGCGCGCGTGCATGCACTCACACGCATACATGTACATGAACACAAAACACACACTCACACACACATACATGCACACACATCACACACGCACACACACATGTACACGCACATGCACACACACATGTACACACACACACACATACACACACACACATACACACACACACATGCACACACACACACATACACACACACTCATACAAACACACACACATGTACACACACCCATGCACACACACCCATGCACACACACATGTACACACACACACATGTACACACACACATGTACACACACACACATACATACACACACATGTACACACACATCCACACATACACATACACATGTACACACACATACACACACACATACACACACATGTACACACACACATACACACACATGTACACACACACACGTACACACACATATGTACACACACATGTACACACACACATGTACACACACACACATACACACACACATGTACACACACACACATGTAACACACACATACACACACACTTGTACACACACACACACATGTACACACACATACACACACACACACACGTACACACACACACACACACACACAGATGTACATACACACACACACACACATGTACACACACACACACACACACACACACACACACACTGGGGGATGGGAATGTTAATGAGCTGTGTCATGGGTGAGTTACGCTACTGCAGAAGGGGCTGTAGTTACGCTGAACTCACACACACGTTACTAATTTCATCTGTGATTTATTGGTTGAGCTGACAGCATTTAATGTATTGATATTGGTATTGGTCGACTGTTTTCACGCCTACCGAGGTACAGTGAAAAGCTTTTGTTGCGTGCTAACCAGTCAGCGGAAAGACAATACATGATTACAATCGAGCCGTCCACAGTGTACAGATACAGGATAAAGGGAATAACGTTTAGTGCAAGGTAAAGCCAGCAAAGTCCGATTAAAGAAAGTTAGAGGGTCTCCAATGAGGTAGATGGGAGGTCAGGACCGCTCTCTAGTTGATGATAGGATGGTTCAGTTGCCTGATAACAGCTGGGAAGAAACTGTGTAGGAAAGAACTGCAGATGCTGGTTTACACCGAAGATAGACACAAAATGTCGGAGTAACTCAGCGGGGCAGGTGGCATCTCTGGAGAAAAGGAATGGGTGACGTTTCGGGGCGAGACCCTTCTTCAGACAGATGTCAGGGAGTGGGCGGTACAGAGATAAGGGAGTGTAAGGTGTGAAAACAGAACAAAGGAAATGCAGATCAAGGAACACTTCCCTTTGACTGTTTTCACACTTCCTTATCTATACACTTACCATCCTCACAATTGTCCTTGATCTCCATACAGACAATACATGATTACAATCCAGCCACCCAGTGTCCAGATACAGGATAAAGGGAATAACATTTAGTGCAAGGTAAAGCCAGCAAAGTCCGATTAAAGAGAGTCTGAGGGTCACCAATGAGGTAGATAGTAGTTCAGGACCGCTCTCTGGTTGTGGTAGGATGGTTCAGTTGCCTGATAACAGCCGGGAAGAAACTGTCCCTGAATCTGGAGGTGTGCGTGTTCGTTTTCACACTTTTGTACCTCTTGCCCGATGGGAGAGGGGAGAAGAGGGAGTGGCCTGGGGTGAGACTGGTCCTTGATTTGGTGAGATCACAGTGCATGCAAGGAGGTTTTGCCTGTTAGAGGTTTAACAGTAGAGGATTGTTGCAGACAGATTCCCAATTATCTTCGGAGATTGTTCAAGGTCAATGTCGGAGAACATTCACTCTGCTAAAAGAAGACTTATGGGCAAGGTCCCACTTGGGCGATTTTTCGGCGACTGTCATAGCCGTAGCAGGTCACCGAAAAAAAACGGCGACTGGATTAATGGGCCTGTCCCACTTAGGCGATTTTTTAAGCGACTGCCGGCGAATACGACAATGGAATTCACCGAAGTCATCGAAGTCCGACATCCTGACGACATGCTGACGACAGCACCTACGTCAAGCTACGCTCATTGGCGTCAAACCCACGATCGCCACTGTCACCGAAAATGTTTCAACATGTTGAAAATCCAGCGGTGGCCAGAAAGACGTTACACTCTTTGGGCGACAGAGTGAGACCACACCTGGAGTATTGTGTGCAGTTTTTGGTCCCCTAATTTGAGGAAGGACATTCTTGCTATTGAGGGAGCCCAGCGTAGGTTTACAAGGTTAATTCCCGGGATGGCGGGACTGTCATATGCTGAGAGAATGGAGCGGCTGGGCTTGTACACTCTGGAGTTTAGAAGGATGAGCGGGGATCTTATTGAAACATATAAGATTGTTAAGGGCTTGGACACGCTAGAGGCAGGAAACATGTTCCCGATGTTGGGGGAGACCAGAACCAGGGGCCACAGTTTAAGAATAGGGAGTAAGCCATTTAGAACGGAGACAAGGAAACACTTTTTCTCACAGAGTGGTGAGTCTGTGGAATTCTCTGCCTCAGAGGGCGGTGGAGGCCGGTTCTCTGGATACTTTCAAGAGAGAGCTGGATAGGGCTCTTAAAGATAGCGGAGTCAGGGGATATGGGGAGAAGGCAGGAACGGGGTACTGATTGTGGATGATCAGCCATGATCACATTGAATGGCGGTGCTGGCTCGAAGGGCCAAATGGCCTACTCCTGCACCTACAGTGGCTTGCAAAAGTATTCATACCCTTTGAACTTTTCCATATTTTGTCACGTTACAACCACAAACGTAAATGTATTTTATTGAGATTTTATGTGATAGACCAACACAAAGTGGTGCATAATTGTGAAGTGGAAGGAAAATGATACATGGTTTTCAAATTTTTTTACAAATAAAAACTGAAAAGTGTGGCGTGCAAAAGTATTCAGCCCCCCTGAGTCAATACTTTGTAGAACCACCTTTCGCTGCAATTACAGCTGCAAGTCTTTTGGGGTATGTCTCTACCAGCTTTGCACATCTAAAGACTGACATTTTTGCCCATTCTTCTTTGCAAAATAGCTCAAGCTCAGTCAGATTGGATGGAGAGCGTCTGTGAACAGGAATTTTCAAGTCTTGCCAGAGATTCTCAATTGGATTTAGGTCTGGACTTTGACTGGGCCATTCTAACACATGAATATGCTTTGATCTAAACCATTCCATTGTAGCTCTGGCTGTATGTTTAGGGTCATTGTCCTGCTGGAAGGTGAACCTCCGCCCCAGTCTCAAGTCTTTTGCAGACTCTAACAGGTTTTCTTCCAAGATTGCCCTGTATTTGGCTCCATCCATCTTCCCATCAACTCTGACCAACTTCCCTGTCCCTGCTGAAGAAAAGCATCCCCACAGCATGATGCTGCCACCACCATGTTTCACAGTGGGGACGGTGTGTTCAGGGTGATGTGCAGTGTTAGTTTTCCGCCACACATAGCGTTTTGCATTTAGGCCAAAAACTTCAATTTTGGTCTCATCTAGAGCACCTTCCTCCACATGTTTGCTGTGTCCCCCACATGGCTTGTGGCAAACTGCAAACAGGACTTCTTATGGCTTTTTTTCAACAATGGCTTTCTTCTTGCCACTCTTCCATAAAGGCCCGATTTGTGGAGTGCACGACTAATAGTTGTCCTGTGGACAGATTCTCCCACCTGAGCTGTGGATCTCTGCAGCTCCTCCAGAGTTACCATGGGCCTCTTGGCTGCTTCTCTGATCAATGCTCTCCTTGCCCGGCCTGTCAGTTTAGGTGGACGGCCATGTCTTGGTAGGTTTGCAGTTGTGCCATACTCTTTCCATTTTCGGATGATGGATTGAACAGTGCTCCGTGAGATGTTCAAAGCTTGGGATATTTTTTATAACCTAACCCTGCTTTAAACTTCTCCACAACTTTATCCCTGATCTGTCTGGTGTGTTCCTTGGGCTTCATGATGCTGTTTGTTCACTAATGTTCTCTAACAAACCTCTGAGGCCTTCACAGAACAGCTGTATTTATACTGAGATTAGATTACACACAAGTGGACTCTATTTACTAATTAGGTGACTTCTGAAGGCAATTGGTTGCACTGGATTTTATTTAGGGGTATCAGAGTAAAGGGGGCTGAATACTTTTGCACGCCACACTTTTCAGTTTTTTATTTGTAAAAAAATTTGAGAACCATGTATCATTTTCCTTCCACTTCACAATTATGCGCCACTTTGTGTTGGTCTATCACATAAAATCCCAATAAAATACATTTACGTTTGTGGTTGTAACGTGACAAAATGTGGAAAATGTCAAGGGGGATGAATACTTTTTGCAAGCCACTGTATTGTCTATTGACTCACGACAATACAGGTGACATCCAGGCAACCATGTGGCGACTGCCTAAAAAAATCGCCTAAGTGGGACAGGCCCATTAGAAATAAAGGTGTAGGAAGGAACTGCAGATGCAGACACAAAATGCTGGAGGAACTCAGCGGTCAGGGCAGCATCCCTGGCGAGAAGGAATGGGTGATGTTCGGGTCGAGACCCTTCTTCAGACTGAGAGTCAGGGGAGAGGGAGATGAGAGATATAGACGGTGATGTAGAGAGATGTAGAACAAATGAATGAATGGTAAGGAAAAAATGCAACGATGATGAAGGAAACAGGCCATTGTTAGCTGTGGTGGGCTAGGTGAAAACGAGTTACAGACAATGAGACTCAACAAGACAACAGTCAAACTAGTTGCAACCAAAGATCCCATAGCGAGGATATAGTCCACTCGACGAAAAAGACGTAGTACGGTCATGGGCAGATTCATTGGGTAATTTTAGGCCCCATTTCCGTAACCGGCTTCCGTCTCCGCACCAAAGATCCCATAGCGGAGCAAAGATAACTAGTGCGGAGACGGAAGCCGGTTACGGAAACATCCTCGTAAAAATAAAAGTTATTTGGTAAAAATCTTCTCTCATTTTCAGAATTTTAATTTATTAACACAAACTGTTCCCCCCGCAACGTTGATTACACTGCGAGTCGGGTCCGGTCGGGTCGGGTCGGGTCGGGTTACGGAAATGGACGAAAAAAAGGCCCACGTTCCGCTCCGTTGCGTACTACACGTCAGCCCATTGCATTTAGCAGGAGTGGTCTATCTCGCTCCGCTATAGGGTCTTTGGTTTCAACGACTTGGGTGGCGGTGGGACGGAGAGAGAGGGGAAGCAAGGGTTACTTGAAGTAAAGGCTTTGCTGATGAGTCAATGGCTTTGGGAGGAAGGAGAGCAGAGGACATGGGTATGGGCTTCGAATTCTTTCTCTTCCTAATGCACTTGAAGCACGAATCTACTGAATAAAGGATGAAAGTGCTGCCTGCATTGTGTGGCTGTTACTCGAATCAAGCCCGCTATTTAAAGATGAATGAACTGAACAGATTACAGCTGGAATTTTATCACCAGATTTGACCTGCTTTCATGTACTTGGTTTAGTTTGGTTTAGTTTAGAGATACAGCACGGAAACAGGCCCTGCGGCCCACCGGGTCCAGCGATCCCCGCACACTAACACTACCCTACACGCACCAGGGGACAATTTTTACATTAACACCAAAGCCAATCAACCTACAAACCTGCACGTCTTCGGAGTGTGGGAGGAAACCGGAGCGCCCGGAGAAAACCCACGCAGGTCACGGGGAGAACGTACAGACTCCGTACAGACAGCGCCCGTAGTCGGGATGGGAACCCGGGTCTCTGGCGCTTCTTCTTCTTCTGTCGTGTGTCTTTTAGACCTGCAGCTCCGTTGAGGCGAGCCAGGCCAACGTGTCATCGTCCAGGTCAATCCGACCTCGTTCACCATTCGGTGGCTGGTGTTTGGGGCAACTGGTGACTATGTGTGGGCTCCACTGTCTGTGTTGGGTCCCCACACTCGCAGGAGGCGTTCGCTGTCCACGAGGCCCCCACCTCTTCATCGCTACTCCATAGCATCCGACTCCTGTCCTCAAGCGGTTGAGGGTTGTCCACTGCATTCGGGGCAGGTCCTGGCCAGGGGCGTCCATGGGGTCATCGATGTAATGGTGTAGCCTAGATGGTTCCACTGACTTCCACTGGTCTCTCCATCTCGTCTTGACCCAGGCGGCCTTAGAAGCGTCAGCCGGTGTTGTGCAGAGCAGCGCTTGGGCGTGCGTGGCAAAGGGGCGCCGTGACTTGAGGCGCGCTCGTCGTGGTGAGCTGGCGCTGGGAGGCAGCAACTCTACCGCTGTGCCACCGTGCCACCGTGCCACCTGTAGGATTGAAGGTCATCTGGAAAACAAAAGCTTTTGTGCACCAATAACGTCACATTGACAGAAACCTGGAGAATGGTCCATAAGGATCATCAACTGTTTCTCCCCCCTCTCTCTCTCTCCCCTTCTCTCCCCCCCACTTTCCCCCCTTCTCTACCCCGTCTCTCCCCGTTCTCCCCCCTCTCTCCCCCCCTCTCTTTCTCTCCTCCTTTCCCCACCCTCTCTCTCCCCCTCTGTGAGTGTGTGTGTGTGTGAGTGTGACATAGACACACACACACACTCACACACACACACACGTACACACACACATAGAGATACACACACACACACACACTCACACACACACACACGTACACACACACATAGAGATACACACACACACACACACACACGTACACACACACACACTCACACACACACGTACACACACACATAGAGATACACACACACACACACGTGTACACACACACACTCACACACTCACACACGTACACACACACATAGAGATACACACACACGTACACACACACACTCACACACACACACACACACGTACACACACACAGAGGTACACACACACACACTCACACACACACACTCACACACACACACACGTACACACACACATAGAGATACACACACACACACGTACACACACACACACACACTCACACACAGAGATACACGTACACACACACAAACACACACACACACGTACACACACACATTCACACACACAGAGATACACACACACGTACACACACATTCACACACACACACACACACGTACACACACACACACACACACACACAGACACACACACACACACACACACACACAGACACACACATACACACACGTACACACGTACACACACACACACATGTACACACACACACATGCACACACAGACACACACGCACACACACATGTACACACACACACACACACGCACACACACACACATGTACACACACACACACGCACACACACGTACACACGTACACACACACACACACATGTACACACACACACGCACGCACATGTACACACGTATACACAAACACACTCACACACGCACACTCTCACACACACACACACACACACACACACACTGCGTGGAATACCAGAGCACAAGAGGTTAAGAGAGAGGGGAGGTTTGTGGTGTGTAGTGCGATGTAATGTGGTGTGACTGGCAGAGTGTGTGGGGCTCACTGAGATGTGACCAACCACACGTCCACCTCCGAGCTGAATGGGAAATGTCTGTGCCTCGACACTGAGGTGATGAAGCAGCCTGGACTAGGGATTTAACATCCAGAGGAGACAGACATAACCTTCAATGGGAACTGTGATTAGATACAATGCTGGGGATTAGAGGAGACTAGATGGTGAACATTTAGAGGCAATAACCCTGTTTTTAATTCACCATCGTTGCAATTTTCATTCAGCAGAGTGTAACATTGCTCCTGATGGCTCAATTCAAACAGTTTTTTCTTTCACTGGGTGCAAGTTTCAAAGCAGAGTATTTTATGCGCAGCTGAATGCAGGATGAGGGATCACCTTCCGCTCCACAGACCCGGGTTCGATCCTGACTTCGGTTTGCTTTGCAAATTAAAGTGGCCCAGCGGTAGAGTTGCTGCCTCACAGCGCCAGAGACACGGGTTCAATCCTGACTACGGGTGCCGTCCGTACGGAGTTTGCACGTTCTCCCCGTGACCTGCTTGTGGTTTTCTCTGGGTGCTCTGGTTTCCTCCCACACTCCAAAGACGTGCAGGTTTGGAGGTTGACATAAAAAGCTGGAGTAACTCAACGAAAAGGTCACCCATTCCTTTTCTCCAGAGATGCTGCCTGACCCGCTGTTACTCCAGCACTTTGTGTCTATCTTCGATGTAAACCAACATCTGCAGTTCCTTTCCACACAGCTTTGTTGGTTAATTGGCTCTGGTTAAAAAATCTGTAAATTGTCCCTAGTGTGTAGGGTAGAGCTAGTGTACGGGGTGGACGCTGGTTGGCACGGACTCGGTGGGCCGAATGGTCTGTTTCCACGCTGTATCTCCGAAGTCTAAAGTCTAACTTAAGAAGCTAAACTAAACTAAGCTAAACTAATTGGACAAACAATAGACAATAGGTGCAGGAGTAGGCCATTCGGCCCTTCGAGCTAGCACCGCCATTCAATGTGATCATAGATACATAGATACATAGAAAATAGGTGCAGGAGTAGGCCATTCGGCCCTTCACTGCCATTCAATATGATCATAGCTGATCATCCAACTCAGTATCCCGTACCTGCCTTCTCTCCATACCCCCTGATCCCTTTAGCCACAAGGGCCACATCTAACTCCCTCTTAAATATAGCCAATGAACTGGCCTCGACTACCCTCTGTGGCAGAGAGTTCCAGAGATTCACCACTCTCTGTGTGAAAAAGTTTTTCCTCATCTCGGTCTTAAAGGATTTCCCCCTTATCATGTCTGATCATCCCCAATCAGTACCCCCGTTCCTGCCTTCTCCCCATATCCCCTGACTCCGCTATCTTTAAGAGCCCTATCTAGCTCTCTCTTGAAAGCATCCAGAGAACCGGCCTCCACCGGCAGAGAATTCCACAGACTCACAACTCTCTGTGTGAAAAAAGTGTTTCCTCATCTCCGTTCTAAATGGCTTACCCCTTATTCTTAAACAAGGAACAGCAGATGCTAGTTTACACAAAAGCTAGTTGAGGCAAGTATTATTACAACATTTAAAAAGACATTTGGACAGGTATATAATATAGGAAAGGTTTCGAGGGATATGGGCCAAACACGGGCAGGTGGGACTAGTGTAGATGAGGCATCTTGTTCGGCATGGGCAAGATGGGCTGAAGGGTCTGTACGACTTTAAAAAGACAGAGTGCTGGAGTAACTCAGCGGGTCAGGCAGCATCTGTGGAGAACATGGATAGGTGACGTTTCACAGAGTGCTGGGGTAACTCAGCGGGTCAGGCAGCATCTGTGGAGAACATGGATAGGTGACGTTTCACAGAGTGGTGGAGAAACTCAGCGGGTGCAGCAGCACCTATAGATGAAGGAAATAGGCAACGTTTCGGGCCGAAACCCTTCCGGGTTTCGGCCCGAAACGTTGCCTATTTCCTTTGCTCCATAGATGCTGCTGCACCCGCTGAGTTTCTCCAGCACTTTTGTCTAAGGCATAATATTAGCCTCAGGACAAGCAGCCTAACTGCAGAGACACACACATGGTTTCCAGAACGTTGGTCGTTGCGTCTCTGTGGGACCGGATGTCAATTCCACCCGTCTCTCTTTAACAAAAAAATAATGTTGCTCTCGAAAATATGGGAAAGGGTCGCCAGTCTTCGAAAGCAAACACTGCTTCCTGCAGGAAGTCAGAGTCTGTGCGAGAATCATCGCCGATGTAGGTAATGGCACTAACGGTGGACACAGAGTGCTGGAGTAACTCAGCGGGTCAGGCAGCATCTGTGGAGAACATGGATAGGTGACGTTTCCTAGAATGCTGGAGTAACTCAGCGGGTCAGGCAGCATCTGTGGAGAACATGGATAGGTGACGTTTCCTAGAATGCTGGAGTAACTCAGCGGGTCAGGCAGCATCTGTGGAGAACATGGATAGGTGACGTTTCACAGAATGCTGGAGTAACTCAGCGGGTCAGGCAGCATCTGTGGAGAACATGGATAGGTGACGTTTCACAGAGTGCTGGAGTAACTCAGCGGGTCAGGCAGCATCTGTGGAGAAAAAAGATGATGACATTTCAGGTCTACCACAACCAGAGAGCAGTCCGGAACTACAATCTTACACACTGTGAAACGTCACGTATCCATGTTCTCCAGAGATGCTGCCTGACCCGCTGAGTTACTCCAGCACTCTGTGAAACGTCACCTATCCATGTTCTCCAGAGACCCTCGGACTATTCTTGATCGGACTATCCTGGCTTTAACTAACGTTATTCCCTTTACCACACATCTGTGCACTGTGAATGGCTCGATTGTACTCGTGTGTTGTCTACTGCTGTGCCATCGCGCCGCCTTTAATTTGCAAAGCCTTCTGCCATCCACGTTTAAGAGCTGTCATTAAAATCACTTCAGGAATGTAACAGAAAAACAGAGAAACTGTTAAAAATAAACCACCTTCTTTATGAAACTTTATGGCGATGGGGTTCGATCCAAGACGGCTCTCAATATGTTTGTGTGGTGGTGCTAATGGAAGTGGGGGAGACGCATAAATGGGGTTATTTATAACTGAGACAAGGTGGTTGCCATTCAGAGCGCTGTTTTGCGGAACGGTTTAGTCGTTAAGGGCCTGTCCCACTTGGGCGTCATTTACGCGACATCATTTACGCGACACCATTTACGCGCCACGACGCACGATGCCCGCCTCGTGACGCGCGCGTGATGCACGCATGGTGCGCATTCCGCGCGCATGGTGCGTGGTGACGTAGGCAGTGACGCGCGCCGCCCCAGGATTTTGGGGATGTACAAAATCTTCGCGCGCCATCTGCGTGACGCGCAAATGACGCCCGAGTGCGACGGGCCCTATAGTTGCCATTCAGAGCGCTGTTTTGCGGAACGGTTTAGTCGTTATCTCTCCGCGCTCCAGGCTCAGCAGAAAGACGTCATTGAAAGAGCCCCTTGCGTGCCACATGCGTGTCAGTCCTACAATCGACCCATCTGATAGTTTGCTGCTGGTTCATGCCCAGTGCTAGGTCTTCACATCACTGCTTTAACCGCGTACAATGGGGTGAAGGAAAGTGCGTTCACGTCGCGGCCCCGTTTCCACCAATCTTTCCACCACCACGCACAAGAAGCGACAAGAAGCGACAAGACAGACACCATTGTCTGCAGATGCCGAGATGTGTGTTCAGCTCTGGCTGAACAACTTCTAATCTTGGGTAGACAAAAATGCTGGAGAAACTCAGCGGGTGAAGCAGCATCTATGGAGCGAAGGAAAAGGCGATGTTTTGGACATTGGACTTTGTCTGTGGAACTGATGCGCTACAATGCTGAGAACTATATTCTGCAATCTGTATCTTCCCCTTTGCTCTACCTTTCACCCACCGATTGACTTGATTGCATTGATGTATAATATACTTGATCTGTTTGAATATGATGCAACACAAGCTTTTCACTGTCTCTCAGTACACGCCACAATAAACCCCAAACCAAATTTTACTGCATTTATATGAAACTTTGGTAAAAACTGGCCGTTTTTTTGGAAACCAACAATAACCAGTTATTTGTGCTCACTTTCTATAATGCATGTTTTATTCTGCTATTGCGTTATGGCAGAACTGTTGATTGATTAAAAGGTACAGCACGGAAACAGGTCCTTCGGCCCATCGAGTCCATGCTGACCATCAATCACCCGTCAACACCAGTTCTATGTGATCCCGCTTTCTTCTCTACTCCCTCTAAACACTCTTGGCAATTTACAGAGTGCTGATTAACCAACAAAACTGTATTGAGTCTGAAGAAGGGTCTCGACCCGAAACGTCGCCTAATTCCTTCGCTCCATAGACGCTGCCTCACCCGCTGAGTTTCTCCAGCATTTTTGTCTACCTTCGATTTTTCCAGCATCTGCACAGTTCCTTCTTAAACAAAACTTCTAATCTTGTGTGTGGACTCGAAAAGAAGAAGATCGCTTATGATCTCAGGAGGAGGGCAGAGGGTTTATTTAACCGTTAGTCGTGAGCAGCCGTGATTGAATGGCGGAGTCGACTCGATGGGCCGAATGGCCTCATTCTCTTCCAGCGGCACGGGGGCGCAGCTGGTAGAGCCGCTGCCTCACGGCGCCAAAGACCCGGGTTTATTGTCGCGTGTACCGGAAGTGGCAGCGCTGTTGCACGGCTGCGGCTCGCCTGCAGTCCGTCTGTTTTTACTTTTTTTGTTGTTTTATTTTGTCTTGTTTTAGTTAGATTTTAGTTTATTGGGTTGTGTAGGTGTGTGGGGGGGGGGGGTGAAACATGACTTTTGTCTCTTCCTTCGGGAGAATGCGACTTTTTCTTGTCGTGTCCCCCTTCTCTGCCTCCGTCTGCACTGAGGCCAAAATGGCGGAGCTGCCGGCCTCCAACTCCAACTGCGACCGACCGACCTCGAGGCTCCGGAGGCAGAGCCAGGACTTGCCAGCGCGGGGCTGGCCAACTTCGGGGCTGCGGTGGCATTCCGGCGGTGGCGACCGAGGACGCTGGTGGCGACCTGAATCCAGAGGCTCGGCCGCGGGCCCAGAGGACGACATCGTCGGGAGCTCGCAGGTCGCAGGTGGGTGACCTGTTTTTCTGGAGCTCCCGCAACTACAGCTGCGTCCGCTGGACTGGAGGGCGGCAGCTTCGGCCACCCCGGGCCGCGGAGTTTGAACCGGCCCGTCGCGGACGGAGCATGGATTCAGCCGCGGGATTGACTTACCATCACCCGGCGGGGTCACAGCGTCAGAAGCCTGGATCGCCTCAGCGCAGAGGGAGAACAAAGAGGGAAGAGACAGAGACTTTAAGACTTTGCCTCCATCACAGTGAGGAGGTGCCTGGTGAACTCACTGTGGTGGATGTTAATTTGTGTTTATTGTGTGTTTTGTTATTTATTATATGTATGACTGCAGGCAACGAAATTTCGTTCAGACCGAAAGGTCTGAATGACAATAAAGGAATCTAATCTAAGTCTAAGTCAATCACGACCTCGGGTGCTGCCTGTGTGGAGTTTGCACGTTCTCCCTGTGACTGTGTGGGTTTCCTCCCACACCCCAAAGACGCGCGGGTTTGTAGGTTAATCGGCCCACTTAAACACCACCAGCCCTGCAGCGCGTTCCAGGCACCCACCACCCTCTGTATAAAACTCTTGCCCCTCACGTCTCCTTTCAACATTGCCCCTCTCTTGTTTGATATTTCCATCCTGGGTAAAAGGTTCTGACTGTCTACCCTAGCTGCACCTTTTATTTTATATACATCTATCAGGTCTCCCCTCAACCTCCGACGTTCCAGAGAAAACAATCTCTGAAGAAGGGTCTCGACCAGAAACGTCACCCATTCCTTCTCTCCAGAGATGCTGCCTGTCCCGCTGAGTTGCTCCAGCTTTTTGTGTCTATCTTAGGGCTGAAGGGCCTGTTTCCGCGCTGTATCTCTAAACTGGCCTGGTGGAGTGGACGTGGAGAGGATGTTAACACCAGTGGGAGAGTCACAGCCTCAGAATTAAAGGACGTACCTTTAGGAAGGAGATGAGGAGGAATTTCTTTCGTCAGAGGGTGGTGAATCTGTGGAATTCATTGCCACAGACGGCTGTGGAGGCCAAGTCAGTGCCGGAGATAGATACATTCTTGATCAGTACGGGTGTCAGGGGTTACGGGGAGAAGGGCAGGAGAATGGGGTTGAGAGGGAGAGATAGATCAGTCATGATTGAATGGCGGCGTGGACTTGATGGGCCGAATGGCCAAATTCTTCTCCTTTCACTTATGAACTTAGTGTGTGTAGGATAGTGTTAATGTGTGGGGATCGCTGGTCGGTGCGGACTCCGTGGGCTGAAGGGACTGTTTCCCTACTGTATCTCAAAACTAAACTAAGCTGAGCACATTGATGTGATTTAGTTTGAAAATACGTCAAACATTCACAATCGGTCCAAGGATATAGAAAGGGCACAACATTTATCAGCCATAACAAAAGTTACCAGAGTGGGAGATCTGGTAGACACAGCGCGTCTAACACACACCAAATAATATTCCCCACTCAACATTCACAAGCACAGTCGACAACAGGATTTTATAAAGATGATTCATTCAGCATCAAAGGTTAATGAAAACACAGAAAAACACAGATGTACCATAGAGAGAGCGCTGTCGGCTTGCATCACAGCTTGGTTTGTGAACAGCTCTGCCCAACAGCGCAAGAAATCGCAGAGAGTTGTGGATGTAGCCCAGTCCGTCACACAGACCCCACTCCCCACCATTGTGGATGTAGCCCAGTCCATCACACAGACCACACTCCCCACCATAACTCAGCGGGTGAGGCAGCATCTATGGAGCGAAGGAATAGGTGACGTTTTGGGTCGAGACCCCGAAGGAATAGGTGACGTTTCGGGTCGAGACCCGGAAGGGTCTCGACCCGAAACGTCACCTATTCCTTCGCTCCATAGATGCTGCCTCACCCACTGAGTTTCTCCAGCATTTTTTTGTCCACCTTCGATTTTTCCAGCATCTGCAGTTCTTTCTTAAACACTCCCCACCATTGTAGATGTAGCCCAGTCCGCACACAGACCACACTCCCCACCATTGTAGATGTAGCCCAGCCTGTCACACAGACCACACTCCCCACCATCGTAGATGTGGCCCAGTCCATCACACAGACCACACTCCCCACCATTGTAGATGTAGCCCAGTCCGTCACACAGACCACACTCCCCACCATCGACTCCATCTACACTTCACGCTGCCTTGGGAAAGCAGCCGACATAATCAAAGACTTGTCCCACCCCGGCCATTCCTTCTTCTCCCCGCTCCTTTCCGGCAGTAAAGTCATAAGGTCATAAGGTCATAAAGAATAGGAGGAATAGGAATAGAATTCGGCCCATCAAGTCTACTCCGCCATTCAATCACGGCTGATCTATCTCTCCCTCTCAACCCCATTCTCCTGCCTTCTCCCCGTAACCTCTGACACCCGCACTAATCAAGAATCTATCTATCTCTGCCTTAAGAATATCTTCTGACTTGTGGCCTCCACAGCCCTCTGTGGCAAAGAATTCCACAGATTCACCACCTTCTGACAAGAAATGTCTCTCCTTTCTAAAAGAATGCCCTTTAATTCTGAAGGTACAGAAGCTTGAAAGCCCGCACCACCAGACTCAGGAACAGCTTCCTCCCCTCTGTTATCAGGCTTCTGAACGGCCCTTCCATAAGCTAGGGTGCTGTCCCAACCAAACTCATCTCCAAATACAACATACATTATAGACTTCAGTTTAGTTTAGAGATACAGCACGGAAACAGGCCCATCGGCCCACCGGGCCCACACCGACCAGCGATCTCCGCACACTAACACTATCCTACACACACTAAGGACAATTTACATTTACACCAAGCCAATTAACCTACAAACCTGCACGTCTTTGGAGAGTGGGAGGAAACCGGAGCACCTGGAGAAAACCCACGCAGGTCAAGAGTTAATTCAAGAGTCAAGAGTGTTTTATTGTCATATGTCCCAGATAGTAGCAATGTTACAAAATTTTGAGATTTTAAAAATAAAGTCTGCAATTTATCCCATCAGATAAAGCATAAAAAGAAGTTTAATTTGACACCTAATTCACTTTCATATCTTCAGTATTAAAGAAGTTATGGCCATTTCCATACTCGAAAATTAGCATCTTGTTCCCTATTGCTTTTCCATTGACTTAACACAAAAGCTGTGATCGAGGACAGTTAAAAGCCCATAACTTTCTTAAAAATTAAGAGAACTGAAAGAAATTTTCAGTTATTATAGATTGAAGTATTCTGAAACAAATATGAAACAATCTTACTTAGATGACATGAAATTAAAGCATATAATTAGTTAGTTACCTAATTGTAGCTAATTACAAAATTCAATTACTAGATCTAAACATCTATCAATTTCTTAAGAATAGATTAACATTTTTAAATAGCCTAAGTGTCCAAATAACATTCACACAAGAATTCACACTTTTTTTATCTCATTGTCATGGATTTACAGGCCAAATGGAAGGAATTGAATGTTTAATACCTGTAAATTAATGGCCATTTAAATCATCTTGCGAGTGGGGTTTTCTGGAACACGATCATTTGGAACGTTGATTTGCGGTGAATTTAACCCCGTATCGGCATGTAAAATTCTGCCGTTAGTTTGGGGAAAAGAATCACCGTTTCGCATTAAACAATGTGAATTAAAGGCCTCTTAAGAAGCACTTTTATACAAAAAAATAAACTGCTTTCGTTTACCTGTCCCGTGCGTGAAATCCGTCCCCGTTGTCGGCGTTGATGGCTTTCGAAGCTGATTTTAAAATAATTCCAGCGCTGACATTGTCAATCGAATAAAAATAAAAAATACACAAAACGCCCGTCGGAACGATTTTTCAGCAAAGGTTTGCACTCCAACGAAAAATTAACCAGGACAAGGTAGGAGAAACCCGCATTTTAACCCCGCCCCCCCTCAAAGGTGGCAAAATCGCGCGCACGGCCAGTGGCAGAATTGCAGCGCCGCTGAAGGTAAGTATTGTAACATACCTACAGATAGGACAATGAAATTGACAATAGACAATAGACAATAGGTGCAGGAGTAGGCCATTCGGCCCTTTGAGCCAGCACCGCCATTCAATGTGATCGTGGCTGATCATCCCCAATCAGTACCCCGTTCCTGCCTTCTCCCCTGACTCTGCTATTTTTAAGAGCCCTATCTAGCTCTCTCTTGAAAGCATCCAGAGAACCGGCCTCCACCGCCCTCTGAGGCAGAAAATTCCACAGACTCACCACTCTCTGTGAGAAAAAGTGTTTCCTCGTCTCCGTTCTAAATGGCTTACTCCTTATTCTTAAACTGTGGCCCCTGGTTCTGGACTCCCCCAACATCGGAAACATGTTTCCTGCCTCTAGCGTGTACAAGCCCTTAACAATCTTATATGTCTCAATGAGATCCCCTCTCATCCTTGTAAACTCCAGAGTGTACAAGCCCAGCCGCTCCATTCTTTCAGCATATGACAGTCCCTCCATCCCGGGAATTAACCTGGTGAACCTACGCAGCACTCCCTCGTACAACATAGGTACAACGTACGGAGAAAACCCACGCAGGTCACGGGGAGAACGTACAAACTCCGTACAGACAGCAGCTGTAGTCAGGATGGAACCCGGGTCACTGGCGCTGTGAGGCAGCAACTCTACCGCTGCGCCACTGCGCCGACCCTCTGACCCCTATTTTATAAAAATGGATTCATTGAACCGTGGAGAGTAAATCTTAATCCAATTAATTCCAAACTGATGGATGTTGCTGCCTCTGTTATGAATCCAAGCAGAGAATTGCCTTGCATTAAATTAGATTAACCCTTCATCTATTCATTACACTTGAATGATTTGAAAGTCCACTCTGAGTTAACCCTTTCCCTCACGAACGTCCAGCGCTATTTTAAAATGGACTCCAGCATCTGTGGGCGGCTCGGTGGCGCAGCGGTAGAGTCTCTTAACCACAGGTGCTGTCTGTACGGAGTTTGCACGTTCTCCCCGTGACCTGCGTGGGTTTTCTCCGAGATCTTCGGTTTCCTCCCACACTCCAAAGACGTGCAGGTTTGTAGGTTAATTGGCTTCGGTTAGATTGTAAAATTGTTCCTAGTGTGTGTAGGATAGTGTTAGTGTACAGGGCGATCGCGGGTCGGCGCGGACACGGTGGGCCGAAGGGCCCGTTGCCACGCTGTGTCTCTAAAATTAAAACTAAAACAAGGCCACTAGGTCTCCTGATCCCCTCACAACCATGTGACCAAATTTGGCTCTAACTCCATCCATAGGCAAGTTGGGTCGAAGGGCCTGTAAGACTCTATGACTCTATTTGTCCTGGTCTAACCACATTATTGCTATGGCCAATCTCTGGCCATATCTTTGGAGTGTGGGAGGAAACCAGGGCACCCGCAGAAAACCCACGTGGTCACGGGGAGAACGCACAAACTCCCCGCGGGCAGCACCCGTGGTCAGGATCGAACTCGGGTCCCTGGTGCTGTGAGGCAGCAACTCTACCGCTGCATCTCTGGAGGACATGGATAGGTGATGCTTCGGGTCGAAACCCTTCTTCAGAACAGGGTCCTGCAGAACTCCTATTGGAGAGAGGGGGAGATAACATCTTCAAAGTAGGCATACCTTGAGAAGATTTCACAGTGGAGCAGACGAAATGTAGAAACAAAAACTGCAGATGCTGGTTTATACCAAGTATAGACACAGAGTGCTGGAGTAACTCAGCGGGTCAGGCAGCATCTGTGGAGCGAAGGAAATGGGCAACCTTTCGGGCCGAAACCCTGAAGGAAATAGGCAACGTTTCGGGCCGAAACCCGGAAGGGTTTCGGGCCGAAACGTTGCCTATTTCCTTCGCTCCATAGATGCTGCCGGAACATGGATAGGTGACGTTTCCCAGAGTGCTGGAGTAACTCAGCGGGTCAGGCAGCATCTGTGGAGAACATGGATAGGTGACGTTTCACAGAGTGCTGGAGTAACTCAGCGGGTCAGGCAGCATCTCTGGGGAACATGGATAGGTGACATTTTGGGTTGGGACCCTTCTTGCCTACCCATGTTCTCCAGAGATGCTGCCTGACCCGCTGAGTTACTCCAGCACTCTGTGAAACGTCACCTATCAATCAATCAACTTTATTTATCCGCTAGGAACTTAATTTGTGCAGAACATCAGTGTGTGTACAGTTCACATTCCCAGCAACACAACACAATGCACCACACATCACATACCAGCAGTCCAACAGTGGGCAGTAGGTAAAACTTGCAAAGCACAATACATCAAGAATAGGCAATAAAAACATTAAAAGAATGTTAAAAATGTATATATAAATAAATGAATAAATAAATAGATCAACTATTCCTGAGTCTAATGGGTGTAGGCACGAAACTCGACGTGGCTCTCTTAGTCCTGAATGTGTGTGACCTGTATCTCTGGCCTGAGGGTAGAAGACTGTATTGGCTGTGCAGTGAGTGAGTGGTGCCTGAGGCTATTTGTGTTCCTTTTAGTTTAGTCCTTCTATTGTAAATACTGATCAGTGGCTCCTGCTCCAGTCCGATTATTTTACTGCTCATTGATATGATTTTGTTTAGTGGGTTGCGATGGATCTTGGATAGTGACCCAAACCAGGCTGACATATTGAAGGTTATTACTGACTCAATGAAACCTATCCATGTTCTCCACAGATGCTGCCTGACCCGCTGAGTTACTCCAGCACTCTGTGTCCACCGTTAGTGCCATTACCTACATCGGCGATGATTCTCGCACAGACTCTGACTTCCTGCAGGAAGCAGTGTTTGCTTTCGAAGACTGGCGACCCTTTCCCATATTTTCTAGAGCAAAATTATTTTTTTTTAAAAGAGGGACGGGTGGAATTGACATCCGGTCCCACAGAGACGCAACGACCAACGTTCTGGAAACCATGTGTGTGTCTCTGCAGTTAGGCTGCTTGTCCTGAGGCTAATATTATGCCTTAGACAAAAGTGCTGGAGAAACTCAGCGGGTGCAGCAGCATCTATGGAGCAAAGGAAATAGGCAACGTTTCGGGCCGAAACCCGGAAGGGTTTCGGCCCGAAACGTTGCCTATTTCCTTCATCTATGGATGCTGCTGCACCCGCTGAGTTACTCCAGCACTCTGTGAAACGTCACCTATCCATGTTCTCCACAGATGCTGCCTGACCCGCTGAGTTACTCCAGCACTCTGTGAAACGTCACCCATCCATGTTCCCCACAGATGCTGCCTGACCCGCTGAGTTACTCCAGTACTCTGTGAAACGTCACCCATCCATGTTCCCCAGAGATGCTGCCTGACCCGCTGAGTTACTCCAGCACTCTGTGAAACGTCACCTATCCATGTTCTCCACAGATGCTGCCTGACCCGCTGAGTTACTCCAGCACTCCTGTGAGGTTTTTTTAGCAGTCCTTTGTATCGAGTGTAAAAACATAACTGGAAAAAAAAGTTTGTGGTTGCACAAGGGAACATTTAGTTCCGTTGTGAAGCTCGACAGAACATTGCAAATGTATTTCTGGGTTTCCAAGGTAATAAAACTTGTGTGGGCCATATGGTGAACTTTCCAACAGCTCCAGACATCAGAGATGAAAGAGGTGAGGATGTTTGTGTACAATTTGAGTTCCCACCAAGACTGTGGACATCCAAATGGTTCCTCAGTCTAATCCCCCACAAACCTGTTTGGCACGGTGGCGCAGCGGTAGAGTTGCTGCCTCACAGCGCCAGAGACCCCGGTTCCATCCCGACTACGGGTGCTGTCTGTACGGAGTTTGCACGCTCTCCCCGTGATCTGCGTGGGTTTTCTCCGAGATCTTCGGTTTCCTCCCGCACTCCAAAGACCTACAGGTTTTTACAGGTTAATTGGGTTTGTATACTTGGTATAAGTGTAAATTGTCCCTCGTGTGTGTGTGTAGGATAGTGTTAATGTGCAGGGATCGCTGGTTGGCGTGGACGCGGTGGGCCGAAAGGGCCAGTTTCCATGCAGTATCTCGAAACTAAATTAAACTTCTACAAACCGTGAATCAAAGAGACACAAGAAAGGGGACAGGGAAGATTTAAGAGGATGTTTAGTTTAGTTTAGAGATACAGCGCGGAAACAGGCCCTTCGGCCCACCGGGTCCGCGCCGACCAGCGATGCCCGCACACTAACACTATCCTACACTCACTGGGGACAATTTTTACATTTACACCAAGCCGATTAACCCACAAACCTGTACGTCTTTGGAGTGTGGGAGGAAACCGAAGATCTCGGAGAAATCCCACGCAGGTCACGGGGAGAACGCACAAACGCCGTACAGACAGCGCACGTAGCCGGGATCGAACCCGGGTCTCCGGCGCTGCATTCGCTGTAAGGCAGCAACTCTACCGCTGCGCCACCGTGACTGCCAGGGCCCGAGGGCCAGAATAGTAGGGAAAGAGACATAAAAAACTGGAGTAACTCAGCGGGTCAGGCAGCATCTCTGGAGAACATGCTGATGTTTCCGGTCGAGACCCTTCTTGAGACTGAGAGTCGGGAGAAAGGGAGACGAGAGATATAGTCGGTGATGTAGAGAGATATAGAACAAATGAATGAAAGATACGCAAAAAAGTAAGGATGATAAAGGAAACTGGCCAATGTTAGCTGTGGACTAGGTGAAAATGAGTTACATCGTTCCAGGCGTCAGCTGATCTACATCGGTGAGACCAAGCGCAGGCTTGGCGATCGCTTCGCCCAACACCTCCGCTCAGTCCGCAATAACCAACCTGATCTCCCGGTGGCTCAGCACTTCAACACCCCCTCCCATTCCCAATCCGACCTTTCTGTCCTGGGCCTCCTCCATGGCCAGAGTGGGCCCCACCGCAAATTGGAGGAGCAGCACCTCATATTTCGCTTGGGTAGTTTACACCCCAGCGGTATGAACATTGACTTCTCCAATTTCAGGTAGTCCTTGCTTTTTCCCTCCTTCCCCTCCCCTTCCCAGCTCTCCCACAGCCCACTGTCTCCGTCTTTTCCTTTCTTCTTCCCGCCCCCTTCCACCCCCCACATCAGTCTGAAGAAGGGTCTCGACCCGAAACGTCACCTATTCCTTCGCTCCATAGATGCTGCCTCACCCGCTGAGTTTCTCCAGCATTTTTGTCCACCCATGAGACTCGACAAGATGACTTTGAAGCTAATACCACAAATAGGGAGAGGTTGAGCAGCCCGGGACTATATTCCGTGGAGCGCAGGAGGATGAGGGGTGATCTTATAGAGGTGTACAAAATCATGAGAGCAATAGATCGGGAGTCTCTTGCCCAGAGTAGAGGAATCGAGGACCAGAGGACATAGGTTTAAGGTGAAGGGAGAAAAGATTCAATAGGAATCTGAGGGGTAACTTTTTCACACAGAGGGTGGTGGGTGTATGGAACGAGCTGCCGGAGGAGGTAGTTGAGGCTTGGACACCGAGAGCAAAGAGGGAACATCAGGACTCTTATGTGTAAGAAGGAACTGCAGATGCTGGTTTAAACAAACACAAAATGCCAGGGTAACTCAGCGGGACAGGCAGCAACTCTGGAGAGAAGGAATGGGTGATGTTTCGGGTCGAGACCCTTCTTCAGACCTTATGAGTTCTTTGTAACTTTGGTCAGTGCCAGATATTGTACGAGGCGAGTCCTTGTGCAATTAGTGCATCAAATGCTGAGGAATCTCACTGCAGCTAGGTACATCTAGTATGACTGACTCATTGATTTATTGGTTAGGGTGTAAACTAGCAGTGTCACATTAATGACTGAAGCAATGCCTTACAACACACCTGACTCTCACTGGTTCACTCTGCAAACAAATGCCTGAATTACCCCCCAGGGTGATGGTATTTTGCTCTGGCAGCTTCCTTATAACCCAGCGGTATGAACACTGAGCAGGAAACAACTGCAGGCGCTGGTTTAAACCAAAGATCCTATAGTCGGAGCAAGATAGACCACTCCTTCTAAATGCAACGGGCTGACGTGTAGTACGCAACGGAACGGAAAGTGGGCCTTTTTTTCCCATCCATTTCCGTAACTCGACCCGACCCGAATCGCGGTGTAATCAACGTTGCGGGGGAACAGTTTGTGTTAATAAATTATAATTCAGAAAATGAGGAGAAGATTTTTACCAAAGAACTTTTATTTTTACGAGGATGTTTCCGTAACCGGCTTCCGTCTCCGCACTAGTATCCTACGGGATCTTTGGTGCGGAGACGGAAGCCGGTTACGGAAATGGGGTCTTAAATTACCCATGAATCTGCCCATGACCGTACTACGTCTTTTTCGTCGAGTGGACTATATCCTCGCTATAGGATCTTTGGTTTAAACCGAAGGTAGACACAAAGTGCTGGAGTAACTCAGCGGGAATCAGGCAGCGTCTCTGGAGATGAAAGAACAGGTGACATTTCGGGCCGAGACCCTTCTTCAGACGGAAAGACACGGGAAAGGGAAAACGAGAGATAGAGGGGTAGACAAAAGTGCTGGAGAAACTCAGCGGGTGCAGCAGCATCTGTGGAGCGAAGGAAATAGGCAACGTTTCGGGCCGAAACCCTTCTTAGGAGAAACTCAGCGGGTGAGGCAGCATCTATGGAGCGAAGGAATAGGTGACGTTTAGGGTCGAGACCCTTCTTCGAAGGAATAGGCGACGTTTCGGGTCTCGACCCGAAACGTCGCCTATTCCTTCCCTCCACGGATGATGCTGCACCCGCTGAGTTCCTCCAGCAGTTTTGTCTACCTGCGATTGTCCAGCATCTGCAGTTCCTTCTCAAACGAGAGATAGGGAGTGGGTGGGGAAAGTGGGGTAACAGAGCCTGTGTGGGGATTGCTGATCGATGGGCCAAAGGGCCTGATCACCAATTCTGCGCTGTTTCTCTAAACTAAGCAAAAATAATCCACAGATCTGGGCAAGTGTGGTGCAGGTACTTGCCCGAAAACCAATACACACTTTGGCAATGGCATTGAAAAAGGTTCATTAATAACTGAGGGGGACTCGAGAACAAAGTTAGAAGCCAGGAGAACATGGAATTGTTGCGTGTCTAAGAAGGAACTGCAGATGCTGGAAAAATCAAAGGTAGACAAAAATGCTGGAGAAACTCAGCGGGTGAGGCAGCATCTGTGGAGAGAAGGAAGGAATAGGAATAGTGAAGGAATAGGTGACGTTTCAGGTCACCTATTCCTTCGAAGAAGGGTCTCGACCCGAAACGTCACCTATTCCTTCGAAGAAGGGTCTCGACCCGAAACGTCACCTATTCCTTCGAAGAAGGGTCTCGACCCGAAACGTCACCTATTCCTTCGAAGAAGGGTCTCGACCCGAAACGTCACCTATTCCTTCGAAGAAGGGTCTCGACCCGAAACGTCACCTATTCCTTCGAAGAAGGGTCTCGACCCGAAACGTCACCTATTCCTTCGCTCCATAGATGCTGCCTCACCCGCTGAGTTTCTCCAGCATTTTTATCTACGAGAGACATAGGCGATCGCTCTAACTTCATGAGACCCGTGCGTTCCTTCTGTCTCCGTCCCTCCCCCACCTTAGGTCACCGACCACTCTGACTGTCCCCTGATTATGTTTTACCTCTGTATGCTTCGATGTCACCTTCCCCAATCTAACAATGAACATTGTCCTTGAGCTTCGTCACCTTTGATCACTCGTTTTCACACCTTACCCTTCCATATCTCTGTGCCCCCGCCCCCCCCCCCCCCCCCCCGGACTCTCAGTCTGAAGAAGGGCCTCGTCCCGAAACATTCGCTGTGATCATTCCTTCTCTCCAGAGACGCCGCCTGTCCCGCTGAGTTACTCCAAGTCAAGTCAAGTCAAGTTTTATTCATTCCTTGCACATACAGTGCAGTGAAATTTGCCAGCAGCGGAACAATTTTAAAAAAAAACACAATTCACAATAAAAATTTAACGCAAACATCCAGCGTGTTTGTCTACTTCCTGAGAAGATTACGGAGATTCGGCCTGTCGAAGAGGATTCTCCTAAACTTCTACAGGTGCACGGTGGAGAGCATGCTGACCGGCTGCATCGTGGCCTGGTTCGGCAACTTGAGCGTCCAGGGGCGGAAAAGAACGCAGAAAGTTGTGAACCACTGCCCAGTCCATCATCGGCTCTGACCTCCCCACCATCGAGGGGATCTATCGCAGTCGCTGCCTCAAAAAGGCTGGCAGTATCATCAAGGACCCACACACCATCCTGGCCACACACACTCATCTCACCACTGCCATCAGGAAGAAGGTACAGGAGCCTGAAAACTGTAACGTTACAGGTTCAGGAACAGCTGCTTCCCCACAGCCATCACGTCACGAACAAACTCTGAGCTCTGAACGGCAAAAGACTATATTTAAGAATAAGGGGTAAGCCATTTAGAACGGAGACGAGGAAACACTTTTTCACACAGAGAGTGGTGGGTCTGTGGAATTCTCTGCCTCAGAGGGCGGTGGAGGCAGGTTCTCTGGATACTTTCAAGAGAGAGCTAGATAGGGCTCTTAAAGATAGCAGAGTCAGGGGATATGGAGAGAAGGCAGGAACGGGGTACTGATTGGGGATGATCAGCCACGATCACATTGAATGGCGGTGCTGGCATGAAGGGCCGAATGGCCTACTCCTGCACCTATTGTCTATGGTCTATTATTTACTATTTATTGAACTTTTTCTTTTTTGTTCCGTTATGTACTATGTTTACATATTTACACGTTCTGTTCAAGTCAAGTGAGTTTATTGTCATGTGTCCCTGGTAGGACAATGAAATTCTTGCTTTGCTAGAGCACAACAGAACATAGTAGGCATTTACTACAAGGCATTCTATAAATATATACACAATGGTCAATATACTGATAAAGTGCAAATAACAGTATTGGCTAGTAATGTTCAGTGTTATGTCCGAGCCAGGTTTAATAGCCTGATGGCTGTGGGGAAGTAGCTATTCCTGAACCTGGTCGTTGCAGTCTTCAGGCTCCTGTACCTTCTACCTGAAGGTAGTAGGGAGATGGAGTGTGGCCAGGATGGTGTGGGTCCTTGATGATACTGCCAGCCTTTTTGAGGCAGCGACTGTGATAGATCCCCTCGATGGAAGGGAGGTCAGAGCCGATGATGGACTGGGCAGTGTTTACTACTTTTTGTCGTCTTTTCCTCTCCAGGGCACTCAAGTTGCCGAACCAAGCCACGATGCAACCGGTCAGCATGCTCTCTACTGTGCACCTGTGGAAGTTAGAGAGAGTCCTCCTTGACAAACCGACTCTCCGTAATCTTCTCAGGAAGTAGAGGCGCTGATGTGCTTTTTTAATAATGGCATCATTGTTCTCGGACCAGGGAAAGATCTTCAGAGATGTGCACGCCCAGGAATTTGAAGCTCTTGACCCTTTCAACCATCGACCCGTTGATATAAACGGGACTGTGGGTCCCCATCCTACTCCTTCCAAAGTCCACAATCAGTTCCTTGGTTTTGCTGGTGTTGAGGGCCAGGTTGTTGTGCTGGCACCATATGTTGTGCCGCAGCAAGTAAGAATTTCATTGTCCCCATCCGGGACACATGGCAACAAAACACTCTTGACTCTAGACTATCATTGAAGTGTGGTTTACCAGTGAGACTTTATCATCCACGCACTCCATACTATTATTAATAAAATGCGTGATTCAGATCGCTATTATATTAGTACGTCACCGCTCGACAGGACTCTTAAATCTCTTCGCTCCGGCACCATCAAACTGATTTAGTATCAGTACTTCATTTAGCTTTAGGGGGCGGAAGAAAGGTCTCGATGTCGTTAAGCTGGAAAGAGCGCAGAGAAGATTTACGAGGATATGCCAGGACTCGAGGGGCCTGAGCTACAGGGAGAGGTTGAGCGGGCTGGGACTCTATTCTTGGAGCGCAGGAGGATGAGGGGTGATTTTATAGAGGTGTGTAAAATCATCAGAGGAATAGATCGGGTAGACGCACAGAGCCTCCTGCCCAGAGTAGGGGAATCGAGAAACAAAGGACATAGGTTTAAGGTGAGGGGGGAAAGATTTGATAGTAACCGGAGGGGCAACATTTTACACAGAGGGTGTATGGGTGTATGGAACGAGCTGCCAGAGGAGGTAGTTGAGGCTGGGACTATCACAATGTTTAAAAAACATATGGACAGGTACATGGATCGGACAGGTTTAGAGGGATATGGGCCAAACGTAGGCAGGTGGGACTAGTGTAGATGGGGCATGTTGGTCAGCATGGGAAAGTTGGGTCGAAGGGCCTGTTTCCACACTGTATGACTCTCTTAGCATCCTGAACCAAAACGTCACCTATCCATGTTCTCCACAGATGCTGCCTGACCCGCTGAGTTACTCCAGCACTCAGTGAAACGTCACCTATCCATGTTCTCCACAGATGCTACATGACCTATGAAAGTCTATGAAAGTAAGCATGCAGGTACAGCAGGCAGTGAAGAAAGCGAATGGCATGTTGGCCTTTATAACAAGAGGAATCAAATATAGGAGCAAAGAGGTCCTTCTGCAGTTGTACAGAGCCCTAGTGAGACCACACCTGGAGTATTGTGTGCAGTTGTGGTCCCCTAATTTGAGGAAGGACATTCTTGCTATTGAGGGAGTGCAGCGTAGGTTACAAGGTTAATTCCCGGATGGCGGGGACTGTCATATGGTGAGAGAATGGAGCAGCTGGGCTTGTACACTTTGGAGTTTAGGAGGATGAGAGGAGATCTCATTGAAACATATAAGATTGTTAAGGGTTTGGACACGCTAGAGGCAGGAAACATGTTCCCGATGTTGGGGAGTCCAGAACCAGGGGCCACAGTTTAAGAATAAGGGGTAAGCCATTTAGAACGGAGATGTGGTGAGTGTGTGGAATTCTCTGCCTCAGAGGTCGTGGAGGCCGTTCTCTGGATGCTTTCAAGAGAGAGCTAGATAGGGCTCTTAAAAATAGCGGTGTCAGGGGATATGGGGAGAAGGCAGGAACGGGGTACTGATTGGGATGATCAGCCATGATCATATTGAATGGCGGTGCTGGGCTCGAAGGGCCGAATGGCCTACTCCTGCACCTATTGTCTATTGTCTATTGTCTATTGTCTATTGACCCACTGAGTTGCTCCAGCACTGTGTGTTCTTCCTGCATTTCAACATGGTTTAATTCCGGATGAACATTTCGGGGACTTTCCCAGTGAGATAAACTAACAATGGACAAACAAGCCTTGAAAACACAAGGACCCAGTTTCCCAACATGTCAAACAAAGGTGAGAAGAAAAGGAACAGTTGAACCGAAGATAGACACAAAATACTCAGCGGACAGGCAGCATCTCTGGAGAGGGGGAATGGGTGACGTTTCGGGTCGAGACCCTTCTGCAGACTGAGAGTCAGGGGAGAGGGAGACTAGAGATATGGAAGGGCAAGGCGTTGAAAATGACAGATCCGTGCAGACGTTGATCAAGACGGTTCATCGGTGGCTGAGGTGGACTGCTTTGATCTGTCATTTTCACACCTTACCCTTCCATATCTCTAGTCTCCCTCTCCCGGACTCCCAACCTACGAAAAGATTCAATGCCCTCCAGCCCTACACAGCACAGAAACAGGCCCTTCGGCCCAAACTTGTCCATGCCAACCCAGTACCAAACCAGGATAGTCCCATTCATACATATGCATGGCAATAATAATCTGGTCTGCATGCAGAAAGATAAATGCACTGCACCTTGGTACTCGGATAATAAGAAAGTGTTGAATCATTGGACCATTGGGGTCAAGGAAAGAGCGTTCACCTCGCGGCCCCGCTTCCACCAATCTCTCCACCGCCACGCACAAGAAGCGACAAGACAGACACCATTGTATGCAGATGCTGAGAAGTGTGTCCAGCTCTGGCTGAACATCCTCTAATCTGTGTGTGGATTCGATTAGAAGAAGATTGAACCATTAACCACGTTTGGCTGGAATCACTCAAAACCATGTGGCAGAGAATTCACAGATTCACTACTCTCTGGGTGAAAAAGGTTTTCCTCATCTCAGTCCTAAATGGCCAACCCTTATTCTTAAACTGTGTGACCCCTGGTCCTGGACTCCTCCAACTAGGGGAACAGTTTTCCTGCATCTCCCCTGTCCTATCCTTTAAGAATTGTATATGTTTCTATAAGATCCCCTCTCATGCTTCTAAATTCCAGTGAATACAAGCCAGTCGACCCATTCTTTCATCATATGTCAGTCCCGGCATCCCGGAATTAAACTGGTGAACCTACGCTGCACTCCACTCAAAAGCAAGAATGTCCTTCCTCAAATTAGGGAGACCAAAATTGCACACAATACTCCAGGTGCCGGTCTCACCAGGGACATGTACTACTGCAGTAGAACCTCCTTGCTCCTAAACTCAAATCCTCTCGCAATGAAGGCCGACATGCCATTGCTTTCTTCACTGCCTGCTGAACATGCTTACTTTCAGTGACTGATGTACAAGCACACCACAGGTCTCGTTGCACCTCCCCCTTCTCCTATCTGACTCCATTCAGATAATAATCTGCCTTCCTGTTCTTTGCCACCAAAGTGGATAACCTCAACATTTATCCACATTATACTGCATCTGCCATGCATCTGCCCACTCACCCAACCTGTCCAAGTCACCTGCAGCCTCATAGATCATCCCTCGCAGCTCACACTGCCACCAGCTTTGTGTCATCACACAAACCTGGCGGGACTGTCATATGCTGAGCGAATGGAGAGGCTGGGGTTGTATACTCTGGAGTTTAGAAGGATGAGAGGGAATCTTATTGAAACGTATAAGATAATTAAGGGTTTGGACATGCCAGAGGCAGGAAACATGTTCCCGATGTTGGGGGGAGTCCAGAACTCAGGGGCCACAGTTTAAGAATAAGGGGTAAGCTCATTTAGAACGGAGATGAGGAAACACTTTTTCACACAGAGAGTTGTGAGTCTGTGGAATTCTCTGCTCAAAGGGCGGTGGAGGCCGGTTCTCTGGATGCTTTCAGAGAGAGCTAGATAGAGCTCTTAAAGATAGCGGAGTCGGGGGATATGGGGAGAAAGGCAGGAACGGGGGGTACTGATTGGGGATGATCAGCCAGTGATCACATTGAATGGCGGTGCTGGCTCGAAGGGCCGAATGGCCTACTACTGCCCCTATTGTCTACTTGTCACTTGCCAAGATACGGAGCTGTCACAAGTTACCACCCAGCGCAGGCGTGGCATGAACTCATTCAGTCCGTGATCCAGGCCAGCGAGACGGATTAGGTGACCTCATCTCCCTGTCTGCTGCGCGGGAAGGAAAGGGAAGGTTTGTTCCCGTGCTCGAGTGCCCTGTGTTTCACTCAGCTGAGGTGCCGCTGCGGTTCAGGCAGGCAGGCAGGCAGCCCCGCTATGTGATTATGTGACTTTAGACATGTTTCTCTCCCCAACCTCCTTCCCATCCATCCACTACTTCACAGCCTCCAGTTGCCGCCCGGCCCAGCCCAGAGTCGAGGTCAGATCGGGACAAGCGAGCTCAGTAGACGAACGCACGCCACAAACACTTCACTTATCTGCTCCAAACACCGTTTTCTTTTTAGTGTAAGAAGGAACTGCAGATGCTGGTTTACATCGAAGGTGGACACAAAATGCTGGAGTAACTCAGCGGGACAGGCAGCATCTCTGGAGAGAAGGAATGGGTGACGTTTCGGGTCTAGTGACCAGTAGAAGCCGAGCAAAGGACCACATTTTTGTGTGACCGGATAGCCCGCAACGAAAGCTTTTCACTGTGTACCTCGGTACAGGTGACACAGCGGGACAGGCAGCATCTCCGGAGAGAAGGAATGGGTGACGTTTCGGGTCGACAACCTTCTTCAGACTGAGAGTCGGGTGAGAGGGAGACACAGAGATAAGGAAGTGTGAGGTGTGAAGACGAGACAGCAAAGGGGACGAAGTTCAAGGAAAATATAGAATGGATCATTGTTAACTCGCGGAAGGTGACAACGAGGCGTGCAGAGGTAAAATATAATCAGGAGGACAGTCAGACTGGTCGGAGAACTAGGGACGGAGAGTGAGGGAAAGCAAGGGTTAGTTGAAGTCAATGTTCATACCGCTGGGGTGTAAGCTACCCAAACGAAATATGAGATGCTGTTCCTCCAATTTGCGTTGGGCCTCACTCTGACAGTGGATGTGGAGAGCATGTTTCCACTAGTGGGAGAGTCTAGGAATAGAGGTCACAGCCTCAGAATTAAAGGTCGTTCTTTTTAGGAAGGAGATGAGGAGGAATTTCTTTATTCAGAGGGTGGTGAATCTGTGGAATTCATTGCCACAGACGGCTGTGGAGGCCAAGTCAGTGGATAGATTATTGATTAGTACAGGTGTCAGGGGTTATGAGGAGAAACATAGAAACATAGAAAATAGATGCAGGAGGAGGCCATTCGGCCCATCGAGCCAGCACCGCCATTCATTGTGATCATGGCTGATCGTCCCCTATCAATAACCCGTGCCTGCCTTCTCCCCATATCCCATTGACTCCACTAGCCCCTAGAGCTCTATCTAACTCTCTCTTAAATCCATCCAATGACTTGGCCTCCACTGCCCTCTGTGTCAGGGAATTCCACAAATTCACAACTCTCTGGGTGAAAACGTTTTTTCTCACCCCAGTCTTAAATGACCTCCCCTTTATTCTAAGACTGTGGCCCCTGGTTCTGGACTCGCCCAACATTGGGAACATTTTTCCTGCATCTAGCTTGTCCAGTCCTTTTATAATTTTATATGTCTCTATAAGACCCCCCCTCATCCTTCTAAACTCCAGTGAATACAAGCCTAGTCTTTTCAATCTTTCCTCATATGACAGTCCCGCCATCCCAGGGATCAATCTCGTGAACCTACGCTGCACTGCCTCAATCACAAGGATGTCCTTCCTCAAATTAGGAGACCAAAACTGTACGCAATACTCCAGATGTCGTCTCACCAGAGCCCTATACAACTGCACTATACAAAAGGAGAAGGCAGGTGAATGGAGTTAGGAGGGAGAGATAGATCAGATCTAATTGAATGGTGGTAGACCTGATGGGCTGAATGGCCTAATTCTGCTCCTTATTCTTTATGACCTTATGAGGAGGCCCAGGCAATGCAGGTAAGCACCTTCAGCTGGCATGGAGGAGCCGGGCCGAAGGGCCTGTTTCCCTGCAGTGTCTGTCCATGACTCTAGGGAGAGGTGTGGTACCAGGGTAGCTCATGCCTACTGCTGGCTGCCTTCACTTCTCAGTAACGGGAAGCAGATGTGTGTGTGTGTGTGTGTACAAGACTTGAGTCACATAGGCAGCCCAGTAAACCTGACACAAGTCACATAGGCGCTTGGAAAAAACATCCCTTCCAAGGCAAGACTCTGTGAGAGAGTTGGTATGGGGGGAGAGTTAGTGTAATGTGACTCCGCGCTTCAAAGCATCGTTTACAACTGCTGTGTACACAGCTGAGACCATCAATTCAACGCCCCTACAGATAGTAGTTTCTTAGCGTCAAGAGTCTTTTATTGTCGTGTGTCTCAGATAGAACAATGATATTCTTGCTTGCAGCAGCTCAACACAATATGGAAACATAGTATAAGAAGGAACTACAGATGCTGGTTTAAACCCAAGATAGACACAAAATGCTGGAGTAACTCAGCGGGTCAGGCAGCATCTGTGGAGAACATGGATAGGTGACGTTTCACACAGTGCTGGAGTAACTCAGCGGGTCAGGCAGCATCTGTGGAGAACATGGATAGGTGACGTTTCACAGAGTGCTGGAGTAACTCAGCGGGTCAGGCAGCATCTGTGGAGCGAAGGAAATGGGCAACCTTTCGGGCCGAAACCCTGAAGGAAATAGGCAACGTTTCGGGCCGAAACCCGGAAGGGTTTCGGGCCGAAACGTTGCCTATTTCCTTCGCTCCATAGATGCTGCCAGAACATGGATAGGTGACGTTTCCTAGAGTGCTGGAGTAACTCAGCGGGTCAGGCAGCATCTGTGGAGGACATGGATAGGTGACGTTTCCTAGAGTGCTGGAGTAACTCAGCGGGTCAGGCAGCATCTGTGGAGAACATGGATAGGTGACGTTTCACAGAGTGCTGGAGTAACTCAGCGGGTCAGGCAGCAACTCTGGAGAGAAGGAATGGGCGACGTTTCGGGTCGAGACCCTTCTTCAACAGAGTACACTGTAAGCGAGATAATAAACGAGAGAGAAAAAAAAGGTTTAGTGTGTGTATACCCTGACATACTCACAAACACACACACATATAGAGCATGTGTATATACACACACACACACACACACACACACACACACACAAACAAACAACAAACAAAGATGATGGTTTAAACTGAAGATAGACCCAAAATGCTGCAGTAACTCAGCGGGACAGGAAGCATCTCCGGAGAGAAGGGATAGAAACATAGAAACATAGAAAATAGGTGCAGGAGTAGGCCATTCGGCCCTTCGAGCCTGCACCGCCATTCAATATGATCATGGCATGATCAGTATCCTGTACCTGCTTTCTCTCCATACCCCCTGATCCCTTTAGCCACAAGGGCCACATCTAACTCCCTCTTAAATATAGCCAATGAACTGGCCTCAACTACTTTCTGTGGCAGAGAGTTCCACAGCTGTGGGTCGAGACCCTTCTTCAGACTCTATCCTCAGTAGTTTAATAGAACCACTTGTCAGGTCTGGCATGAAGCAAGACCACAATTATTTAGTCTGGAGCCACCCGCTGGTGCTTATAGTCGCACTGCTCAGCGTTTAAGAATGTGCACTTACACTCACGTACAAGTGCAAGTCATCCTTTCTTTCAAAACTCTCCACGATCGTACCTCTATCCTTCAGACACAGAACTGTAGGGCACAGGAACTGGCCCTTCGGCCTACAATGTCGGTGCCCAACATGACGCAGGTAAAAAACTCTGAGAGATACCACCCTGAGAGTGAATTCATTGCTTCTCATCTTTGTTCAAGTGGTTCAATTAGTTTAGTTTAGCTCAGAGATACAGCGCGGAAACAGGCCCTTCAGCCCACAATGTCCGTGCTGACCTGCGATCCCCGCACACTAACACCATCAATACACAATAGACAATAGGTCCAGGAGTAGGCCATTTGGCCCTTCGAGCCAGCACCGCCATTCAATGTGATCATGGCTGATCGGGGTGGGAGATTGCAACCCCGGGGTGTCAGGACTTTCATATGAAGAAAGACTGGATAGACTTGGCTTATACTCGCTAGAATTTAGGAGATTGAGGGGGGATCTTATAGAAACATACAAAATTCTTATGTGGTTGGACAGGCTAGATGCAGGAAGATTGTTCCCGATGTTGGGGAAGTCCAGGACAAGGGGTCACAGCTTAAGGATAAGGGGGAAATCCTTTAAGACCGAGATGAGGAAAAACTTTTTCACACAGAGAGTGGTGAATCTCTGGAACTCTCTGCCACAGAGGGTAGTTGAGGCCAGTTCATTGGCTATATTTAAGAGGGAGTTAGATGTGGCCCTTGTGGCTAAAGGGATCAGGGGGTATGGAGAGAAGGCAGGTACGGGATACTGAGTTGGATGATCAGCCATGATCATATTGAATGGCGGTGCAGGCTCGAAGGGCCGAATGGCCTACTCCTGCACCTATTTTCTATGTTTCTATGTAACCTTCACGTGTTCCACCACGTTTCAACAAATGCAATCGACCTGCCGTGCACAAACACAAGATCAAACAGAACAAGTTGTCTTGCAATGTTAGGCTGTGCATGCCATACGCAAGAAGAAGAAGATGGCTGATCATCCCCAATCAGTACCCCGTTCCTGCCTTCTCCCCATATCCCCTGACTCCGCTATCTTCAAGAGCCCTATCTAGCTCTCTCTTGAAAGTATCCAGAGAACCGGCCTCCACCGCCCTCTGAGGCAGAGAATTCCACAAGACACCAGGGACAATTTTACAATGTTACCGAAGCCAATTAACCTGCAAACCTGTACGTCTTTGGAGTGCGGGAGGAAACCGGAGCACCCGGAGAAAACCCACGCGGTCACGGGGAGGGGGGAATTAAAGTACAAACCCCATACAGACAGCGCCCGCAGTCGGGATCGAACCTGGGACTCCGGCGCTGTGAGGCACCAACTCTACCGCTGCACCACCGTGCCGCCCCTCCTGTCCACATGAAGGAGTCCGCACGTCAGGATATTGTGTTTCGAACATTGTCGCTGAAGTCTGAAAACCAAATTTTCACTGGAGCATCTGTCGTCTACAGAGCAACAATGGGCGGTGACCTATGGTCGTGAATATATTCGTGCGAATGTGGTTCTGACCTGCCCACGACCTGATTGATCCCTTAAACAATGACCAACTCACTGGGGTCGATAAAAGAAACCACTTCCTTGATGCTGAATTACAATTAGCTTCAACGATTTGGCCCAGCGGTAGAGTTGCTGCCTCACAGCGCCAGAGACACGGGTTCGATCCCGACCACGGGTGCTGTCTGTACGGAGTTTGTACCTTCTCCCTGGGCCGTGACCTGCGTGGGTTTTCTCCGGGTGCTCCGGTTTCCTCCCACACTCCAAAGGCGTGCAGGTTTGTCGGTTAATTCGGCTTCTGTAAATATGAAATTGCCCCGAGCGTTTAGGAAAGTGTTAGTGTACGGGGATCGCTGGTCGGCTTCCCACACTGTATCTCTAAAGTCTAAAAGTCTAAAACCTAGAGCAAAGGCCTAAATACAGGCAAGTGGGACTACCTCCGATAGACACCAGAGACAGAATGGATGGGATGGGCCGAAATGCCTGAAGTGTCTGAAGAAGGGTTTCAGCCCGAAACGTTGCCTATTTCCTTCGCTCCATAGATGCTGCCGCACCCGCTGAGTTTCTCCAGCATTTTAGTCTACCTTCGATTTTCCAGCATCTGCAGTTCCTTCTTAAGCAAACGCCTGTTTCCATGCTCGGTTTGGTGATACAGCACGGAAACAGGCCCTTCGGCCCACCGGGTGCGCGCCAACCAGTGATCCCCGCACATCAACACTATCCTACCCACAACTAGGGACAATTTTTACATTTACTCCAAGCCAATTAACCTACAAACCTGGACGTCTTTGGAGTGTGGGAGGAAACCGAAGATCTCGGAAAAAACCAACGCAGGTCACGGGGAGAAGGTACAAACTCCGTACAGGCAGCGCCCGTATTGGGGATCGAACCTGAGTCTCCAGCGCTGCATTCGCTGTAAGGCATCAACTCTACCGCTGCGCCACCAGAGGTGTGGTACCAGATTAGTAAAGGCCTTCTGTCGGCCTGTTTCTGACTGTATGTCTGAAATCTAAAGTCCAAAGTACAGTAAAAAGGTTTGTGTTACATGCTATCTAATCATATCAGATGATACCACACATACTGTAGATAAAATCTAGTCATTCTCAAGTACAATAGGTCGAGCACAGGGGAAGTTGTAAGGTGCAGAATACAGAAACAAGGAACCGCAGATGCCGGTTAATACACAAAAGGGCACAAAGTGCTGGAGTAACTCAGCTGGACGACGTCTCTGGAGAAAATGGATAGGTGACCTTTAGACAGTCGAGCATAAATTAGATATTAGTACAGGTGTCAGGGGTTTTGGGGAGAAGGCAGGAGAATGTGGTTGAGGTCTGAAGAAGGGTCTCGACCCAAAACGTCACCCATTCCTTCTCTCCAGAGATGCCGCCTGTCCCGCTGAGTTACTCCAGCATTTTGTGCCTGTCTTCGGTTCAATAGACAATAGGTGCAGGAGTAGGCCATTCGGCCCTTCGAGCCAGCACAGCCATTCAATGTGATCATGGCTGGTCATCCCCAATCAGTACCCCGTTCCTGCCTTCTCCCCTTATCCCCTGACTCCACTACCTTTAAGAGCCCTATCTAGCTCTCTCTTGAAAGTATCCAGAAAACCGGCCCCCACCGCCCTCTGAGGCAGAGAATTCCACAGACTCACCACTCTCTGTGAGAAAAAGTGTTTCCTCGTCTCCGTTCTAAATGGCTTACCCCTTATTCTTAAACTGTGGCCCCTGGTTCTGGACTCCCCCAACATCGGGAACATGTTTCCTGCCTCTAGCGTGTCCAAACCCTTAACAATCTTATATGTTGCAGATACTGGTTCAAACCAGCATCTGCACAGTTCCTTCCGACACAATAGATCTGCCAAGATTGAATGGCGGCGTAGGCTTGATGGGCCGAATGGCCTAATTCTGCTCCTATCACTTGTGAACTGATGAGCTTATGAATAGCCATGTGCTTTACCTCTCCTCCCGAGATAATATCGCCAAAATCTTTCTCCGTCGCTTGCCCCCCCAGCAACCAAGTTTGAAGACAAGTCTCTAGATGAGAGCGGCAGTTGTGGAGCTCCAACCGGCGCGGCCTTGTTGGCTACGGAAGCCGCGGCCCCAGTTCGGAAGCGGCCGTTCCAGGGTTCCCAGGCCGCTGGGAGGATTCTCCCGACGCCGAAACAACATCACCCAGCGAGAACGGCCTGGAACATCGGGCCTCTGTAGAGGCAACTGTGGAGGCCTAAATGGGCCCCGACTATGGGTGAACTAATAATAATAATAATGGATGGGATTTATATAGCGCCTTTCTAATACACAAGGCGCTTTACATCGCATTATTCATTCACTCCTCAGTCACACTCGGTGGTGGTGAGCTACTTCTGTAGCCACAGCTGCCCTGGGGCAGACTGACGGAAGCGTGGCTGCTAATCTGCGCCTACGGCCCCTCCGATCACCACCAATCACTCACACACATTCACACACATTCACACGCAGGCAAAGGTGGGTGTAGTGTCTTGCCCAAGGACACAACGACAGTATGCACTCCAAGCGGGATTCGAACCGGCTACCTTCCGGTTGCCAGCCGAACAGCCCATTGCGCCATCTGTCGTCCTGGGGTTGGGGACTGGACTTTGTGCCTTCTCTCATGGTGGGAGCCATTGTGGGGGGGATGTTCAGTGTTAAGACTATCTTGGTGTTGTGTCTGTATTCTCTTCTCTTTTTTGAGTGCTGATAAATGGCAAAAAGCATTTAACTTCACTACACCCGGGTGTATGTGAATGTGACAAATAAAATATCTTGTATCTTGAATCTTGAATCCTGTCTTTCAGTGACTGCATGGATTTGCACATCAATGCTGGTCGGGGAACAAAGGTTATATTCAACACTGAAGGTCAGCAGTGTTGCTCTTCACACATGACTAAGTCCAGTCCCGGGGCATGGAAAATGGGAACAGGAATTTACATCAGAAACACAGCGCGGAAACAGGCCCTTCGGCCCACCGAGTCCATGCCAACCATCGATCACCCGTTCACACCAGTTCTAGGTCATCCCACTTTCTCATCCACTCCCTACACACTAGAGGGCCGATTAAACCCACAAACCCGCATGTCTTTGGCATGTGGGAGGAAACTTCAAGAGAGAGTTAGATTTAGCTCTTGGGGCTAACGGAATCAAGGGATATGGGGAGAAAGTTGGAACGGGGTACTGATTTTGGATGATCAGCCATGATCCTAGAAACATAGAAAATAGGTGCAGGAGGAGGCCATTCGGCCCTTTGAGCCAGCACTGCCATTCATTGTGATCGTCCCCAATCAATAACCCGTGCCTGCCTTCTCCCCATATCCCTTGATTCCACCAGCCCCTAGAGCTCCATCTAACTCTCTCTTAAATCCATCCAGTGATTTGGCCTCCACTGCCCTCTGTGGCAGGGAATTCCATAAATTCACAACTCTCTGGGTGAAAAAGTTTTTTCTCACCTCAGTCTTAAATGGCCTCCCCTTTATTCTAAGACTGTGGCCCCCTGGTTCTGGACTCGCCCAACATTGGGAACATTTTTCCTGCATCTAGCTTGTCCAGTCCTTTTATAATTTTATATGTTTCTATAAGATTCCCCCTCATCCTTCTAAACTCCAGTGAATACAAGCCTAGTCTTTTCAATCTTTCCTCATATGACAGTCCCGCCATCCCAGGGATCAATCTCGTGAACCTACGCTGCACTGCCCCAATCATATTGAATGGCAGTGCTGGCTCGATGGGCCGAACGTTCTACTCCTGCACCTATTTTCTTTGTTTCTATGTTTCTATGAAACCGGAGCACCCATGCAGTCACAGGGAGAACGTGCAAACTCCGCACAAACAGCACCCGTGGTCCGGATCAAACTCTACCCGACCAGCGATCACCCAGACTCTCGTTCTATTCCCACATGCTAGGAGTAATTTAGAAGGCCAATTAACCGACAAACCTGCGCAACTTTGGGATGTGTGGAGGGAAGCCGGAGCACCCAGAGGAAACCCACACGGTCTGTATCCCTTTATTTCCCGAAAAAGGGTCTCGACCCAAAACGTTGCCCATTCTTTCTCTCTAGAGATGCTGCCGGTCCTGCTGAGTTACTCCAGCACTTTGTGTCTATCTTTGGTTTAAACCAGCTTCTGCAGTTCCTTCCTTCACATACCCGTTATCTCCTTGCTGCTCATGTGACAGATTCCTCTTGTATCTGCCACATTGGGCTGGCACGGTGGCGCAGCGGGTAGAGTCGCTGCCTCACAGCGCCTGAGATCCAGGGTTCGATCCCGACTCTGGGTGCTGTCTGTACGGAGTTTGTACGTTCTCCCCGTGACCTGCGTGGGTTTCCTCCGGGTGCTCTGGTTTCCTCCAAAGGTGTGCAGGTCTGTAGGTTAAAATATACAATTCAATAGACAACAGGTGCAGGAGTAGGCCATTCGGCCCTTCGAGCCAGCACCGCTGTTCAATGTGATCATGGCTGATCGTCCCCAATCAGTACCCCGTTCCTGCCTTCTCCCCATATTCCCTGACTCTGCTATCTTTAAGAGCCCTATCTAGCTCTCTCTTGAAAGTATCCAGAGAACCGGCCTCCACCGCCCTCTGAGGCAGAGAATTCCACAGACTCACCACTCTCTGTGAGAAAAAGTGTTTCCTCGTCTCCGTTCTAAATGGCTTACTCCTCATTCTTAAACTGTGTGGCCCCTGTTTCTGGACTCCCCCAACATCGGGAACATGTTTCCTGCCTCTAGCGTGTCCAAGCCCTTAACAATCTTATATGTTTCAATGAGATCCCCTCCCATCCTTCTAAACTCCAGAGTGTACAAGCCTCGCAAAAAGCCTCGCAAATTGCCCCTAGTGCGTAGGATAGAACTAGTGTGCGGGGATTGCTGGTCGGCACAGACTCGTTGGGCCGAAGGGCCTGTTACCACGCTATGTCTCTAAACTAAACCACAAGCGGGCAACTGGAATGAGTTCTATTTGGCAAGGTGGACAGGGGGGGGGGGGGGATTTGAGAGATTGTCTGTCAATCTCAACATAATTCACTGTGACAAAACTCTTTGGCTTTTCTCAGACACCAGCCGACAATCTTCAATGCCCCCCCCCCCCCCCGACTCTTTTCAAAGCCTTGCTGCTTAATTTGGGGCGCAGTATAATTGAGGAAACCGTGTCCCTAAATAGTAACGGCAGGGCTTTTGGATAAGGCCTGCCGTAACCATGGCAACCTTGGGTACTGACTGCCGGCCATTTCCATTCAGGCCTCTTCACGGGAGGATCGGGTATCCGGGGCGACTGTGCTGTCCCGGGTTTCCACGGCAACGGACGACCCTCCGAAACAGGATCTGGGGAACCGTGCGTTCAAAGGTAGAATCACCCATAGTGAGGATTAGGCTGATGGAGGGCCTCGACCCGAAACGTCACCTATCCATGTTCCCCACAGATGCTGCCTGACCCGCTGAGTTACTCCAGCACTCTGTGAAACGTCACCTATCCATGTTCTCCACAGATGCTGCCTGACCCGCTGAGTTACTCCAGCACTCTGTGAAACGTCACCTATCCATGTTCCGGCAGCATCTATAGAGCGAAGGAAATAGGCAACGTTTCGGCCCGAAACCCTTCCGGGTTTCGGCCCAAAACGTTGCCTATTTCCTTCAGGGTTTCGGCCCGAAAGGTTGCCCATTTCCTTCGCTCCACAGATGCTGCCTGACCCGCTGAGTTACTCCAGCACTCTGTGAAACGTCACCTATCCATGTTCCCCACAGATGCTGCCTGACCCGCTGAGTTACTCCGACGGACTCGAAGGGCTGGTAATGGCCTGCTCCTGCACCTATTGTCTATTGTCCTGCTGAGTTACTCCAGCATTTTGTGTCCAGCTTTGGTTTTAACCAGCAGCTGCAGTTACTTCCGACACTCTTCACTCATAGCTGCATGGCCAGTTGCCTCACAAGCCTCCTGGATCTGTTTGTTGACATCAGCCTATTAAGGCAGAGAGGCTACAGAGTGCCTGTATGTTTAGCAAATTGATAAGGCCCATCCACTGTTGATGTGACCGAGGTCAAGTATGTCGAGCTAATGACTCATGAAAAGGTCATTTTAATTAGTTTTTTTTTAGTTTAGACATACAGCGCAGAAACAGGCCCTTCGGCCCACCGAGTCCATGCTGCCCAGCAAACCCCGCGCACTATCTCGATCCTACACACACTAGAGACAATTTCATTTATACCAAGCCAATTAACCTGCACGTCTTTGGAATGTGGTAGGAAACCGTAGATAGACACAAAATGCTGGAGTAACTCAGCGGGTCAGGCAGCATCGGTGGAGAACATGGATAGGTGACGTTTCACAGAGTGCTGGAGTAACTCAGCGGGTCAGGCAGCATCGGTGGAGAACATGGATAGGTGACGTTTCACAGAGTGCTGGAGTAACTCAGCGGGTCAGGCAGCATCTCTAGAGAACATGGGTAGACGACATTTCATAAGATCATAAATGATAGGAGCAGAATTAGGCCATTCAGCCCATCAAGTCTACTCCACCATTCACTCATGGCTGATCTATCTCTCCCTCCTAACCCCATTTTCCAGATTTCTCCCCATAACCGTTGACACCCGTACTAATCAAGAATCTATCTCTGCCTTAAATATATCCACAGATTCACCACCCTCTGACTAAAGAAATTCCTCCGCATCTTCCTAAAAGAACGTCCTTTTATTCTGAGGCTGTGACCTCTAATCCTAGACTCTCCCACTAGTGGACTCATCCTCTCCACATCCATCCTGTCCAGACCTTTCACTATTCGGTAAGTTTCAATGCTGTCTCCTCAACTTTCTAAACTCCAGCGAGTACAGGCCCAGTGTCAAAAACAGGTCAGGACCATTCTCCAGACTGGACTAGAATAGAATGTGGAACAGGTACAGAAGTGTGAAAACACACACCTCCAGATTTGGTGGGCGGCGCGACTTTTCGTTGCAGCGGCCTCTGCAGTCCGTCTGTCTTTTTATTATTTTTGTCTCGTTTTTATGTAGTTTTTATTATTTTTTTTTGTCGGGGTATGTGTGTGGGGGGTTGGGGGTGGGAAACTTTAAAATCTTTCCGCTGCACGGGAGACCCGACCTTTTCTTTGTCGGGTCTCCGTTGTCGTTGGGGCTGGGCAACGTGGAGCGGCCTCCAGCAGGAACGACCTGGGGCTCCCGTGGAGCTGCGGACTACTCACCGTCAAGGGGCTGGCTGAGTCCGGAGCGGGTGGAGCTGTGGTGGAGACAATCGCTGCTGCGACCCGACCGCCGGAGATTCAGAGGCTACAACCGCGGGTCTGGCGGACGGCAACACTGGAAGCCCGCGGGTCCCCTGGTGGGAGACTGCTTTTCGGGGCTTCCGCAGCGGCGACTTCTCCCGCCCGAGTTGCGGGGTTGAGGAGCACCTGGAGCGGGGCTTTATACCCCCGCGCGGCTTGGAATGGCTGCTGGACTTTGCGGGCGAGACCAAGACCCGGTGCACGACCTTGCATCACCCGGCGTGGCTTTAATGGCTGCGGGACAATCACCATCGCCCGCCGGGGGCTTTGACTTTGACATCGGGGGGGGGGGGGGGGGAGTGCAGTGGAGAGATACGTTATTTTTGCCTTCCATCACAGCGTTGTGATGGATGTGTGTGTAAATTGTGTTGTGTCTCGGGTCTTCTTTGTTTTGTATTGTATGGCTGCAGAAACGACATTTCGTTTGGACCTCAAGGGGTCCAAATGACAAATTTGTCCCTCAAAAGACAAATTGAATTGGAATTGGAAATTGAATTGGAATTGGAATTCAGGGACAGTTTCTTCCCAGCTGTTATCAGGCAACCGAACCATCCTACCACAACCAGAGAGCGGTCCTGAACTACTATCTACCTCATTGGTGACCCTCGGACTATCTTTGATCGGACTTTACTGGCTTTACCTTGCACTAAACGTTATTCCCTTTATCCTGTATCTATACACTGTGGACGGCTCGATTGTAATCATGTATTGTCTTTCCGCTGACTGGTTAGCACGCAACAAAAGCTTTTCACTGTACCTCGGTACACGTGACAATAAACTGAACTAAACTGGATATGAAGTGATCATCGTAAAATAAATCACAAGAGTCCAGAATATTCTTCATTTCCACCAGTGATCTGGATTTGGCAGGGAGACAGCAACAGTTGATGGTTAGATGGACTGTGGTCTCGACCTGAAACGTCACCCATTCCTTCTCTCCAGAGATGCTACCTGGCCCACTGAGTTATTCCAGCATTGTGTCCATCTGTAGACATCACAGGAACAGATCTAGTGTCGAATATAATGTTTCAGCTACAGAGAAAGTGCGGGTTTTCTTTTTAAAGTGCAAGGGATGCAACGAGGTAGATCGGAAGATCAAAGAGCAGAGTGAATCACGCCCCCCCCCCTCCCCAACTGCAAAGTAAGCCGTAAATGCCCTCAGACCCCATTAAAAAAACTCCACAAAGCTGCTTTCTTTAAACAGGTTTTATTATTGTTCCAGCAAATGTAAAATTCTGCATATTCAGGAAAAGGTGTTCCCTGTATTTTCTGCCGATATTTCCTCACCAGTAACGGCAAGTGCTGTACATACGTACGCAGCAGACGCAACATGCCAGGCAGTCGGGAGAGAATCCTCTCCTTCTCTGAACAACCATAAATAAAGTCAGCATGTTTGGACACATGTCCTTACTACAAAAAAAAAAATGTACATGAAAATTAACACTCGATCGATTAACTATAACTCGCGCCAGTCGATCTTTAGTCGACCCAACAGAAAATAAAAAACAAACGTATTCAATTGGAATGAGAACGCTGCTATAGAAACGCTTTGGTGAATGTCCACAAAAGTTGCTTCACACTCTGAGAGTGTTAAGGTCATGTCCCGCTTATCAACGCTATTTTTTTCAGCGGCTTGACGGCACCCGTCATTAGTCGCACCAGCAGGTGGCCGAAAGTTTTCAACGTGTCGAAAACCCAGCGGCGACCAGAAAAAGGTACGACTCTTTGGGCGACCACTCGCGATCATGGAGGCCACTACTCTCGACATGTCGCGCGGGGTGACGCCTGTATTTGGTGGTGAGTAGTCGCCCAAAGAGTCGTGCCTTTTTCTGGTCGCCGCTGGATATTCAACAGGTTAAAAATTTTCGACCACCTGCTGCGACTATAACGGGTGCCGGCAAGTCGGCGGAAAAAAATAAAAATCGCGTAAGTGGGACGGGCCCTTTACTTAGACTGTCCAATTTCTCTTTGGACTCCTGTCCCTTGCAACCATCTCATTCCCTTAACTCCACCTCATCTTTAAATAAGACTAATTAAAGGAGACCGAGCCAAAACAACATTGCTTAAACCTATTGGAAGCCTACTCCACCCCCTCTCCCCCCCCCCAAATCCTACCTCCCTCATCCAAGTTCCTCTACCCCCCCCCCCCCACCCCCCAAACCAAACCCGACAGATAAATAACATTTGTGCAATGATGCATGTATTAGCGAAGGGATCAAACATGAATATCATGCTGAGGATGGACACAAAAAGCTGGAGTAACTTGGCGGGTCAGGCAGCATCTATGGAGGAAAGGAACGGCCGACGTTTTGGGTCGAGACCCTTCTTCGAATATTCCTTCGATTATATTTCATTTCCCGCCTCAGGTCATTGCTAGTTACATCTTCTGGGTGCTTCCGAAGGCTTGGCAAAAGATTCAATCGATACGAAGTCTCTGACAGCCTTCTGTCCGAGCGCCAATTCAGCATAGACGATCGGCTTTTTGTCCCAAACTTACCACAATGTGAGGAGATTCATCAGTTCTACAACATCCCACTGCGGACTGACATCAAATCGATGTGCAAATTTGATCGCATCTGCTAGTCAGCACAAAGGCGCAAGTCGCTCAGGTCTGTCGGAGGGTCTGGACCCGAAACGTCACTGATCCCGTCCTCTCCAGGAATGCTGCCCGACCTGCCGAGTTGCTGCAGCTTTGTGTGTCCATCTTCGGTGCAAACCAGCATCTGCAGTTCTTTCCCACACACACACACGAGTATCACGCTGCAGGTTTGCCAATGGGGAGAGCTGCAGTGTTCCACAGCTCCCAAGTGCATCTTTAAAGACCCCCTCTCCCTTAAACCCAAACCACATCAACGCCGCTGAGCCCGCCAGCCGCGTGGGGAGTGGCGCAGTAGGCACTACGGTTTCACCGTGTCCTCCTGGGCAGCTCCGCGGGGGCAGTCAGCGGCAACGATAAGACCACGTCGGCACGCGTGGATCTAGAGGGAACAAACTCAGACCTTCGGTAACACCAGCCACCTCCGGTGCAGTGAAAATTGCACTGTTGATTGGCAAACTGCACGCACGCACACACACACACACAATATTAAAATGCACAGGCATTTTGCACACCCCCAACCTCCTCGTCTCTGGCGACCGCTTCCAAGATGGGAGCCTTGCGTCGTGCCCAGAGGCGACTCGCGGTGAGGGAACACTGGGGTGGGGGTGGGGGCTTGCACACTGTTCCACGAACGCTGGCGTTACACGTCAGCCAACGCAGAAAATCAAACGCAACGCTGACGCACTATTCCATGCGTCGCAAACGGGACGCAAGACACGACCAGGTCTTGGCTCCTGTTCACGCCAGGAAGTGGTGGTGGTGGAGGTCGCTTCTCTTTCATCACAGCAATATAACACCCCTCATCTAAAGGAATCCATTTAGTTCTGGACACTTCACACTGCAGTTTGTGCCAGGACTCGGGGTGGGGGTGGGGGGGGGGGTGCAAAACATGAACTTCACGCGAAGGCGGACACAAAATGCTATTTGGAGTAACTCAGCGGGTGAGGCAGCATCTACGGAGAGAAGGAAATGGGTGACGTTTCGGGTCAAGACCCGCTGAGGTACTCCAGCATTTTGCGTCCACCTTCGATTTTATCCAGCGCCGGCAGTTCTTTCTTACACGTGGACTCCACGCGTACGTGTGTGCCTGTGAATGCACACGGGCCACACACTCCCAATGGTTCCCGCCCGTAAACACAGGCAGCCGCTCAGGAGCAACATCCACATCTCACACACAAGCACAAACATAAATAGGTAGTGAAATAGTACAAGCCAAAAACAACATTGGTCACTTGGAAATCTCAGTTCTCTCATAAATATTTGTGCAGAAGATCATTTCACTAGCTGCAATGTTCTGTAGTTCAACTGATCACTCACACAATAGGTGTGTGTGTGTGTGTATGCATGCGTTTGTCTGTAATGTATGTGTGTGTATGTGTGAGCGTGAGTGTGTATGTATGCGTGTATGTGTGAGCGTGTATGTGTGAGCGTGCGTGTGTATGTGTGTGTATGTATGTGTGAGTATGTATGTGTGTGCGAGTGTGTGTGTATGCGTATGAGCGTGCGTGCATGCAAGGGTCTGTGTATGCGTGTGTGTGTGAGCGTGCGTGTGTATGTGTGAGTGCGTGTGTGTGAGCGTGTGTGTGTGAGCGTGTGTGTGTGAGCGTGTGAGCGTGTATGTGTGAGCGTGTATGTGTGAGCGTGTATGTGTGCGTGCGTGTGAGCATTTTCAGGAACAGAGTTGGTGTTCATGTATTTAAAGACTGTACAATGCAATGATTACAGAAACAGGAAAATAGAATCCAGTCGTGTCGCTATTTACATTTTGTACACGATACAATACACCCCACCAACGAGATGCAACGGGCTATTTACAACCGGCAGAACAGGTTTCATTCACCAGATAAACTTGCGAGACAGCGGCCAAAAGTTCAGGGCAAAACTTCACAATCCATCTTCTGCAATAACGTCCATCCTTGTCCAGAACAAGCAATCCAGTGTTTCTCGACAGAAGGGGAGGGGGAGGAGGGGCGTGGGTTATTTCTTGTAAAAAACAAACCAATACGACCACTCCCGAAATTATAAAAAAAAAAAAAGAAAAAAAAGATGGATTCATTCTTGGACGGAGATGGTCACCACGGCTTCTGAAGGTCGAGGCATCTCACTTACATTCTGTGTGGGGAGAAGAGATCAGGATTATAATCGGAGATTTTAAATTTGCGTTCAAAATGCAAACACAATACATTGTCATCCGCATGCATGCAAGACAGCTAGGCAGCTACAGAAATGAAGCTTGCTTGTAAAAGGGTTGATGTGCAGGAATCTTAGTTCGCAATCGAGCACCTGGCTCGGCCCCAGTAGCTTGGAGCTCCCTCACCCAGACCAGACCCGCCACCAATGTAGATGTAGCCCAGTCCATCACACAGACCACACTCCACCATTGTGGATGTAGCCCAGTCCATCACACACAGACCACACTCCCCACCTTTGTAGATGTAGCCCAGTCCGTCACACAGACCACACTCCCCACCATTGTAGATGTGGCCCAGTCCATCACACAGACCACACTCCCCACCTTTGTAGATGTAGCCCAGTCCGTCACACACGACCACACTCCCCACCATTGTAGATGTAGCCCAGTCCGTCACACAGACCACACTCCCCACCATTGACTCCATCTACACTTCACGCTGCCTCGGGAAAGCAGCCGACATAATCAAAGACTTGTCCCACCCCGGTCATTCCTTCATCTCCCCGCTCCCGTCCGGCAGAAGGTACAGAAGCTTGAAAGCGCCCACCACCCAGACTCAGGAACAGCTTCTTCCCCTCTGTTATCAGGCTTCTGAACGGCCCTTCCATAAGCTAGGGTACTGTCCGATTCACCTCGACCCCATTGCGGACATTGGACTTTGTCTGTGGAACTGATGCGCTACAATGCTGAGAACAATATCCTGCACTCTGTGTCTTCCCCTTTGCTCTGCCTGTTGGACTGGAGTTTGACTTAATTGTATTTATGTAGAGTATTAACTGATCTGATCTGATTGCAGGCAAAACAAGGCTTTTCACTGCACCTCAATACACGTGACAATGCAGTAATTTTTAAACTGTTGTTAGTAAACTGTTGTAATTTTTATTCATTCACAACACAATATGCGACTGACACCAGTAAATTATTTAAGAAGGAACTGCAGATGCTGGAAAATCAAAGGTAGACAAAAGTGCTGGAGAAACTCAGCGGGTGCAGCAGCATCTATGGAGCGAAGGAAATAGGCAACGTTTCGGGCCGAAACCCTTCCGGGTTTCGGCCCGAAACGTTGCCTATTTCCAGAAGGGTTTCGGCCCGAAAGGTTGCCTATTTCCTTCGCTCCATAGATGCTGCTGCACCCGCTGAGTTTCTCCAGCACTTTTGTCTCCCACCAGTAAATTATTTCCCATTCCTACCATCCTCTCACGGAGGGGACTTAAGTCACGAGGCCACACTAAGAATATTGTACAGGAAAGAACTGCAGATGCTGGTTTTAAATCAAAGGTAGACACAAAATGCTGGAGTAACTCAGCGGGACAGGCAGCACCTCTGGAGAGAAGGAATGGGTGATGTTTCGGCTTCAGACTGAAGAAGGGTCTTGACCCAAAACGTACACTTTGACAATAAGCTGACAGTGTACACTCGCCCACAAAACCCACCCAAGTAACACACCCCATTGCATCACGTGCCAGCTTGGCTTCCACATCAGTGCCTCCACACATTTCATTTATCCCTAAATTGCAACAAAAAAAAATTGAATCTTCCAGTGAAAGATTTCATTTTTTCCAATAACTTGGCCTTTAGCGAGCTAGAACACCACAGCTTCTGTGGGCAGCAGCATAGATTTACCTTGTTACCTTTGAAGGATTAGCAAGGATACAAAATGAAATATAGTTCGTCTGAGGCCAATGGAAGTGATGAGGGAGCGGTGAAAATAAGAAGGAGAGAGCGTTTAATGACAGGGTTAAGTTGCAGCAACATCCCACAAATTCAACCAGACCCCGCTTATAACAAAACAGGTTCGGTTAGGATTGATCGGTTTGTAAAGAGGTGCAGCAGTGAGTGGGCCGGGGCAGATCGGTAACGCAGCGGTAGAGTTGCTGTCTCTCAGCGCCAGAGGCCCTGGTTCGATCCTGACTACGGGTGCTGTCTGTACGGAGTTTGCACGTTCTCCCCGTGGGTTTTTCTCCGGGTGTTCCGGTTTCCTCCCACACTCATAGATACATAGATACATAGAAAATAGGTGCAGGAGTAGGCCATTCAATATGATCATGGCTGATCATCCAACTCAGTATCCTGTACCTGCCTTCTCTCCATACCCCCTGATCCCTTTAGCCACAAGGGCCACATCTAACTCCCTCTTAAATATAGCCAATGAACTGGCCTCAACTACCCTCTGTGGCAGAGAATTCCAGAGATTCACCACTCTCTGTGTGAAAAAGTTTTTTCTCATCTCGGTCTTAAAGGATTTCCCCCTTATCCTTAAGCTGTGACCCCTTGTCCTGGACTTCCCCAACATCGGGAACAATCTTCCTGCATCTAGCCTGTCCAACCCCATAAGAATTTTGTACGTTTCTATAAGATCCCCTCTCAATCTCCTAAATTCTAGCGAGTATAACTCCAAAGACGTGGGGGTTCGTAGGTTAATTGATTTGGTGTAAAAGTAACTTGTCCCCGGTGCGTGTAGGGTAGTGTTAGCATGCAAGGATCTCTGGCCAGAGCGCACTCGATGGGCCAAAGGGCCTGTTTCAGCGCTGTTATCTCTAAACTGAACTAAACTAAAAAAAATTGTTCTCCAGACATACAGGTTTGGAGGTTAATTGTAAATTGTCCCTAGTGTGTGTAGGATAGTGTTAGTGTGCGGTGGGGGGGGGGGGGGGGGAGGGGGGAGGAATCGCTGGTCAGTGCAGCGAAGGGCCTGTTTCTGCACCGTCTTATACTGTTCAAATTTCATCTCGATATGAATTCACAGGCAGCAGGAAAAAGCGTTCGCACAGAGAAAAACGAGATATACTTACAGACAAGACTTTCCTAATAAAGGCTAGCGGGAAAGAGGAAAGAGGCGGGAAAGAGAAATAGCATAAGAACAAAAATTATTAAATAAGCAAAAACCAGACAGCACAGTCAAAAAGGATACGGTTGTATTACTCATTAGATCTACAATGAAGCACAGGTTGTAGACTTGCTATAAAACATCCTATTGACAGCAAAGCAGACTTGGCATGGCATCACAGCGCTTTGCTTTGAAGAAATGTAGACAATAGACAATAGGTGCAGGAGTAGGCCATTCGGCCCTTCGAGCCAGCACCTCCATTCAATGTGATCATGGCTGATCATCCACAATCAGTACCCCGTTCCTGCCTTTCTCCCCATATCCACTGACTCCGCTATCTTTAAGAACCCTATCTAACTCTCTTTTGAAAGTATCCAGAGAACCGGCTTCCACCGCCCTCCGAGGCAGAGAATTCCACAGACTCACAACTCTCTGTGTGAAAAAGTGTTTCCTCGTCTCCGTTCTAAATGGCTTACCCCTTATTCTTAAACTGTGGCCCCTGGTTCTGGACTCCCCCAACTTCAGGAACATGTTTCCTGCCTCTAGCGTGTCCAAACCCTTAATAATCTTATATGTTCCTGCCTCTAGCGTGTCCAAACCCTTAATAATCTTATATGTTTGAATAAGATCCCCTCTCATCCTAATAAACTCCAGAGTGTACAAGCCCAGCCGCTCCATTCTCTCAGCATATGACAGTCCCGCCATCCCGGGAATTAACCTTGTAAACCTACGCTGCACTCCCTCAATAGCAAGAATGTCCTTCCTCAAATTAGGGGACCAAAACTGCACACAATACTCCAGGTGTGGTCTCACCAGGTCCTGTACAACTGCAGAAGGACCTCTTTGCTCCTATATTCGATTCCTCTTGTTATAAAGGCCAACATGCCATTCGCTTTCTTCACTGCCTGTTGTATTCTTACTTAGTACAAGGAAAAATTACTACACTCTAGCCCAGTCCTTCACACAGACCACACTCCCCACCATTGTAGATGTAGCCCAGTCCGTCACACACTCCCCACCATTGTAGATGTAGCCCAGTCCGTCACACAGACCACACTCCCCACCATAGTAGATGTAGCCCAGTCCGTCACACACAGACCACACTCCCCACCATTGTAGATGTAGCCCAGTCCGTCACACACAGACCACACTCCCCACCATTGCAATGGCCTCTACAAATGGAAAAGCCAACATACCAAATAAAAATAGCAAATGACTTGAAAAAAATTAAACTTTCAAAAGATGCACCGATTACGAAAATAGGTTTCCATGGGAATGTCCCGGAAATAAACCATGATGAAGGAAGCGGGTCCCAGACAGCTCCGCGATGAGATTAACACCCACACATTTGCCACAGCTCCAAGCACAGCGACAGAGGCAGCATTTATTAGTACGGTTATCGATCTCGGCAAACGGCTCACGCTAAACTCCCCAGTGGCGGCGGCAGCAGCAGCAAAGCTGTAAAGAGTACAGAACAATCGACTAACTTGTCCAGGCAGGGGAGCGGAGCTGTCGGAGGCCAGGCAGTGGGCAGTGGCCAGGGAGGAGGAGGAGGCCAGGCGGTCGTCTGGCCCTTCGATGCGCGGCTTTTTGTTGGGTTCGGGGCTGGCCAGAGGTGTGACACTATTGCGCCGCATGAGAGGGTTTGCTCCCTTCTTGCCGACGTCCTGGGCAGCAGAAAGGGGGGGGGGGGGGGGACACACACACAAATGGAGAAATGCAAAATTTAAAAGCCAAATTACCACAGGAACATTGCAAAATAAAAACACTAACCCCGGCCGTGGAACCACCCCGCCGAATCCAGAGTGTCGGTGGGGGGGTGGGGGCACGCCACTTTGTCCCAGTGCTCGACGGCACTTGCTCCCAGGGCTGAGAACTATTTTTCGTACAGAGATACGGCTTGGAAACACAGGCCCTTCGGCCCATCCAGCCCATGCCAACCATAGGCCGCCCATACAATTGTTCCATGTTCCCACACGCCAGCAGCAATTTACAGAGGCCAAAGTAACCTACCCTTCTGCACGCGGCCACAGAGAGAACGTGCAAACTCCACATGGACAGTTTACCCGAGATCAGGATCGAACCCGGGTACCTGGCAGCTCCACCAGCTGCCCCACCCCCAACTTTCTGCACTACCTATAGACGAGAGGTCGGCTCGTGTGGATTTAAGAATGGTTTGATTGGCTTTAGGTAGACACAAAATGCTGGAGTAACTCAGCGGGCGAGGCAGCATCTCTGGAGAGAAGGAATGGGCGACGTTCCGGGTCGAGACCCTGCTTTGATAGCTTGTGTTTCGATTACTGTCACGCGTACCGAGGTCCAGTGAAAAGCTTTTTGCTGCGTGCTAACCAGTCAGCGGAAAGACAACACACGATTACAATCGAGCCGTCCACAGTGAACATAATAAAGGGAATGGTACACAAAAATGCTGGAGAAACTCAGCGGGTGCACCAGCATCTATGGAGCGAAGGAAATAGGCAACGTTTAGGGCCGAAACCTTTCTTCAGACTGATAGGGGGTGGGGGAAAGAAAGGAAAAAAGGAAAAAGGCGGAGGAGGAGCCCGAGGGCTGGGGGAGGGGAGGAGACAACCAGAGGGCTGATGAAGGGGAGGGGACAGCAAGGGCTAGCAGAATTGGGAGAATTCAATGTTCAAGCCCCCAGGATGTAGACTGCCCAAGCGGAATATGAGGTGCATTTCCTCCAATTTACGGTGTTGCTCGCTGTGGCCATGGAGGAGACCCAGGACAGAGAGGTCAGATATGGAATGGGAGGGGGAGTTGAAGTGCTGAGCCACCGGGAGGTCAGGTTGGTTATTGCGGACCGACCGGAGGTGTTCGGCGAAACGATGTAGATCAGCTGGCATCTAGAGCAGTGGATGCAATAGATGAGGTTGGAGGAGATGCAGGTGAACCTCTGTCGCACCTGGAACGACTGCTTGGGTCCTTGAATGGAGTCGAGGGGGGAGGTGAAGGGACAAGTGTTGCATCTCTTGCGGTTGCAAGGGAAAGTACCAGGGGAGGGGGTGGTACGGGAGGGAAGGGAAGAATTGACAAGGGAGTTACGGAGGGAGCGGTCTTTGCGGAAGGCAGACATGGGGGGAGATGGGAAGATGTGGCGAGTGGTGGGGTCACGTAGGAGGTGGCGAAACTGACAGAGGATCACTTGTTGTATGTGACGGCTGGTGGGGTGAAAGGTGAGGACTAGGGGGACTCTGCCCTTGTTGTGAGTGGGGGGGATGGGGAGATAATAAAGGGAATAATGTTTAGTGCCAGGTAAAGCCAGTAAATCCGATCAAAGACAGTCTGAGGGTTACCAGTGAGGTAGATAGTAGCTCAGGACTGCTCCCTAGTTGTTGGTTGGGTGGTTCAGTTGCAAACACAGCTTTTCACTGTACCTCAGTGCACGTGACAACAAGAATCCTAAACTAGCAGGTTAAAATTGACGACAGATCTCTCAGCGCCACCCGCACGATCTAATTGATGGCAATTAACTTAAATCTATAAACCTCATTCTGACTCGGCACTTTCCAAGTTTTCCACAGAAAGCAATTTGTGGAATAAACTGCAACGTTCCACAGTCCAAATTCATCACCTCAGGGAAATGCACAGTGACAAAGTCACCGGGTAAACCAGTGAACAATAGATCGCCCAAAAGCAAGGTTGCAAATCAACAATCAGTCTCACTCTCAATGCCAAAGAGACAGGGTGCTGGAGTAACTCAGCGGGTCAGGCAGCATCTGTGGAGAACATGGATAGGTGACGTTTCACAGAGTGCTGGAGTAACTCAGCGGGTCAGGCAGCATCTGTGGAGAACATGGATAGGTGACGTTTCACAGAGTGCTGGAGTAACTCAGCGGGTCAGGCAGCATCTGTGGAGAAACATGGATAGGTGACGTTTCACAGAGTGCTGGAGTAACTCAGCGGGTCAGGCAGCATCTGTGGAGCGAAGGAAATGGGCAACCTTTCGGGCCGAAACCCTGAAGGAAATAGGCAACGTTTTGGGCCGAAACCCGGAAGGGTTTCGGGCCGAAACGTTGCCTATTTCCTTCGCTCTATAGATGCTGCCGGAACATGGATAGGTGACGTTTCACAGAGTGCTGGAGTAACTCAGCGGGTCAGGCAGCATCTGTGGAGCGAAGGAAATGGGCAACCTTTCGGGCCGAAACCCTGAAGGAAATAGACAACGTTTTGGGCCGAAACCCGGAAGGGTTTCGGGCCGAAACGTTGCCTATTTCCTTCGCTCTATAGATGCTGCCGGAACATGGATAGGTGACGTTTCACAGAGTGCTGGAGTAACTCAGCGGGTCAGGCAGCATCTGTGGAGCGAAGGAAATGGGCAACCTTTCGGGCCGAAACCCTGAAGGAAATAGGCAACGTTTTGGGCCGAAACCCGGAAGGGTTTCGGGCCGAAACGTTGCCTATTTCCTTCGCTCTATAGATGCTGCCGGAACATGGATAGGTGACGTTTCACAGAGTGCTGGAGTAACTCAGCGGGACAGGCAGCATCTGTGGAGAACACGGATAGGTGACGTTTCACAGAGTGCTGGAGTAACTCAGCGGGACAGGCAGCATCTGTGGAGAACATGGATAGGTGACGTTTCACAGAGTGCTGGAGTAACTCAGCGGGACAGGCAGCATCTGTGGAGAACATGGATAGGTGACGTTTCACAGAGTGCTGGAGTAACAGCGGGGTCAATGGCTATTTAAAAATTTAAGGTGCAGATTGACAGATTCTTGATAAGTACGGGTGTCAGGGGTTAAAGGGGGGGGTGGAGGCAGGAGAATAGGGTTGAGAGAGGGAAAGATAAATCTGCCATGATTGAATGGCAGAGTAGACTTGATGGGCCGAATGGCCTAATGCTGCTCCTAGAACCTATGAATTAATGTGTGAAGAAATAGGTTTGGAGGTACAGTACGGTTCGTGCCTGCTATTTTCAACAACCTCGTCAGGCATGGCATCTCTGTCTCGCCCTCGTTTCCGCTATCTCTAACCAGTCTGAAGAAGGGTCTCGACCCGAGACGTCACAGATTCCTTCTCTCCAGAGATGCTGCCTGCCCCGCTGAGTTACTCCGGCATTGTGTGTCTATCTACGACTTTCGATCTGCTGTCTGGAATCTGCCAGTATTCAGAACCCATTGAACCCACCACAAAAACACTCGAAATCAATTTAAATGTAATTTGGAACCAACGAGTGAGAATTGTGACTACAGTTCAAAAGTTCACAACTGATAGGATCAGAATTAGGCCATTCGGCCCATCCGGTCTGATCAATCTCTCCCTCTCAACCTCAATCAATCTTTGTTCAATTTTTATTTCAGCCGATGACTTTCCCAGCGGTTTTCAAAAAAAAAAAAAAATCACCATCTTAAATGTTAAGGACTCCAATTATTGATTAATTCAGCAGATGAACCATTTTAACATACACAGAAGATTAGAATATTTGAATATGAACCAATGTTAGATTGTTAGTAATCATTCAACCTATATTCCTGCCAGTGTAGCATTATAGAAATTGTTCTAAATAAGGAAATTGGGCTGGGTTTAATATTTCAAATCAAAGTTAAATTGCAACGAAGACACAAGGAATTGCAGATGCTGGTTTAAAAAAAAAAAGCCGAGTGCTGGAGTAACTCAGCGGGTCAGGCAGCATCTGTGGAGAACGTGGATAGGTGACGTTTCACAGAGTGCTGGAGTAACTCAGCGGGTCAGGCAGCATCTGCGGAGAACATGGATAGGTGACGTTTCGGGTCGGGACCCAAAACGGGCTCCGACCAAACGTCGCCTATTCATGTCAAAGAAGGGATGTGCTGGCGCTGGAGAGGGCCCTTTTAGTTTAGTTTGGAGATACAGCGCGGAAACAGGCTCTTCAGCCCACAGGGCCCACACCAATCACTAACACTACTGTACACACATACTGAGGACAATTTTACATTTGCACCAAGCCAATTAACCTACAAACCTGTACGTCTTTTGAGTGTGGGAGGAAACCGAAGATCTCCGTGAAAACCCACGCAGGTCACGGGGAGAACGTGCAAACTCCGTACAGACACGCACCAGGATCAAACCCGGGTCCCTGGCGAGGCAGTAGCTCTCGCTCTGCGCCACCGTGAAAACTTACGAGAATGATCGGGTGAACCTATGATGAGCGTTTGACAGCACTGGGCCTGTACTCGTGGAGTTTAGAAGGATGAGGGGGGGGGGGGACCCTCATTGAAACTTGCCGAATGGTGAAAGGCCTGGATAGAGTGGATGTGGAGAGGATGTTTCCACTAGTGGAAGAATCTGGGACCAGGGGCAATAAAGACACCATTGATCCGTTGGAATTGGCGCTAAACCAGGTTGCTGGGCAACACCCAACAAATCGAACACTCACCTCCGGCCGATCTCTGTGAGTGTTCACAGCCTCCACATTGAGGAAGATGGACTCGACCTTGCACCCTGGAAGAGAACGTTAAATCCATCATTCAGCTCAATTTAAAACACAAAGGGCGGCGGCTGCATGGGTCGAGCTGCTGGAGGAGGCAGTCGAGGATGGGACTATCGCAATGTTTAAGAATATTACATGGATAGGACAGGTTTGTTGAAACATAAGATTATTAATGGTTTGGACACGCTAGAGGCAGGAAACATGTTCCCGATGTTGGGGGAGTCCAGAATTAGGGGCCACACAAAGTTTAAGAATAAGGGGTAAGCCATTTAGAACCGAGACGAGGAAACACTTTTTCACACAGAGAGTTGTGAGTCTGTGGAATTCTCTGCCTCAGAGGGCGGTGGAGGCCGGTTCTCTGGATACTTTCAAGAGAGAGCTAGATAGGGCTCTTAAAGATAGCGGAGTCAGGGGATATGGGGAGAAGGCAGGAACGGGGTACTGATTGGGGATGATCGGCCATGATCACATTGAATGACGGTGCTGGCTCGAAGGGCCGAATGGCCTACTCCTGCATCTATTGCCTATTGTCTATTGTTTGGAGGGAAATGGTCCAAACGCAGGCAGGTGGGACTAGTGTAGATGGGCCATGTTGGTCAGTGTGGGCCGAAGGGCCTGTTTCCGCGCTGTAACTATCCCAAGAGCGTTGGTCAGAGCACACAACTTACCATAAGCAAATGGAGTTAACTTGAGCACGGTGTGAAGGGGGCACTTGAGATAGGGCAGCTCATCTGCAATAGAAATACACCATCAGTAGACTGCAAACAGGGGGAGCAGACTCACACATTCCCCAAGATACAAAGTGCTGGAGTAAGTCAGCGGTTCAGGTCGTTACGGAAGAATTAAGCTCCAAAGGGCCCAATGTCTCCTTGTTCACCGACCAACGACTCCATCTACACCTCACGCTGCCTCGGCAAGGCCAGCAGCATAATCAAGGACCAGTCTCACCCCAGTCACTCCCTCTTCTCCCCTCTCCCATCGGGCAAGAGGTACAGAAGTGTGAAAACACACACACACACCTCCAGATTCAGGGACAGTTTCTTCCCAGCTGTTATCAGGCAACTGAACCATCCTACCACAACCAGAGAGCAGTCCTGAACTACTCTCTACCTCATTGGTGACCCTCGAACTACCTTTGATCGGACTTTGCTGGCTTTACATTGCGTTATTCCCTTATGTATCTGTACACTGTGGACGGCTCGATTGTAATCATGTATTGTCTTTCCGCTGACTGGTTAGCACGCAACAAAAGCTTTTCACTGTACCTCGTTACACGTGACAATAAACTATGAACTGATCTCCTACCTGCGCTTTTATCCAGGAAGTACGCAAGGAGACACCGCATGACGGCTTGGTGACAAATGACCAGGACATCACCCTGTCTCTCCAGCTCCATTATAACAGGCTCCAGGCGTTGGACCAAGTCTTGATAGGACTGAATATTTAAAAAAGGCGCAGTTAAAAACCCGACAGCTTCACGCAGTTCACCCTCTCAAATTTACACCCTCAAACGGGCATCACGGTGGCGCAGCTGTAGAGTTGTTGCCTCACAGCGCCAGGGACCCGGGTTCGATCCTGACTACGGGCGGTGTCAGTATGGAGTTTGTACGTTCTCCCCGTGACCTGCGTGGGTTTTCTCCGGGTGCTCCGGTTTCCTCCCACACTCTAAATGACCTACAGGTGTTTATAGGTTAATTCGCATGGGTTTGTATGCAATAGTCAATAGGTGCAGGAGTAGGCCATTTGGCCCTTCGAGCCAGCACCACCATTCAATGTGATCATGGCTGATCATCCCCAATCAGTACCCCGTTCCTGCCTTCTCCCCATATCCCATCTCCACTATTTTTTTTATTTTTATTTTTATTTATTTTTTTTTTTTAAATAAAGAGTCCTATCTAGCTCTCTCATGAAAGTATCCAGAGAACCGGCCTCCACCGCCCTCTGAGGCAGAGAATTCCACAGACTCACAACTCTGTGTGAAAAAGTGTTTCCTCGTCTCCGTTCTAAATGGCTCACCCCTTATTCTTAATCTGTGGCCCCCTGGCTCTGGACTCCCCCAACACCGGGAACATGTTTCCTGCCTCTAGCATGTCCAAGTCCTTAACAATCTTACATGTTTCAATGAGATCCCCTCTCATCCTTCTAAACTCCAGAGTGTACAAGCCCAGCTGCTCCATTCTCTCAGCATATGACAGTCCCGCCATCCCGGGAATTAACCTTGTAAACCTACGCTGCACTCCCTCAATAGCAAGGATGGATTATGAACAAATGAACCAGTGTTATCCTGCTCTTGAGATACAGCGTTAATCCACCACGCTCCATAGCCCACGTGAAGTCGGCCGGCAGCGGGAACTTACCTCTCCCGTCGGGTATCTGTAGTAGTACTTGTCTTGCTCGCGGAGCGTGTATTCCTCCGGGTGTCGTTCCTTTATCTCCTCATAGGTCATGTCCTCACAGATACCCTGGATCAGTGGGAAAAATACAGTCAGTTCTCCCAACGTCCGGGAGGTTTCGAAACAAGGAGCCGCAGAAGATGGTCATATTGCATCGGCAGGCCCGGCTCGGAACCAGGAGCCCCGCGGGGAGAGACAGCGATGGACGCTGGTCAAAGGGCCGGTCAGAAGGACCGGGGGGGGGGGGGGGTCTCTTACCTCCACAGCCAACCCAGAGTGCTGGAGTAACTCAGCGGGTCAGGAGGCATCTATGGAGCGAAGGAATAGGTGATGTTTCGGGTCGAGACCCACAAGGGTCTCGACCCGAAACGTCGCCTATTCCTTCGCTCCGTAGATGCTTTCTGGGTCTCGACCCGAAACGTCACTTGCATGTCATGTTGTCACTTGCGGGCGGAGCACCAAGGCAAATCCCTTGTATGTGAATACTTGGCCAATAAACGTATTCATTCATTTAGGCGGCTTTCAGATAGGCATATGGATAAACAGAGAATGGAAGGAAATGGAGTATGTGCAGGCAGATAAGAGTCAGACACAGGGTGCTGGAGTAACTCAGCGGGTCAGGCAGCATCTCTGGAATGAAGGAATAGGTGACGTTTCACAGAGTGCTGGAGTAACTCAGCGGGTCAGTCAGCATCTGTGGAGAACATGGATAGGTGACGGTTCGGGTCGGGACCCCTTCTTCAAACTGAGAATCAGGGGAGAGGGAACCAGAGATATGAAAAGGTTCGGAACAAAACAAACCGATGACCCGGGAAGAGTGGAGCCCACAATGGTCCATTGTTGGCTGTGGAAAAGGTGATACCAAAATGGATATGAACAATGAAACTTGCAGGGTGACTAGGGTGGGGTGGGGGTGGAGAGAGAGGGGATACTAGGGTTACTTGAAATTAGAGAAATCAATGTTCATGCCACTGGGTTGCAAGATGCCCAGAGATCAGATTAATCTTTGTTCAATGAACAGTCTAGTTAGACTGTTCCAATCAGCTGTTGCGTTTGATGCTCTTAAATAAAATGTACAATTTAAAGATTTCTTCAATGAAGTTTTCTTTACCAAATAGTGAAAGGCCTGGATAGAGTGGACATTTAGATGTGGGAGATGTGGGATAGGGCACAGCCTCAGAATCAAAGGATGTTCCTTTAGGAAGGAGACGAGGAGGAATTTCTTTAATCAGAGGGTGGTGAATCTGTGGAGGCCAAGTCACTGGAGTAACAAGTTTATTAATGTGGAGATAGATTCTTGATTAGTACAGGGGTCGAGGGTTATGGGGAGAAGGCAGGAGAATGGGGTTAGAAGGAAGAGACAGATCAGCCACGGTTGAATGGCGGAGTAGACTTGATGGGCCGAATGGCCCAATTCTGCTCCTGGAACTTAAAAGGTGGAACTCACCGCATCGATCTCGTTGAGTGCCTTCCACTGCTCATACTGTCCGTCCAAGACCTCCGCAGTCTGGATTGTCCGCTTCAGCTGGCTGGTCCAGACCTTCAGATCCTTTATGTTCTGCTCCTCCAGGAAGGTTCTTAATGCCGAGGAAAACTGGCGGGAGAAAAAAAAAGTGTGAAAACGCACACCTCCAGATTCAGGGACAGTTTCTTCCCAGCTGTTATCAGGCAACTGAACCATCCTACCACCAACTAGAGAGCGGTCCTGAACTACTATCTACCTCATCGGTGACCCTCGGACTAATCTGGATTGGATTTTGCTGGCTTTACCTTGCACTAAACATTAATATCTGAAGGAGGGTCTCGACCCGAAACGTCACCCATTCCTTCTCTCCAGAGATGCTGCCTGTCCCGCTGAGTTACTCCAGAATTGTGTCTTTCTTTTTCATTATTATCATGTATCTGTACACTGTGGATAGCTCTATTGTAATCACATATTGTCTTTCCGCTGACTGGCTAGCAGGCAACAAAATCTTTTCACTGTACCTCGGTACACGTGACCGTAAACTAAACGGAACCTTTTGTCACAAGAAGTTTCTTCAAGTCCTCATGTAAAAAAGGAGAGAGCGCTCTGCTTAAAGTAGGAACTGCAGATGCTCGTTTGCAAAAAAAATGGTAGAGTGCTGGAGTAACTCAGCCGGTCAGGCAGCATCTCTGAAGAACATGGACAGGTGACGTTTCGGGCCAAGACCTTTGTTCATTTGTTTTAAAATATTAAAAATGTGTGCATCTCTAAAGATGGCCGGGAGATCGCGGGCGAAGATATGTCTAAACACACAGTTCCCATCAATGAGCAGCTCTGCTGATTGATACTGCAAACAGAACATGCTTATACGACCAACTTTAAATTCTCAGGTAGACACAAAATGCTGGAGTAACTCAGCGGGTGAGGCAGCATCTCTATATCCACTGTTCCAGGTGTCCTTTTTCCACCCAGAGAGTTGTGACTGTGGAATTCTCTGCCAAAGAAGGCAGTGGAGGCCAATTCACTGGATGTTTTCAAGTGAGTTAGGTTTGGCTCTTGGGGCTAATGGAATCAAGGGATATGGGGAGAAAGCATGCTCACAAATGATAGGAGCAGGCTTAGGCCATTCAGCCCATCGGGTCTACTCCACCATTCAATCATGGCTGATCTATCTCGCCCTCTCAACCCCATTCTTCCGCCTTCTCCCCATGGAAGGCCGCAGAAGGCAGTGGAGGCCAATTCACTGGATGTTTTCAAGTGAGAGTTAGATTTAGCTCTTCGGGCTAACGGAATATGGGGAGAAAGCAGGAACGGGGTACTGATTATGGATGATCAGCCATGATCATATTGAATGGCGGTGCTGGCTCAAAGGGCTCCTGGTCTATGTGTCTACGAGTACAGGCCCAGTGCTGAAAAAAATGCTCATCGTATGTGAACCCACTCATACCTTCTTCCCTCTGTACGAGAGGCCGGAGTCGCCGCCGATTCTTCCCTTCAGGTTGTAGTCACTTTCCCCATGGCGACACAGGTAGATGGTGCGAGGATGGACATGGATGTTCATCAGGTAGTACACAATCTTGCTCTGGATGTGATCCACGACCCGGTTCACCAGGAACCTGCGGCCCACATTAATCACCTTGATGAACGACAGGTCCCTGAAGCGACGCGGAGAGGGAGAAGAGAGAAGCGTTGCACTGTTAGCGCAGTTATCAAGTCAATAGACAATAGACAATAGGTGCAGGAGTAGAGGCCATTTGGCCCTTCGAGCCAGCACCGCCATTCAATGTGATCATGGCTGATCATCCCCAATCAGTACCCCGTTCCTGCCTTCTCCCCATATCCCCCTGACTCCCCTCAAACTCCAGTGCAATAAGCAAAGGGGAAGATACAGAGTGCAGAATATAGTTCACAGCATTGTAGCGCATCAGTTTCCAAGGAATTGCAGATGCTGGAATCTTGCATGGAACGTAAAAATGCTGGAGTAACTCAGCTCAGTTGAGTTTATTGTGTATCGTGTAAGGTACAGCGAAAGAACAGGCGACGTCGAGTCGAGAAGTACAGTACTTGGAAGGTTAAGAGGTTAAGAACAGACATTGCATCTACTTTTGTCCAGAGCAGCGGAATCGAGAACCAGAGGACATAGGTTTAAAGTGAAGGAGGAAAGTTTTAATAGGAATTTGAGGGGTAACTTTCCCCCCACACAAAAGGTGGTGGATGAATGGAACGAGCTGCCGGAGGAGGTAGTTGGGGCAGGGACTATGGCAACCTTTAAGTTACAATTAGGCAGGTCCATGGATAGGAACTTTGCTGAGGAGAATGGATGGAAGGCGAGTCCGGCTCACAGGTGATTTGGACTTTAGTTGCTGCTTTAATCTTTGAACTAAATTATGAGGGAAATAGACCGGGTAGACGCCCAGTCTTTTGTCCAGAGCAGGGGAATCGAGAACATAGGTATAAGGTGAAGGGGAAAAGATTTAATAGGAACCTGAGGGGTAACTTTTTCCACACAAAGGTTTAGAGCAGAGGTGGGGAAGCTTTTCATGTTGGAATACCACATTAAGTTAGCGGTAATTTAATAAGGCCGCATCCAAGAAACTTCAATTAGATACACTTCAAAATGTACATTATTTCGTTAAAATAGCCCTCATGACTTACTAATTGTGGCCGTCATTCAGGGAGGATTATTTCGTTGAATCTTCTTTTACTCTTTTGTATTTTAAATACATTCATCTTAAGATTAAAATAAAAATAATAAAAGACGAACTAAAACATATTAATACAAATAAAAGGATTTGTAGTACAAAATTTGGATTCATTCAGAAGGCCGCAGGTTCCCCACCCCTGGTTTAGAAGGATATGGGCCAAACGCAGGCAGGTGGGACTAGTGGAGATGGGGCATGTTGGCCGGTGTGGGCAAGTTGGGCCTGTTTCCACAAGAGGACCAGGTGCACAATTATACTCACTTGTCATAATTATCTGGGTCCAAAGGCTGATAGGTTGCTTTGTAACACTCGATTCTCTTTAGGAAGTCCTCCATTGCATCAGCCCGGTTGCAGTCTAGGTAATCTGGACTGGACACTTTCACATCCTGGCGAGATTAAAACACTCATTCAAAACACAGCTTCCTCCACAATGCACCACAGAATGCAAACACACGGAACTGCAGATGCTGGCTTACAAACAACAGACACGATAAAGACTGTGATGTAGTTGAGGCAGATCAAAGAGAGGCACTGTATGTCATGTTTAAGAAAGAACTGCAGATGCTGGAAAAATCGACGGTAGACAGAAATGCTGGAGAAACTCAGCGGAAGGGTCTCGACCCGAAACGTCGCCTATTCCTTCGCTCCATAGATGCTTTCTGAGTCTCGACCCGAAACGTCACTTGCATGTCATGTTGACACTTGCGCGCAGCGCACCAAGGCAAATTCCTTGTATGTGAATACTTGGCCAATAAACTTATTCATTCATTTAGGAGGCTTTCAGATAGGCATATGGATAAACAGGGAATGGAAGGATATGTAGTATGGGCAGGCAGATACGAGTCCGACACAGATTGCTGGAGTATCTCAGCGGGTCAGGCAGCATCTGTGGAGAACATGGATAGGTGACGTTTCACAGAGTGCTGGAGTAACTCAGCGGGTCAGGCAGCATATGTGGAGAACATGGATAGGTGATGTTTCACAGAGTGTTGGAGTAGCTCAGTGGGTCAGGCAGCATCTGTGGAGAACATGGATAGGTGACGTTTCACAGAGTGCTGGAGTAACTCAGCGGGTCAGGCAGCATCTCTGGAGAACATGGATAGGTGACGTTTCGGGTCGGGATCCTTCTTCATTGCCACTATTTGGATTATTAAAATATTAATATTTGATATTAATTATATCTTACATTTGATATTTAATTGATAGTCAATTGATTGGACAAAGATTCTTGATTAGTACTGGTGTCAGTGGTGAAAGAAACATAGACAATAGGTGCAGGAGTAGGCCTTTCTGCCCTTCGAGCCAGCACCGCCATTCAATGTGATCATGGCTGATCATCCCCAATCAGTACCCCGTTCCTGCTTTTTCCCCATATCCCTTGATTCCGTTAGCCCCAAGAGCTAAATCTAACTCACTCTTGAAAACATCCAGTGAATTGGCCTCCACTGCCTTCTGCGGCCTTCCATGGGGAGAAGGCAGGAGAATGGGGTTGAGAGGGAGAGATAGATCAGCCATGATTGAATGGTGGAGTAGACTCGATGGGCTGAATGGCCTAACCCTGCTCCTGTCATTTGTGAGCATGAAAACTGAAGAGACAAAAAAGTGGAAGATAAGAAGTGAAGTTGGGCGAATTGTGAATGCAGAGGAAGGATTGTAGTGGAAGAGAAGAGTTTGGGCCTGTCCCATTTAGGCGATTTTTTTGGACAGCTACAGGCGACTGTCGTAAAATTTTCAACATGGTGACAATTTTTCGGCGACAATCTTTGCTGTCGTAGGGTGTCTCCAGTTGACCCGAGTGAATTCCATTAAAAATAGTCCCTGGCAGGTGCCTAAAGAGTCGCCCAAGTGGGACAGGCCCTTCAAAACAAGTCATTGCTAAACTAACCACCACTTACCATTATATTAGCGGCTACTATACTCGGATCATCACAGACAGACTCGACAAAAAACACCTGCAAAAGAAACAAAAGCTCATTTCTTCATCCCTTGTTAATTCACATTTAGTCACCAGTCATAGAGTGACACAGCGTGGAAACAGGCCCTTCGGCCTAACTTGCTCACACCACCCAACATGCCCCAGTTACACTCGTCCCACCTGCCTGCGCTTGGTCCATATCGCTCCAAACTTATCCTATCCATGTCTAACTGTTTCTTAAACATTGGGATAGTCCCAGCCTCAACTACCTCCTCTGGCAATTTGTTCCAAACACCCGCCACCCTTTGTGTGAAAAGGTTACCCCTCAGATTCCTATTAAATCTTTCCCTCTTCATAGAAACATAGAAAATAGGTGCAGGAGTAGGCCTTCGAGCCAGCACCACTATTCAATATGATCATGGCTGAACAGTACCCCGTTCCGGCTTTTCCCCAAAATCCCTCTATTCCATTAGCCCCAAGAGCTAAATCTAACTCTCTTTTGAAAACATCCAGTGAATTGACCTCCACTGCCTTCTATGGCAGAGAATTCCACAGATTCACAACTCTGGGTGAAAACGTTTTTCCTTATCTCAGTCCTAAATGGCCTAACCCTCATTCTCAAACTGTGACCCCCTGGTTCTGGACTCCCCCAACATCGGGAACAATTTTCCTGCATCTGCCCTGTCCAATCCTCTAAGAATTTTATATGTTTCTATAAGATCCCCTCTCATCCTTCTAAATTCCAGTGAATACAAGACCAATCGATCCATTCTTTCATCATTCGTCAGTCACGCCATCCTGGGAATTAACCTCGTAAACCTACCCTGTACTCCCTCAATAGCAATAATGTCCTTCCTCAGAGTGGAGACCAAAATTGCACACAATACTCCAGGTGCGGTCTCACCAGAGCCCTGTACAACTGCAGTAGGACCTCCTTGCTCCTAATCTCAAATCCTCTTGCAATGAAGGCCAATATGCCATTAGCTTTCTTCACTGCCAGCTGTACCTGCATGCTTACTTTCAGTGACTGATGTACAAGTGCACCCAGGTCTCGTTGCACCTCCCCTTCTCCTAATCTGACTCCATTCAGATAAATAATCTGCCTTCCTGTTCTTGCCACCAAAGTGGATAACCTCACATTTATCCACATTATACTGCATCTGCCATGCATCTGCCCACTCACCCAACCTGTCCAAGTCACCCTGCAGCCTCATAGCATCCTCCTCGCAGCTCACACTGCCACCCAGCTTTGTGTCATCCACAAACTTGGAGATGTTACATTTAATTCCCTCGTATAAATCGTTAATATAGTTCGTAAACAACTGGGGTCCCAGCACCGAGCCTTTCGGCACCCCACTAGTCACTGCCTGCCATTCTGAAAAGGACCCTTTAATTCCTACTCTTTGCTTCCTGTCTGCCAACCAGTTCTCTATCCATGTCAATACCCTACCCCCAATACCATGTGCTCTAATTTTGCACACTGATCTCTTGTGTGGGTCCTTGTCAAAGGCTTTTAGAAAGTCCAGATACACCACATCCACCGGCTCTCCCTTATCCATTCTACTTGTTACATCCTCAAAAAATTCCAGAAGATTAGTCAAGCATGGTTTCCCCTTCATAAAGCCCCTGATGTCGACCGATCCCGTCACTGCTTTCCAAATGCACTGCTTTAAAATCTTTAATACTCGACTCCAGTCTTTAATAATCGACCTCGAACCTATCTGCTCTGGTTCTCGATTGGTCTTCAAGCCAATAGCAATGCCAACCTGTGGTCTGCAATCTCAAAGCTACAAATCTAATCAGTAATAGAGTTTATCTTCTCAAACCCGTAAACTATTTAGCACAACACCCTCATTGACACACAATAATATACTCTATTAGTTCCAGTTTCTTCCCAGCTGTTATCAGGCAACTGAACCATCCTACCACAACCAGAGAGCGGTCCTGAACTACTATCTACCTCATTGGTGACCGATGGACTATCCTTGATCAGACGTTACTGGCTTTACCTTGCACTAAACGTCAATCCCTTATCCTGTATCCGTATACTGTAAACGGCTCGATTGTAATCATGTATTGTCTTTCCAATGACTGGTTAGCCCGCAACAAAAGCGTTTCACCGTACCTCGGTACACACGACAATAAACTAAACTGAACTATTAAAGGGCTTGTTTAAGTATTATAAATATTGTACATGTTGTTTCATTCATGTCAAGTAACTCCTGACCTTTTAAGGAACATGTCTTGATTAGTAGAAGAAGATATATATATCTTCACCCATGACTGACATCAAGCTCACAGGTCAATAGTTTAGTGTAGAGATAAAGCATGGAAAGAGGCCCTTCGGCCCACCGAGTCCGGACTGACCAGCGATCCCCGCACATACACTACACACGCGCACACACACACACACACACACACTTAGGGCAAACTTACATTTACACCAAACCAATTAACCTACAAACCTGTACATCTTTGAAGTGTGGGAGGAAATGCACGCAGGTCACAGGGAGAACGTGCAAACTCCGTACAGACAGCACCCGTAGTCAGGATCGAACCCGGGTCCCTGGCGCAGCGAGTGCCGTCCTTGTGACCAACGTTCATTAAAACTACAGGGGGGGCGGTCGGACAGACTGGAATTGTTTTCCCTGCAAAACACAGGAGACTGAGGGGAGATCGGCTAGACAATGATGAGAGGCATAGATCGTGCAGACAGAACCTTACCCCACAAATACCCGAGGATAAAGGGGACCAACGTCTAGAGGAGATGTGCCGGATAATTTTTTGCAAAAGAATGCAAGGAACTTGCTGCCGGGGGTGGTGGTGGAGGCAGATATGATTGCGGCCTTTAAGAGACTTTTGGATAGGCACATGGTTATGCAGGGAATGGAGGGATATGGATCACCTGCAGGCAGATGAGAGTTGGTCTTGGCATCAATAGACAATAGGTGCAGGAGTAGGCCATTCGGCCCTTCGAGCCAGCACCGCCATTCAATGCGATCACAGTGTGATCAGATTTGGCAGCGCTACTTTAAAACTCCCCATTGCCCCCATAACTTCAAAACCAAGGGCACCAAGTTTAGAAGTCACAAGATATCACCCTTCCTCAGTCCAAGATTCATAGCAATACAGCATGGAAACAGGCCCTTCTGCCCAACTTGCCCACATCGGTTAACATGTCCCATCTACACTCGTCCCACCTGCCCCGCATTTGGCCCATATCCCTTTAAACCTGTCCTATCCATGTACCTGTCCAGATGTTTCCCCAAAAAACCATCTAAACGAGCTGCCTCAACCACCTCCTCTGGCAGCTCGTTCCATACACCCGCCACCCTTTGTGTGAAAAAGTTACCCCTCAGGTTCCTATTACATCTTTCCCCCTTCACTTTAAACCTATGTCCTCTGGTCCTCGATTCCCCTACTCTGGGCGAGAGACCCTGTGCGTCTACCCGATCTATTCCTCTCATGATTTTGTTCAGTGTTAATCTGAAAGATAAAAGCAACAACAAATGCAGGGGACTCACCTTCCACCCATTATCCTCCGCAAAGTTCAGTATCATTTCCCTCCTACCCCTGGTAGTATTGGTAGCATCAAAAACCTGGAGAAACAAAAGAAATGTCCAGTTACAATAGACAATAGGTGCAGGGGTAGGCCATTCGGCCCTTCGAGCCAGCACCGCCATTCAATGTGATCATGGCTGATCATCCCCAATCAGTACCCCAATCTGTAGCCTCCCTTTGATCTGGTATTTTGTTGGTTCACATGCTTGATCAATGGTGTTTTATCATTAATGTTTTATTATTATTAATGTTTAGTGTTTTCAGAGTAGTTTGTAACTGTCACTGTATGTCATGTTGTTACTTGTGGACGGAGCACCAAGGCAAATTCCTTGTATGTGAATACTTGGTCAATAAACTTTCTTACTTATTCCTGCCTTCTCCCTCGACTCCGCTATCTTTAAGAGCTCTATCTAACTCCCTCTTGAAAGCCCCCAGTGAATTGGCCTCCACCGCCTTCTGAGGCAGAGAATTCCACAGATTCACAACTCTGTGAAAGAGCGTTCTGAGTTTCAATTTCCCTCGATAGACTGACGGTGAACAGGCCCATGGAGGACCAGTTATAATCGCTGAGACATACAGCACAGAGGCAGAATACCACATGCATGCCGACCAAGACGCCCCATCTGTTGTGACACTCTTCCTTGGGCTTGTAATAAAGAGGGTCGGCACGGTGGCGCAGCGGTGGAGTTGCTGCCTCACAGCGCCAGAGAGCCGGGTTCGATCCCGACTACGGGTGCTGTCTGCACGGAGTTTGTCCGTTCTCCCCGTGACCTGCGTGGGTTTCCCCGGGTGCTCCCACACTCCAAAGACGTGCAGGTTTGTAGGTTAATTGGCTTCTGTAAACTGTAAATTGTCCCTAGTGTGTGTGGGAGGGTGCCAGCATACAGGGTGATCGCTGGTCGGCGGTGAATCGGTGGGCCGAAGGGCCTGTTTCCGTGCCGTCTGTAGAGTTTGCGCATTCGCCTTGCGACCACGCGGGTTTCTTCCCACGTACAGGCTTCGCAGGTCAATTGGCTTCTGTAAATGACTCCTAGTGTGTGGGATAGAATTAGTGTCGGGGGCGACTCGATGGGCCGAAGAGCACATTTCCACGCTGTATCTGTAAACTAAACCTACTTTCCCCCTCAACCCCATTCTCTTGCCTTCTCCCCGTAAAAACCTTTGACACCCGCACTAACCAAGAACATATCAATGTCGGAGGGCGGTGAATCTGTGGAACTCATTGCCACAGACGGCTGTGGAGGCCAATGCAGAAATAGACAATTCTTGATTAAAACTGGTGTCGAGGGTTATGGGGAGAAGGCAGGAAAATGGGATTAGGAGGCAGAGATCAGCCACGATTGAATGGCGGATTGGATTCGATGGGCCGAATTCGACTCCTATAACTTTGTGAACTTAAGAGTCATAGAGTGATACAGTGTGGAAACAGGCCCTTCGGCCCAACTTGCCCACACCGGACAACATGTCACAGCTACACTAGTCCCACCTGCCTGCGCTTGGTCCATATCCCTCCAAACCTGTCCTATCCATGTACCTGTCTAACTGTTTCTTAAACGTTGGGATAGTCCCAGCCTCAACTACCTCCTCCGGCAGCTCGTTCCACACACCCACCCACCACCCCTTTGTGTGGGAAAAACCTGTGTCCCCTTTAAAAACAGCCAATGACTTGGCCTCCACAGCCGTCTGTGGCAATGAGTTACAGCATGGACATTGTGGGCCGAAGGGCCTGTTGCTGCGCTGTTGTGCGTACGATAGGGCAACACGCTACCAGGTGAGTTGAGGTACTTACCGCTATTTGTCCGCCTTCCTCGGACAGGTAAGACTTGACATCCCTCAAGGCGGCTAAGGCACATTGTCTGTGGGACAGCAATGACCACAAGTCAGACACGACACAAACCAAAGACAGACACTAAAAGCTGGAGTAACGGGCGGCATCACTGGAGGGAAGGAATGGGCGACGTTTCGGGTCGATACCTTCCCCCATTCCTTCTCCCCAGAGACACTGCCTGTCCCGCTGAGTTACTCCAGCTTTTTTGTGTCTACCTTCGGTTTAAACCAGCATCTGCAGTTCCTTCCTACATGGAACACCACCCATGACTCATCAGCGAGCGGTCAGTAGAAGACTTGGGGCTATTGTACTTGGAAACAATTAACAACGCAACCCATCCAAAGGAAACAAACATTCATTTCCTTCCTTGACGCCACGGCAGACTGGACAGGAAAGTCCACTGAATCAGCCCACACTCCTCAGGCAATAGACAGTAGGTGCAGGAGTAGGCCATTCAGCCCTTCGAGCCAGCACCGCCATTCACTGTGACCATCCACAATCAGTACCCCGTTCCTGCCTTCTCCCCATACCCCTTGACTCCGCTATCTATGTAACTCTCTCTTGAAAGTGTAGGAAGGAACTGCAGACGCTGGGTTAAACCGAAGATAGACACAAAAAAACCGGAGACTCTGGAGAGGGTCCACAGGAGGTTTACAAGAATGATTCCAGGAATGAGTGAGTTAGCATGTGATGAGTGTTTGACGGCACTGGGCCTCTACTCGCTGGAGTTTAGAAGGTTGAGGGGGGACCTCATTGAAACTTACCGAATTGTGAAAGGTCTGGATAGAGTGGATGTGGAGAGGATGCTTCCACTGGTGGGAGAGTCTAGGACCAGAGGGCACAGCCTCAGAATGAAAGGGCGCTCTTTTAAAAAGGAGGCGAGGAGGAACTTCTTTAGTCAGAGGGTGGTGAATCTGTGGAACTCATTGCCACAGAGGGCTGCGGAGGACAAATCAGTGGATATTTTTAAGGCAGGGATAGACAGATTCTTGATCAGAACGGGTGTCAAGGTTTATGGGGAGAAGGCTGGAAAATGGGATTAGGAGGCAGAGATCAGCCATGATTGAATGGCGGAGTTGACTCGATGGGCCGAATGGCCTAATTCTACTCCTATAAGTTGTGAACGTGTAACTCGGCGGGTCAGGCAGCATCTCTGGTGAAATGGAATAGGCGATGTTTCGGGTCGAGACCCTTCTTCAGACTGAGGAGTGTTGAGATGGAACGGAGTATAAACACTTGGAGACAGATCTTTCCCAAACCAAACACAAATGGAACGGAAACGCACTTACTTCCGAATCTTCATGGCGTCTTCATTGTCTTGGCGGAAGAAGTCATACGATCGATACCATTTGACAGCCTCGCGGCGGTACTCACCAACGTTGAAGACTGTGTGAAGGGAGAACTATTAGTACAAAGCGCACCATGAAAGAATGGGTCGACTGGGCTAGTATTCACGGGGAATTAGAAGGATGAGAGATTGGATCTGATATAGAAACATATAAAATGCTTAAAGGATTGGACAGGCAAGATGCAGGAAAAATGTTCCCCGTGTTGGAGTTCAGAACCAGGGGTCACAGTTTTAAGAATTAAGTGGTCAGCCATTTAGGACTGAGATGGGAGAAAACGTTTTCACCCGGGTTCGATCCTGACTGCGGGTGCTGTCTGTACGGAATTTGTACGTTCTCCCCGTGACGTGCGTGGGGTTTCTCCGAGATGTTAGGCTTCCTCCCACACTCCAGAGACGGACAAGAGTGTGTGTGTGCGTGAGATAGTGTGCGCGCGTGTGCGTGTGCGTGCGATGGTGTGTGTGTGATAGTGTGTGTGTGTGAGATACTGCACGTGTGTGTGATAGTATGCTGTGATAGTGTGCATGAGATAGTGTGCGTGTGTGTGCGCGCGTGATAGTGTGCGCACGCGTGTGTGTGTGCGTGTGTGTGTTAGTGTGCGTGTGTGTGTTAGTGTGCGTGAGTGTGTGCTAGTATGCGCTAGTGCGCGCGTGTGATAGTGTGCGCGCGTGTGTGTGATAGTGTGTGCATGCGTGATAGTGTGCGTGTGTGTGTGTGTTAGTGTGCGTGTGTGTTAGTGTGCGTGTGTGTTAGTGTGCGTGTGTGTTAGTGTGCGTGTGTGTTAGTGTGCGTGTGTGTTAGTGTGCGTGTGTGTTAGTGTGCGTGCGTGTTAGTGTGCGTGCGTGTTAGTGTGCGTGTGTGTTAGTGTGCGTGTGTGTTAGTGTGCGTGTGTGTTAGTGTGCGTGTGCGTGTTAGTGTGTGTTGGTGTGCGTGTGTGTGCTAGTATGCGCTAGTGCACTCGTGTCATAGTGTGTGCGTGTGTGATAGTGTGCGCGTGTGTGTGATAGTGTGCGTGGATCGCTGGTCGGTGTGGACTCGATGGGCCGAAGGGCCTGTTTCCGCGCTGTATCTCCAGACTAAACGAGCAGTGACCACCCAGTCAGTGCACTTGCCTTTGGTTGGGGCTCCAATCCAGTTGAGATACCGAGTCAACTTCTTGGCGATGTAGGTCTTGCCCCGGGCCGGAAGTCCGACCATCACAATGACGGTAGGGGAGTTGGTGAGGGGTGGGATACACGCTGCTCAACACAAAACAAAACAGCCCATTAACTCTTACTGAGCCCAAAACAAGACTGTGCCCAAAACAGGGTACAACATGCCCAAATACAATGCGTAGCATGAACTTCCATCCCCACAATACTCTGCCTGTAGAACCATCTCACAGGAAGGAACTGCAGATGCCGGCTTAAACTGCAGATCAGACACAAAAGGCTGGAGTAACTCAGCGGGACGGGTAGCACCTCTGGAGAGAAGGAAAGGGTCACGTTCGGGTCGAGATCCTTCTTCAAGTGACTTTCAGTCTGAAGGGTCTCGACCCGAAACGTCACCCATTCCTTCTCTCCATCAGTTCATAAGAGATCGGAATAGAATTGGGTCATTTGGCCCATCACGTCTACTCCACCATTCAATCATGGCCGATCTATCTCACCGTTCTAACCCCATTCTCCTACCATCACCCCGTAACCCCCGACGCCCGTACTAATGAAGAGTCTCGACCTGAAATGTCACCCATTCCTTTTCTCCACAGATGCTGTCTGACTCGTTGAGTTACTCCAGCTTTTTTGTGTCCATTTGAGGCTGCAAACTATCTGCCCTGCTTGGGTAAATTACAATGGGCAGTCCCATCTTGGATGTGCCTTGGAAACAGGCCCTTCGGCCCAACTTTCCCACACCCACCAACATGCCCCATCTCCACCAGTCCCACCTGCCTGTGTTTGGTCCATATCCCTCCAAACCAGTCCTATCCGTGTACCTGTCGAATTCTTTCTTAAGCGTTGCAATAATCCCTGCCTCTGAGAGAGATGAGGGCTTATGTCATTTGTGGAGTTTATGGGAGTCGTGTGTAGTCTTTCCGCTGACTGGATAGCACCCAATAGAAAGCTTTCCACTGTACCTCAGTACGCGTGACAATAACCTGAAATTGAACCTGGGCCCTCACTACAACTTATTTGCCACACAAAGTCTTGTCAAGTCAGGCATGAGACAGGAAAAAAATGAAATAAAGAGATGAGGACCCAGGGGGCATTACCCCCTGGTAGGATTCCAAGGGGCACCACCCCCTTTCTGCAGATTTTTTTCCGATAATTGTACCTTGAAATGACGCAGTTTTCTTGCCAGTTTACCCTTAATTTCTCGCAGGGTCTTCCCCACTCACACACAGGGACCCCTGACTGCTCACACTCACAGGAAACCACTCACGTTTGCTCACTCACGGGGAACGCCCCCCCCCCTCCCCTGTACCTTTGCTCACACTCTGCTCACACACACACACACACCCCCTACTTGCTTTAAAAAGGCTTATTGACACCGACAAGGCCCCGGCCTTTCCCAGCCCACTAGGCCTCACCTTGTCCCGCCCCCCCCGACGCCTCCCTCCTCCAATCATCGCACTGAATTATCACATTTCTCCCCCCCCACTGCCTGCTGACAGACATCTCTCTCGTCCAATCGGCCGCCCTCGATCATCAGTCTCGCGGAAAGCCATTTATAGACTTACAGAAATCTAGACATATTTTATTTTTTTAAATAAATTTCGAAATCCGCGGAGAAATCTTATGCCCGTCAAGTCCATCAATTTGGTGGAACAAAGCCCACCCCAGAGTCAACTTGCCCACTAAGTGTCCACAACGGCAGCCACACTACCAACTTTCCTGGACACCAACGAAAGAAAATTACTTCTTGCTTTCTCTCTCTACTTCTGACGAAAGACCTTTGATTGCAAAAACCAAAATGTATAAAAACAGCCTTTATTAAAATCTGACAATGTGCACTTCAACCACATGTGATTTTTTTTCTATTACAAATCTCAAATTGTGGAGTACAGAGGTAAATAAATAAATGATGGGTCTTTGTCCCAAACATAATGGCAGGCACTGTGTGTTCTCTAGTCCTCGATTCCCCTACTCTGGACCAGAGACTGTGCGTCTACCCAATCTAGTCCTCATATTATACACCTCTATAAGATCACGTCCCTCTATAAGATGTGGCCCTTGTGGCTAAGGGGATCAGGGGGTATGGAGAGAAGGCCGGTACGGGATACTGAGTTGGATGATCAGCCATGATCATATTGAATGGCGGTGCAGGCTCGAAGGGCCGAATGGCCTACTCCTGCACCTAATTTCTATGTTTCTATGTTTCCATCACCCCTCATGCCCCTGACCTCAAAGGAACAGAGTCCCAGCCTGCTCAACCTCTCCCTATAGCTCAGGCCCTGGAGTCTTGGCAACACCCTCGCGAATCTTCCTTGTACCCATTCCAGCTTGACAGTTTAGTGATACAGCGTGGAAACAGTCCCTTCGGCCCACTGAGTCCATACCGACCAGTGATCACCCAGCCCTCTAGCACCATCCTACACACACTAGAGACAATTTACAATTGTTACAGAAGCCTACTAACCTACAAACCTGTACACCTTTGGAGTGTGTGAGGAAAACGGAGAACGTGCAAACTCCACACAGACAGACAGCACCCGAGGACAGCACTGAGCCCGGGACTCTGGCGCTGCGAGGCAGCAGCAGCTCTACCGCTGCGCCACCGTGCCGTCACGTGGAACAAACTAACTTTGCAAATTACAAAAGGAAGAACATTTGCACAACGTAGGACTTTGACTTCCTACTTAAGACGCACCAGCAGTGGTGAATTCTGATGAAATGGCCTGATATAATCAGGAAATTAAAAGTACAACCCCTGGACCGCAAAGAACAACAACTGTAGAACACTGAACACAACAGCACAAGAACAGGCCCGGAGGCCCAGTTTCCACATTGAATTAAACTAATGCCCCTGGCCTGCACCTGTTCCATATCCCTCCAAACCCACGCACCTATCCCTTATCATGTATTAAAGAAGGAACTGCAGATGCTGGAAAATCGAAGGTACACAAAAATGCTGGAGAAACTCAGCGGGTGAGGCAGCATCTATGGAGCGAAGGAGATAGGCAATGTTTCGGGCCGAAACCCTTCTTCAGACTTATCATGTATCTATCTATACATTGCAAATGGCTCGATTAGAATCAGGTTTAGTTTAGAGATATAGCACAGAACCAGGGCCTTCGGCGCACAGAACCAGGGCCTTCGGCCCACTGAATCTGTACCATCCAGCGATCCCCACACATTAACACTTATCCGACACACCAGGGACAATTTTTTAACATTTATTTAGAGATTAGAGATTAGAGATTCCTTTATTTGTCATTCAGACCTTTCGGTCTGAAAGAAATTTTGTTGCCTGCAGTCATACATATAATAATAAATGACAAAACACACAATAAACACAAATTAACATCCACCACAGTGAGTTCACCAGGCACCTCCTCACTGTGACGGAGGCAAAAGTCTTAAAGTCTCTGTCTCTTCCCGCTTTGTTCTCCCTCTGCGCTGAGGCGATCCAGGCTTCTGACGTTGTGACCTCGCCGGGCGATGGTAAGTCAGTCCCGCGGCCGAATCCGTGCTCCGCGACGGGCCGGTTCAAACTCCGCGGCCTGGGGTGGTCGAAGCTGCTGAAGCTGCCGCCCTCCAGTCCAGCGGACGCAGCTGTAGTTGCGGGAGCCCCAGAAAAACAGGTCACCAACCTGTGACCTGCGAGCTCCCGACGATGTCGTCCACTGGGCCCGCGGCCGAGCCTCCGGATTCAGGTCGCCACCAGTGTCCCCGGTCACCACCGCCTGAACGCCACTGCAGCCCCGAAGTTGGCCAGCCTCGCGCTGGTAAGTCCTGGCTCTGACTCCAGAGCCTCGAGGTCGGTCGGTCGCTCGCAGTTGGAGTTGGAGGCCGGCAGCTCGCAGTTGGAGTTGGAGGCCGCCAGCTCCGCCATTTTGGCCTCAGCGCAGACGGAGGCAGAGAAGGGGATACGACAAGAAAAAGTCGCATTCCCCCGAAGGAAGACAAAAATCATGTTTCACCCCCCCCCCCCCACCCCACACATAGACAACCCAATAAACTAAAATTTAACTAAAACAGGACAAAAGAAAACAACAACAAAAGTAAAAACAGACGGACTGCAGGCGAGCCGCTGCTGTACGACAGCGCCGCCACTTCCGGTTATACCAAACCAATTGAGTGGGAGGAAACCGAAGTTCTCAGAGAAAACCCACGGGGAGAACGTACAAACTCCGTACAGACAGCACCCGCGGTCGGGATGGAACCCGGGTCTCTGGCGCCGTGAGGCAGCAACTCTACCGCTGCGCCTCCGTGCCACACACACCCCTTACCGCCATCTGAAATATTGCCAGCAGCTTGGGAAGGATGTGCTGGCTCTGGTGCGGGTCCAGAGGAGGTTTACAAGAATGATCCCAGGAATGAGTGGGTTAGCTGGCCCCACAGCAGAAGTGTCCACGTGGCGGGGCTGGAAACTGGAAGTATCCCGAGCTAACTCTGCTGCCACCATCATCTACTCTGACAAGTGATGGCTCCCACTGGTTGTCGCCGGAAGCTTGCGTCCTTTTCAGGACGGACGATGACAGCGACGTCAATATTTGAAACATGGATAATGGACACGAAAGAAGAATAAATGGGTTAACCTATGATGAGCGTTTGACGGCTCTGGGCCTGTACTCGCTGGAGTTTAGAAGGATGAGGGGGGGGGGGGGGGGAGACCCCATTGAAACTTACCGAACAGTGAAAGGCCTGGATAGAGTGGATGTGGAGAGGATGCTTCCACTAGTGGGAGAGTCTAGGACTAGAGGTCACAGCCTCAGAATTAAAGGATGCACCTTTAGAAAGGAGAGGAGGAATTTCTTTAGTCAGAGTGTGAGCTACAGGGAGAGGTTGTGAAGACGTTATCTAGGACTCCGATTGTGATCTTTGGCATGCAACACTCTCCGCGCTGCAAGGACATTGTGAAACTGATAAGACTTTGGCACCAAGAAAAATGAAACTAGTTGGCAAGGTGAACCATTAGGTCACAAGTTATAGGAGCAGAATCAGGCCATTTTGGCCCATCAAGTCTGTTCCTCCATTCAATCGTGGCTGGTCTACATCTCCGTCCCAACCCCATTCTCCTGCCCTCTCCCCATAACCCCCGACACCCGCACTAATCAAGAATCTCTGCCTTAAAAATATCTACTGACTTGGCCTCCACAGCCGTTTGTGGTAAAGAATCCCACAGATTCACCACCCTCTGACCAAAGAAATTCCTCCTCATCTCCTTCCTAAAGGAACATCCATTAATTCTGAGGCTTTGACCTCTGGCCACGTGGGTTTCCTCCGGTTTCCTCCCACACTCCAACAACGTGCAGGTTTGTAGGTTGATTGGCTTTGGTCAAATTGTAAATTGTCCCTAGTGGGCGTAGGATAGGGCAAGTGTAGAACCATAGAAACATAGAAAATAGGTACAGGATTAGGCCATTCGGCCCTTCACCGCCATTCAATATGATAATGGCTGATCATCCAACTCAGTAACCTGTACCTGCCTTCTCTCCATACCCCCTGATCCCTTTAGCCACAAGGGCAACATCTAACTCCCTTTAAATATAGCCAATGAACTGGCCTTAACTACCTTCTATGGCAGAGAATTCCACAGATTCACCACTCTCGGTCCTAAAAGACTTCCCCCTTATCCTTAAATTGTGACTCCTTGTTCTGGACTTCCCCAACATCGGGAACAATCTTCCTGCATCCAGCCTGTCCAACCCCTTAAGAATTTTGTAAGTTTCTATAAGATCCCCCTCAATCTTCTAAATTCTAGCGAGTACAAGCCGAGTCTATCCAGTCTTTCTTCATATGAAAGTCCTGCCATCCCAGGAATCAGTCTGGTGAACCTTCTCTGTACTCCCTCTATGGCAAGAATGTCCTTCCTCAGATTAGGAGACCAAAACTGTAGGGGGCGATCGCTGGTTTGTGGGCCGAAGGGCCTGTTTCCGCACTGCAACCTCTAGAGTCTAACGTGAAACTCTCTCGGCCCTGTAAATCAACCCTGATCTTATTCAAAGGCAGGGGAATGCAATAAGGCCACGTGATCTACTCCCACACGCCTAACCACAGACAACAAATCATTGATCAAAGCCCTGTTAACGTTAAACTGGGTGGAATGCAGGCAGAGGAAGTATTTTATTTAACAGAATGATTCCATTGACACAGCCCGTGACTGCCTGGAAGTCAGGTGACGGTCAACGATATTCTCAAGGACGACGGATACCATCAGGACTTGGTCACAAGTTATCAGCTGCTAACTCTGGCTGCTTACGTAACAATAGCGGCTCTAGGGCGCAAAGTAACAGTGACGTTGCCAGCAGGGGCGGAAATCGCTTTTAAAACATGGGGGGGGGACGGGGGGGGCGATAATGAGGCCTGACATCTAGGCTCGGAGTCGGCAACCTACGGCCCATGGGCCGGATCCGGCCCCTGACCCGAAATCATCCGGCCCGCAGGCGTATTTTTTGTTCAATTAGTTTTCGCGACCTGGGAACTGCAGCCATTCCCGGGGCAGGCGAGCCGACCTGGGAACTGCAGCTAGTCCTGGGGCAGGCGAGCCGACCTGGGAACTGCAGCCATTCCCGGGGCAGGCGAGCCGACCTCGGAACTGCAGCTAGTCCCGGGCTGCTAGATTCTAGGAGCTGGAAGCCCAAGATTTCCGCCCATGTTTGCCAGGGCTCGAGGGCCTGAGCTACAGGGAGAGACCAATAGACAGTAGACAATAGGTGCAGGAGTAGGCCATTCGGCCCTTCGAGCCAGCACCGCCATTCAATGTGATCATGGCTGATCATCCCCAATCAGTACCCTGTTCCTGCCTTCTCCCCACATCCCCTGACTCCGCTATCTTTAAGAGCCCTATCTAGCTCTCTCTTGAAAGCATCCAGAGAACCGGCCTCCACCGCCCTCTGAGGCAGAGAATTCCACAGAGGTTTGGTCAGTCTGGGACTCTATTCCTTGGAGTGCAGGAGGATGAGGGGTGATCTTATAGAGGTGTACACAATCACAGATACCGTGAATGTACATTAATTTACC